>JAWHQI010000112.1:7115000-7595665 GCA_033032865.1 Dactylorhiza incarnata | reverse complement strand
TTGGTTTATCATCCGGCATACCTTGGCGGCAACACAAGCTAGGGCAACTACATGTCAGGGGAGTACTATTTTAATCTCTTTTCATATGCCTACTTCCATATTTATGTGTTACAATGTTGTTCTACAATATCGTTGCTAGGGCCTAGCAAAATACCAAGTGTGGGGGTGTGTAGGATATCCTCTACTGAATGAGTGGAAATACACTATGACATATTAGCTTAAACAGCTTTATCCTTATTTCCTTAATTAAGAATGTTATTCAAGTTATGCAATTTGACTTTATTGGTGGGTACGTCAATCCTAAGAGTTCAAATTATGAGTTTGAAATTAGTAAGATATACTAGAGCTCTTTTATGTATTTCATTTATGCACTTCATTTCATAAAAGAGTTTGCTCCCTACGAATTAAAGTCATTAACTTATAAGCATAATGGTCGAAGGAGGAGCAAGAACTGAGTCACCTGTTTCATGCTAATACATAGAGTGTATGTAATCATCTGTTGTTTTGATCATCCATAATTCTGAGTTTGAACCTTGCTGTTTTGATACAATTGACCATGCATAATTTCCCTATAATTTTGCTAGTTAGTATTTAGTAAGTTTTCCAACTTTGGGTGTTTAAAAAAAATGCTAAATATGGTTAAATTTCATAGTGATTATGTGACCTAGGTATTTGTATACATACTTGGAATGATCCCTACTGTGATATATAAAAAAAAAGGGAAGTTAAAAAAAATATATCATAGTGATTATGTGGCCTAGGTATGTACACATGTACTTGGAATGATCCCTACTATGAAAAGAAAAAATATATATATATGTTGATCAACCCCAAAGTATGGAGAGTTATTAAGAATTTTAACTAGGGAGATTCTTTCCACTATCAAAATTTATCCATAAGTTCCTTACCAAGCCAAAGTCACTCCCGCCTCAAGTCCTTATGAATTCTGTCCAAATTTATCTACTATATTCTTGTGGAGGCTGAATCAATGACTTAGCTTAATTTTTATCCTTTCCAAATTATGTGCAAGTTTAATGAGTTAAGTTGTTTGGGAGTAAATAATTTTAAGGAATAGCACACACAACACTAGGAAATCATAATTGAGCTTTAATTCTTATCAAACTAATGAATTTTTACATGTTTGAAATTTTAATGATTGGCATGCCCACCAATTGTCGATGATAATCACTTGAGTAATCTTAGTCAATCAAGTTCAAGGGTAAAGTGACTCAAGTTTATGTGTTGATAGTTGTGTTTTTACTCAATTAATTTTAATGATTTATTTCGCTAGGGACTAGCAAAAAGCTAAGTGTGGGGGTGTGATAACTTCCCAAAAGGAAGTTATCATGTGCTTTAATTATTACCCTTTTGATTAAAATATTTGATAATTATGAGTTAAAAGGTTATCAACATGAGTAATATATGTTCTTGTTGAAACTTTGGGTATTATCGTCATTTTATATGTTATTGCGCAGAAATTCTGAAGTATCAATTTTGAAGAGTCAATGATGAAGACAAATAATTAAGTGCAGAAAGAAATATTGCAACATAGTTCGTAGTTCAGAAAATACATGTTACAACATCTTTGCCTCTGTTTGATAAGTTGTTTGGCAGATTGAAGAGTACAGAAAAATGTTGCAACATATCCTGCAGTTCAAAAATATGATGTTGCAACATTTTGGCCTCTGTTTGATAAAGAAAGTATAGAAAAATATTGCAACATATTCTGCAGTTCAGAAAATGATGTTGCAACATGCCGACGGTTTCTGACAGATCTAAATATGAAATTACTCCACGTACTTCTGGCGGTTATGATGATGGGTGGTTGCATCTATTTCGCAATTTAACATGTCTCGACGGTTGAGAAGAGGATTATTATCGCAGAGGAGAGGGAAGTAGTGGATCATGGAGAAAAAATCGAAGGAGGAGAACTGTTCTAGGGCGTGAGAAAAGGAGAAAGACGCTCCGGATCTTCATCAAGGAGTACATTTGCGCAATTCTGAGTACAATTTCCTGCAGCGTTTAGATCTCTAAACATCATGTCTTGTAAGATCTATCTAATTTTGTTGTGTTTGACCTTCGTGATGAACTAAATTCTCTTAGTCTCGTATATGTGAGTACTTTGACTCGTTGTAGTGTTTTGTATCTTAATTCTGTGTCATGAATGCTTGAGACTATATCGTTATTGGATTCATGATTTTTATCCTGGAATTTTTGGCTTAAGTTTTCATCTTTAATTTGCTTGGCGAGATTCGAGAGAGGAGTCAGGCTAGATGAATGTCTTATTTTGCGCAGCAAGATTCGAGAGAGGAGTTGCGTAATTATTTCACCAAAGTTTCCGTCTTAATACTACGCTGCGAGATTCGAGAGAGGAGTGGCGTAAGTGTTTCATAAATTTAGTATATCGTTGAAGGGAGAAAGAGATTTCGTCTTCGCGGTAGCAACATTGATTTGTGTTCTTGTTGTCACTCTCTATTGTTACCTATGTTAGAGATAACTAGGGAAATACGGGGTGAACGAATTTCATAGATCGAGAGATCCATGTTTTTCATCGTTGCACGATAGTCATTTTAACATTCATGATAAATCATTTTAAGAAAACATTACAACAAGCAAGGGAAAGCAATGTACGAGACTATCTTCCTAAACTGATTACAAGTATTCTAAAGTAGTTATTATAGAAACTAGATTTGATTTCTCGTTGTTAACATAAATCACCTTAATTAATTCACTTGGATCTAAAGAAAAGGTTAAGCTAGTAATTGCGAGCATTAGATTCGACACTTCCTCGTGGGAACGATACTTTACTTACACTTTATTACTTGAACCGACACGTGCACTTGTGTAAATTATATATCTGCTTTTCGCGTATCAATCTCCTTCGCGGATTCAAAGATCTCCTTCGCGGTTCAAAGATCTCCTTCGAGATTCGAAGATCTCCTTCATCAATTGAAGATCTTTTTCGGACTTTGAAGACTTCCTGCAACACCAAGACACTTAGCTTTTCTGAGAGATGGCATGTCACCCTCGGAGAATTTTCTTCAACTGCAATTGTAACGAGAAGCGGCATGTCGCTCTCTGAACTTGTAACTTCATTTGTAACACTCTAACACTTAGTGAAATTTGGCTGGCACTGATCCGGCCACGTGGTTTTTCACCCTTTCCGGGTTTTCCACGCTAAAACACTCTCTTGCCACCTGTCTATTCTCTCTGTGACTGTTTGCGCATTCGGCCCACTCTCGGGCTAAGACGGTTCAATTCCTCCAGTCTGTAAGAGCGTCGAGTGACCCGCAACAGTTTGGCGCCGTCTGTGGGAAGCTTGTTCCCCAAACTCTGCAAAGAATTTTCGAAGACAGTATTCGCTTCATAGCAATACTCGTGACTAACAGCGATGGCAAGAAGAAGTGCTCGCACCACCGATGGTTCCATCCCGGAAGGGCGCATTGATCCTGCTCCCTCTCATTCCCTCATCAGCGCACCTCCCGCCGAAGAGGGCGCGTTAGCACCTGTCACCGCGTTGGAGGGACGCATGCGCCAGATGGAAGAACATCAAGCTGAAATGCTGACTCTCCTCAGAAACCTCGGAGCCCCACAAGCTCCCGTTCCACCTACCACACCAATCATCCAACCCCCCTTGATCCCAAACCAGGCTCCATTGGGGGAAGCAACTCAAGAGGAAGAAACGTACGAAGAAGAATACTCAGATGCTGCCAACTCCGCGCATCCGGTCCGCCCCGCCAGGGGAGCTAGAGGAGAACCCCTTCACCATCAGCAAGGAGGGGCAGGAGTCGAACAAGCCATAGGAAAGCCCACTCGCGAGGAGATCCGCGATGTGATAGCTGAAGAGTACGGACAGGCCGGACGCCAGGGCATCTTCGCCCGTCGCCCCCTACGTCGCGGCTCCCCGCTCATACAACAAATCTTGGACCATCCAATTCCGCACGGTTTCAAGCTTCCCAACATCAAGACATTTGATGGGATGGATGATCCGCTGGAACACATCAACCATTTTACCACCATTATGAGGATCTACAACGCCGCTGATCAGCTCCTTTGCCAAGTGTTTCCGGCAACACTCAAGGGGCAGGCGCGCACCTGGTTTCATTCCCTGCGAGATGGATCTATCAACAACTTCACCGAGCTCGCCCAGCAGTTTACAGACCAGTTCGTTGCTAACCGGAGAATCGTTCGGGATCCCTCGCATCTTTCAGGGATTCGCTAGAACGAGGAAGAGACCCTCAAGGACTTTTTCCGTCACTTCACGACTGAGGCACGACAAATCCCAGGGGTTGATCCTGAGCTTCTGCGCGGTGTTTTCCTGGGGGGACTCCGCCCAAGCGGCTTTTACTCCGCTCTGATGAGGGAGACAGTACCAAGCTATCCAGATCTTGTGCACCGGGTGGAGGCACAGATAGCGGCAAATGAGGCAATTGAAGCACATCGCCAGCAGTTCGAAGGAAGTCAGAAGAGAAGGAAGGGACAGGAGCAGGCCCCCAGGAGGCAGGAGGAACGGCGTATGGAGGAGCGCCGGAATGATGATACAAATCGGCCCCCAGGAGGCAAGAAGAACTGTCTCACCAGACTTGTTTGGCCACATCATAGGATACAAATTGGCGTCTGAGATTTGGGTGGCTCTTTATGGTCTGCTCAACAAGAAGAATGTGGCAAGACTGCAGTTCCTAAAAATGAGTTGGCAAAGGAAAATCAAGGAGAGCTTTCCGTCTCGATTTATTTCCTGAAGATGAAGAATCTGTGTGCACCGCAATGGATCAGAAAGAGCCAATTTTGAGGCGAAGTTGATGAGACATTATTAGAGGTTACGAAAGGAGTATGTATCCTTTGTTAAAACGGTGTAGTGGTTTGAGGATCGATGTGCTCATGCACACAAACTTCAAAAAAATGAAAGTCATGCTTTGAGAATTACTTGTTGGGAGGAGATTTGTGGGATGTCGTTGGTGGAGATGCACAGGAAGAGGTAGTGTCGACCATGATGAATGCTCAGGAAGTCAAGGCATGGAAGAAGATAAACGTGAAAGTGGAGTTCACATTCTGAATGCAAGAAGGACAAAGCTTGATTCCAAAGCCATGAAGTGTGTTTTCATAGACTACGATGAGCTTAAGAAGGGGTGGAAGTGTATGAACCCTCAAACTCGAAGGTTCATTGTCTCTCATGATGTAGTATTTAATGAGTTGACATCTACCAAAGTCTTGGAAGTTAACAGAGGAGAAGCAATCCTTGAAGAATAAACTGAATAAAAATCAGTTGAGTTATATATATCTCCAGGAGCCTCATACTCTTCAAGCTCAACGTCGGTGGAGACGGAGTCAAGAAGAAGGGGGTAGTGCTTCAAATCATGGTGACCGGGGAGCAAGTGCGTAGGTAGGAGGTGGAGCGCGGTTCCACTCTTAGAAGGGCGAAGAGGACTATCGTGTCACCAGTTTGGTATAAGGAAGGTGATTTGGTAACAATGGTTTCATGTTACTTTCCTGGGCCACTTGATGAGCAGGACATCGTGCTATAACGAAGTCGTAGGTGTGGAGCAATGAGTGGAATCCATGGATGAGGAGATTAGTGCACTCAAGAAATGAAACCTGGGATCTTGTGCCCAAGGTTTATGAAGTTGATCCACTTACTTGCAAGTGAGTTTACAAAGTGAAGAAAAAGGTGGATAACAACGTGACAAAAGATAAACTCTTTTCGCAACCCCCTAATAATATGTCTCTTCAACTTCGCCTCAGAAATTGGTTCTTCCGGATCCAATGCGGTAATCTCTGCACACAGATTCTTCATCTTCAAGAAATAAACTGAGATGGAAAGCTCTCCGATTTGCTTTCGCCAACTTATTTTTCAGAAATTGCAGTCTTGTCACATTCTTCTTGTTGAACAAACCATCAAGGGCCGCCCAAATCTCCGACGCCGATTTGCACCCTATGATGTGATCAAACAAGTCCGGTGAGATAGCTCTTTTCAGAGTGAACTCTGCTTTCGCGTTCATCTTCTTCCAGGCTCTGACTTCACGAGCATTCGTCGCGGTCGCCACTACCTCTGTCTGTGCATCTCCACCAACAATGTCCCATAAATCTTCTCCCAACAAGTAACTCTCCAAACATGACTTCCACTTCTTGAAATTTGTATGCGTGAGCATATCAATCCCCAAACCTCGGGAACTACCACGGTCTTTCATTGATGAGAAACTCGGATATTTGCAACACGAAAGAACTTAGCACCGCTACAACTTTCGTGGCTCTGATACCATGTAGAAAATTTACGTGCCCAAGAACACTTCACTACTTGCACAAAATCCGTTCGCAATAAAATCCAACAATGATAAATCTAATCGGGATAAACATCACGCAAATCAAATTTAAAAATAAGGTTTAAAGTTTGATTACAACCGGAGAGAAACAACAACAAAAAATGAGAGAAATAATCGCGCGCTGTGATTCACCATAGCGAGACATGCTTCGTTCTTCACGGACAACAAACAAAATGATGGCTGCACTTTCACCGCCAAACTGTGGAGAGGACAATTTTTTTCTTGGACACTTTAATGTTAGCAGCACACTATCATCAACAAGGAAAAGAAACTTTTCTAGAGATTTTTTTTTTCTTTTGAACACCTTTTTGGATGGCAGCCCTTCTTTCACCAAAAAAGCAAAAAGAAAAACTGTTTTTTTACGAACCAGGAAGAAGAAAGAAAACTCACGCCTTTTTTTAGTTTTTTCCTTTTTAAAAAAATAGCTCAAAATAAGTTACGACTTATATTAAAAAAAATCACAGCATTTTTTTCTGCACATCCTCATCTTGATTTTTTAATAGATCTTACCGCTGTTAAGCAATGTGGATGATTTAGATCTTCCATGTGGATGATTTAGATCTTCCATGTGGATGATTTGGATCTTTTTTTTTTTGGAACATTCAAACAGGGTTTTCAGAATGTGAGCTATTGAATGGAATTGTTACAGATAAACTATACAACTTTTGTATAATCCTCTTCTCAGATACTAGCTACTTGTGTACACCGAAGCTATAGTGTGTGTTTCCTCTTATTTTTGATATGCTTCCCCTTGTTTCTCTTTGATAAAAGCATGTAGGTATTTCTTCTGCTCTGTGAAGGTGGAAGAAGATTTTCTGATACAGGAAAAGCTGCTGCTCTTGCTCCTCTTTGATATGGTCCTGCTGTCCTGATTTGGAGGATAATGAGGTTTTTGATTCATGCAATTTCCTCCATTTCTCCTGCGAGAATTCATTCTCTTGCTGTAAGGGCTCTCCTTTTTTGCTAGGTCTTCGATGCATCTGACTTGGGATAGAGAAATGAACGATTGGGATTTCCCCTGGAAGAATTTGGATAGACCCTTCCTGCAAAGATCAACAAATCCATTTAACAACAATAATAAAGCACTAGTTTTTTTCTTTTGAAAGAAAAAAAAAACTGCAGCATTCGATACCAAAAAACTATACATAGTAGCTAAAACTATGTTTGTTGCTATCATAAATCTGGACACACATGAAATTGTTAAAAAAGATGAAGACAATGTTTTCAAATTACAAATAGCTATATATAAAAAAAGGCACTTTCAAAATCTCACGGGGGACTAGTTCTGCCATAGAAAACATGATGAACTCACTTGATTGGAAGATCTTCCATGAGCGATGACAGATCATACAGAGGTCCAGCGGATGAGTTGGAAGAAGAAGAAGCAGAGGAGGAGGAGGAAGAAGAACAGGATGAAGCGTCGTCTTCCTCAGAGAACACTGATTCAGAGAAATCGCCGGAGATGGATTCCGAGAGCTCGCAGTCATCATAGTCATCTCCTCCCCTGTACGACAGAATCCCAAAAGCCTTCGACTCGAGAATTGCAGCCATGATTATAGTGCCTCAAACCGCAGCGGGTGATTGAGAGGGATCAAAGGAGGATTTAGCTGGGCGTTAACAGCAAACTTATATAAGAAAATGAATCTTATCTTGATATAAATATTATATAAATATGTATTATGGTCAATGGCATGCGGCCTCCAAAGCTAAAATAAGGTGCGGTGTGGATGAAGGATAAGGCCGTAGTACTCTTCGAGTTTATCTTCGTCCTTGTCATCATGCTATCCCTTCGCCTCCACTTACTCTTGCCAGCTCTCTGCAACATGGCTAATGATGTGATGTAATTTATCCACAGTTATTAACACAGGCTCTAAGTGTATTAAATGGCTTATTAATTTGTCCAAAGTTTGCATAATTACAGATTGCACCCCCTTATTATTGAAATTACAAAAACCTCCCCTGAATGTTACAAAACATAACATTTACCTCCCCCTAATGTTCACATTTCATAACATTCATGCACAAAATATCCCCCCCCCCCCTGAAAATGTACTCCAATGGGTGTATTTTTGTGCATAGATGTTATGAAATGTGAATTTTATCTTTTGTAACATTCAAGGGAGGTTTTTGTAATTTCAATAAGAAGAGGGCTGCAATCTGTAATTATGCAAACTTAGAGGGGAGGTCTCGGTAAATGCCCCTATAACGAATAATTATATAAACAGTTTATCCCAGGCATCCTTCCAGGTCCGCTCAGAAGATAAATATATACAAATTTTGCTGGCTGTTACAGGCGGATCTAAGAGGGAGTTGGGGTCTCGTCGAGGCAAAGAATTTTGACTACTTATTATTATACATCATAAATTGTGGCCGCATGAGGGAGAAATGAATCCGATAAAATGAAGACGTTTAAAATAAATTTTGGTTGGAGAAAGATGATGTCGGCCCCCATTATTAAATTTTTTGGATCCGCCCATAAACATATGGTTTAGTGAAAAATCTTATCATCATCTACCTCTTTAAGGCTCTGTTTGGCGGGGCGTTTTTGCTCCTGAGGATTTGGACAAAAACACCACCATCATAGAATGTATGTTTGACATAACAACGGCTATGACCGCTAACAAGAAAAGAAAACTTTTTTGAACATAAAAATGAATGAAGTATTTTAGATGAGATCGGGCGTTCACGAATGTTGAATCATAGCCACCACGTTCACGACCGCTACCGCGGTGCCAAAAAGAGCCTAAATGTTGTGCAACGGGAGTCGGCGCGTCTCTTCGAGAGAGTACTCGCGTGCTAACGCGGAGCGTTAAGCACTTAACGTCAATCGTTAAGTACGCGAGTGCGAGTGCGGCTAGTGTGTTGCGAGTTCGAGCAGAGAGCTTGCGAGAAGGCTAACGCGGGGCGTTAGGAGTTAACGCTGGGCGTTAGCGAGCAACGAGTGGCGCCTGTGTTATGTGTTGTGGAGGAGAAGCGGACACCGCCCGTGACCAGTTATTTTTACTTCTATTTTGACTGTTGTAAATCAAATTGTATGCAGCTTGTCTTCAGTCCTGTTCAAATTGTAACTTGTAACATTTAAGCAATTCTATAGAAGTCACATGTTTCCTATTTTAACCGCACCCCAGTAGTGGGGTGCGGTCTTGACCTTGCCCGACGCTGACGAAGCGCGAATCGCGCGCCGGCAGATTCCTCCACCCCTATGATCATGGGTTAGACTTTGATCTCACTAACTCCACTTCTTCTCAGTGTAGCCTCCTCTAAACGCATCCCGGGAGTGTCTATGAATCTATGGGTGCACATCTGATATAAACTGGTGGTGGATTTCAAACCACAATACATCTCTTTATATAATCATTTCAAATGTCTTGGCTTCTTTTCCTTGAAGCTTACTTAGCGAAAAGTCTTCATTAGCGGTCGGTAGGTGTGAAATTAAGGTGAATCACATGAATTTGAAAACTAAAATGCATGATGGGCGGCGTCCCACCGATAACGACCAAATTACTGGACTGGGCTGACCAATCAGACCCCGATAGGTCCCGATTTCAAAGTGGCCTAGGTCTAGTAAAAATAAAGCTAAATCCTCGGACCTTTTTTACACCCCTACAAAGAGCTCTCATATTTTGATACATTCAAAGATTCATTCACACTATATATTAAAGAAAGACGCATACTTAATCATGCCACGATCAAATTTATCCCATCAGCCAAAATGTTCTATTTAGTACTACTATAATTGTTGAGTAATAAACATAACATAAGAAATGCTTTCAAATGAGAGGAAGTTATGTGTCTGTTGAATGGGACACCCTAACATGCGATGGTCAGAATTTCGTAGCCGCATGATCGGGGTATTTCACCATCATATTCTGTGCGTGGAATATTACCGTAATTGAATACTTTGAGCGGAGGGACACATACCGTTCGAGTCGGATTGTCTTAAGGCTTCGTTTGGCGCGGCTTATTTGCTCCTTTGAGTTTGATCAAAAACGTCATTATCATAGAATGTATGTTTGGTAAGACAAAGGTTATGACCGATATAAAGAAAATAAACTAGTTTAGAGCATAAAATGCAATGATTTTTTTATGTGAGGTCGGGCGTTCACGAACGACGATTCATGACCACAACATTCACGACCGCCACCACCGCGCCAAACGAAGTCGAAATCAACTCAACAGTGATCGTGTGATTGAGGTAGATCACATTTGAAGTGGTCATCTCTTTCTATTAGTTAGGAAACTACTTATGATATTTTTAGAGATCGAGTTGATATTAGCCGGCCAATCCCAAAAATTATAAAAATTCTAATTATTTTCGAGTCCAATTCTTGTTAATCACACCCCATCGAATAACCTCCTCCTCTCCATCTCACTCATGTTGCCTAAACCCTAGCCGTAGTTCTATCGGCCGTGTCGTCTTTCCCCCTCTTAGATTCACCTTCAAAAAAGAAGGAACTATCCAGCGAAAATCCCAAAAAAGTAGTCAGTTTGCTGATTAGAGGAAGGTTTGCATGCATGCCATTTAACTTGGTTTAGAGTTAATTCTTATATGCATGCCATTTAACTTATTTTCCTGCTAGTTTTTTAAATTATTTTAGAGATTTTAAGATGTTTCTTTAGGCTTCTAGTACTTAAAAAATCAGCAAAGTGTTTCGCTTATTTAGGATGAGAGTGGGGTGTAAATATAATTTTGGACCACAAATAAAATTTATTGACTACGAATAGTGATGGACTGCGAATAGCCAATTCCCTAATATAACTCCCTATTTTTATTATCTTAATTAATCTTATCTTGTCATAAGTGAAGACCGGTTGAATGACAAGGATTTGTATTATGTTATGATCAAAATAGGAGTCTAATAAGGTGGGCTTCTAAGATTAAATCTGTGGATTACACTCTAATCCAAATAATTGGATAAGACTTTGGAGAAGATTATTCATTAATAGTTATTGCATGCCGTGCCTTGTATTTTTCTTCTTGTTTTAATTATATATATATATAATAATAATAATAATAATAATAATAATAATTTATATTAAGGGAGCAGGCCGAGCAGCTTATCTTTTAATTTCTTGGCTTTTGTGTTTTGGGTACTAAATGGTATTGGATGTACCTGAGGGCAACAAATTAACAAAATGAATTAAAGAACAGGAAAAATTGTATTAATTGAACTACATTATATTAAATTCATAATATTTTTGGGCCCTAAAGTTTGAGAGATGAGAACAAATTTTCAAGATAACTGCGCTTGGATCAAATTTTGTGTCACATTTATAAATTAAGCTCTTCACAAATAACACAATGGGTATTTATGTGCATCTAAATGGTACCTTATAAAATACTGCCCTAACACATCATACATTTATTATTCATATTTTTCGACTGCATAAATATATGTGGAGCACATGATAGCAGGTGATCGATCACCTCGGCGAGCTTTACAGATCACCTAGGCTAACTCAGTAGGACCTCCACAATGTAAATTGGGTGGGAGCTAGCACAGTTCACACCCCCACGAATTAAGGTCACTCATTTGAAGATTTGACGATCACGTCTGCTTTCTCCCAAACATGTACAACACTTGATTCCGGACGGGAAAAGTTCTTATACACTCTTGGGTATGCGGCAAGACCTCCACAATATAACACAACCATCTAGTCAAACAATAAAATAGTCTTTTGTTCTATTCATTGCCTTATGTTAACTCGCGAACAAGTATCCGTCAACTATATTATAGTTCGAACTTTGCGAGCCGAGACCTTAGCCCTTGCGGGCCGGTTGCATATGAGTCGGATGCCCGACGTCAACAATAACATTGAATTGCAAATTATCATTTACAATACTCTGCACATTTATTTACATATATTAATATTACATTGCATGCAAAACTTAATATCCAACCTTTGTATTTAATTTCTATACAGTATGACATCTTAGCATCACATGTCATAATTAGAGCATCAAAACTATAATGTTGTACAACAATATCATGGAAATCATGTAAAATATTATTACTGAAAAATAGCCATTCATATGTATAGATGTATACACACAAAAAAAACTTATGCAGATTTGATATATTATCATCACTAGGTAAAGTTTTTTTGTTAGATTCAATGGAGGCTTGACTAAAGAATCCGTTTGGTAACGCGGTGATGGCTGTGAACACGATATTCAGAATGAGTTTTTTATGCGGTGGTCATAGCAATTGCCGTGCCAAACACATATTTAACAGCGGTGATGTTATTGTCTACACGATCGAAATAAAAATGGGGCGCCAGACAGATCTACGTGAGAATGAGAATAATTGGCACCGGATGTTCCGCGAAATTGGCGCGTTACAGAGATCCTGTCTACTAATAGATTTGATTGCAAGATAATTATAATTAAAGGATCAAATTATAATCATTAATTTTTTTTAAAGATAAGTATGAATATAATAAATGACTATTTGTTTGCCAAATAGGCCGGCAGAGCAGAGGACAGCCGGAGAAAATAATTCCAAAAAATGATTTTATTCATGAATGTCTTATCTTTGTTAGGGTAAAAATGAGCAGTCTGGCGCGGAGAAATTGGCACCCCAAAAGATGGTTTTATGAATGTCTGATCCTTTGTTTATTTAACATTTATTAATTTAAAATTAAAAGTTCCAATTCTAAACCTAAACTAAAGAAGTGAAAATTTAAGAGCTTCGTTAGCTCAATTTTGAGCCGACTCAATTTAATTGTGGGCAAATTCATAGTAAAGAGAAAAAAATGTGCAATTTCGAGCAGACTCGATTCAATTTCAAACAGACTCAAAACCAAGTCATTTCGAGTTAAGCCGACACAAAGCAAAATCGATTTTGAGTCATGTTCGAATCGGAAGTTTCAATTTCGAGCCGAGAACGATAGCTAAAGTCGATTCAAAATCAACTCTAACTAACTCTCTCTAACAATTCTAACCATTAACCCTAACTAACTCTCTCTAACAATTCTAACCATCAAAAGGATTGTTAGCAACACGTAGGGTTGCAAAAACTCAATTTTATTATTCATTAAAGTTGTACAATATCATATTTTCAGGAGACCTTGCAACAATAATTTAGAGAGAAAAATATATATATATATCATGTCTTCTCCATGCTACCCAATATTAAATATTAATGTCGCCGCCTTAACTTAATTTAATAACTAGTCACATTTTTCAACAAAGATGTCACATTTATTTGTTAAAGAAAAGTTGACTCCTTTGATGATATTGTGCCACCACCTCTGCTAAATCTTGTAAGTGTCCGTTCTGTTCGTAGGGATTGGAATTAAGGAATTGGAATTCATCAATTTCAAAATCTACATGAATTATGAGTTTGCTGAATTCTAATTCTATTGTTCGATTGCACGATGGAATTGAAAAATAGAAATTGCAACTAAACAATATCTATCTGGTTGAATAAAAATATTCAAAAAAATCAAATAGATTGACATGAAAATACAATTTATCAAGTAGAAATGCATAATTAACTTGTATCCATAAATTAAACAATGATGTTACTAGAAACATAACTAAAGATATGTTACTCATGCAAGATAACATCTTTTTTCTCATTGCATGTAAATACATGCTACTTTAAGTTGGAGAAAATATGTAATCTAAGAAACTAAGTGCGTAGAAACCACACTATTTTTAGTCGAAGAAGAGGAATGAGAGATTTGAAATACCACACTAATGACAGTCGAAGATGAGTAATCGGATCCTTCGCAGAAGAACCTGGAGACGGATCGAAAGTAGCAGCGACGCAAACACTTGAATGGTGAGCTCTCTGTAGAGTAACAAAGAGGAAGATGAAGGAGAAGGAGATGAAGTGGAGGTGAACAGGAAAAAAGAATGGTGAAGAGGAAGACTCACATCACCGCCGGCGAAATCTACCGGGTTCGGCACGGCGAGAAGGGAAAACATACATGACAGGAGTGATGTGCACGTTCTTCCGTCAAAACCAAGGATTTGGGACAAGAATTGGGATTAGGAGTTTATGAAAAGCCACGATTTTACTCAATTCCATTTCCAACGTCATTCTTTCCAACCAAACATGTGGAAATGAATTATTTATCGTGAAAATCAAAACCGCGGGAGAAAAGGCTCTTCTTTTTAACTAGCAAGGAAATAATTAATGAGCTTTTAACAATGACCTGCTTATAGTTCTTTCTTAAAAACGAATCCAACTTCTTTTTTGCAAGAAATATATATATATATATCGCTATCTTATCTATGGTGACTAGAGCGACATCAAAACGATCTAGTATAGCCTAGGGAGGAATCAGGCGATGGCCCCGTGAGTGTTTGGTAGCATGGTGCTCCTCGAAGCATCATTTGTGATTGAGGTGAAGTTTCGCTTCCAATGATTGGAGGCATGTTCACGATCTGTTTGGCACAAATTTGAAGTTAAGCATCACCTTTCATCCACAAACTCATAAGCAAATTGAGATAACTAATTGAATGATTTGAAGAAGCATTCTGATTTCGAGAACTACTGTCTTCTTAACTCTTATAAAATAGTGAAAAGTGTTCAATTATCTCCTCCAATTGGATAATTAAGTATGCTCTCTATCAAAATAATTCATCAATCTATTAGGATTATGACAATATATATTAAAAAAATTCAATCAATCTTATAGCTTCTCATTTTATATATTACTTAGTTTTTAAAATAGTCTTATTTTATGTATTTTCAAGATTCAAAAAAGTCTGTGACATAAACGGCGAGCCGAATCTGTTCCTGCAAGTGCGGAGCCGGTGCACAACTGCTAGTATATATATACTATAGATGCTAAGAGGGTGTATGAGAGAGAAAGAGCAGGTGAGAATAATAGAAGCTAGCTATAAATTTTGCAGCAACCCAGAGTTCTAAAAAACATATAATTAATGTTGGAAGCGCGACCTCTCGGCACAAGTCCTCTTCTCCTCGAACACTCCTCCGGCAAGCACACGCCCTCTCGCACACACTCCTTTCCTTGGCGAGCACTAGCTCCTTGCCGAGCACTCACCCCACTACACAGGCGAGACGCACCACCTCACTCACCCCGGCGAGATCACACACACCACTCTGCCCGGCGAGACCACTCCAACCTCAAACCTCCGGCGAGTACAACACCTACTCTGGCGAGCTCCCTTAACTCACGGCAAGCACTGCTCCTCTCCTCCAGCAGCGAGATGTTCAGGCGGGCTGAGGTGGCGAGAACCCCAGCGAGAACCTCCTGCGGGAAAAATATATATATATATATGTATAGGCGAGTGGGCAGCTGGCGGGATGTACACTGTAGGCGAGAGAACTTGGCGAGATGATAATGTGGCGAGAGGGATTGGCGGGATCCTATTAATTCCCGCGGGAATATAATAAAACTCTCTCTCTCTCTATCTTTCCCTCTCTCTCCAGTTCCTGTTCGCAGGAAATAAAAAACAAGAAATCTCTCTCTCACTAGTTTCTGCGGAAACTTAAAATGCCAAATAAAACTTTCTATTTCACCGCAATTTCATTGAACAAAGTTAGCCTATATATAGGCAAATACAACCAATAAAAAATCTACGCGTGGCCACCACATTAAATGCCACCAAAACCAAACTTTCTCTCTCCTCCGCCATACTAATAAACATAAAATAAAAACCAATTTGACCCGGTCAACGAAGTCAAACCAACAAACTCCCCCTCAAGCTTGGCCGCACATGCCGAGCTTGCCTTTGAGCTTCGCGAACGTCTCCACCTTCAAAGCCTTCGTAAAAATATCCGCGACCTGCTCTCCGGTAGGGCAATACACAACCTCCACGGTCTTCTGCTCCACTTGCTCACGAAGGAAATGGTACCTCGTCTCGATGTGCTTGCTCCTCCCATGCAGCACTGGGTTCTTCGCGAGCTGGATGACCGACATGTTATCCACTAACACTGTCGTTGGCCAGTCCTGAACATGATGTAGCTCCCCTAATAGCTTCCTGAGCCAGATGGCTTGGCAGGCGCATGCCGCCGCCGCTATATACTCCGCTTCGCATGATGACAAGGCTATAGTAGCCTGCTTCTTCGAGCTCCATGAGAACGCCGCCGTCCCCATGTGAAAACAGTATCCGGAAGTGCTCTTCCGATCATTGATATCTCCACCATAGTCGCTATCCGAGTAGCCGACTAGCTTCAACTCTCCTCCTGATGAGTACTTCAGGCCATGGTCCCTTGTTCCGTTCACATATCTTAGGATTCGCTTCGCTGCGGTGAAGTGGTCCTGCTTGGGCTCCTCCATGTACCTGCTTACTACCCCGACCGCATACATGATGTCCGACCTAGTGAAGGTCAAGTACCTTAGACTCCCGACTAGGCTCTTGAACATTGTCGGGTCCACACCTTCCTCCTCAGAATCCTTCCTCAACTTTGTCCCTGGGTCCGCTGGAGTGGAGATAGCCTTGCTACCCTCCATCCTGAACTTCTTCAGAATTTCTTCAGCATACTTCTTCTGGGATATGAAGATCCCGTCTTCCTCCTGCTTCACCTCAACCCCCAGGAAATAACTCAGCTCTCTCAAGTCCGTCATTTCGAACTCCTTCTTCATCAGCCTCTTGAACTCCTCAAGCATGGTTGGGTTGTTCCCGGTGAATATCATGTCGTCCACGTATAGACACAAGACCATGATATCTTCGTTCTCCTCTATCTTCACATACAGGGCATACTCGTACGGGCACTTCACATATCCATGCTTCTGGAGGAAGGCATCTATCCTTCCATTCCACGCCCTTGCTCCTTGCTTCAGCCCGTACAAGGCTCTATCTAGCTTGCAGACTTTTCTCTCCTGGCCCTTTACCACATACCCTGGAGGCTGCTCGATGTACACATCCTCCTCCAAGTAGCCATTCAAGTACGCCGCCACATCATCCATTTGCAAGATTGTCCACCCATAATGAGCTGCCGGTGCGATGATCAACCGAATGGTGTCAATCCTCGCCACTGGGGCATAGACCTCGTCATAGTCCACTCCTTGGACTTGTCTGTAGCCCTTCACGACGAGCCTAGCCTTGTGCTTCTCCACAACTCCATCTTTGTTCTTCTTCACCTTATAGACCCACTTCACCCCGAGGGGTTTGTGGCCTGCTGGTGGATCCACTAGCCTCCAGGTATCGTTCTTCTTGATAGAAGCCATCTCGGCATCCATCGCCGTCCTCCAAGATTTTTCCTGGGCAGCTTCTTCATAGGACATTGGCTCACAATCTGCTAAGAGGCAATACAATGAATAGTTAGTATGGATTGGGGCCGTCTCCTCATAGAGCTCCCCCACCCTCTTCATCCTGGGTGGTGGACTCTCGGAGTCACTCCGGCTCCCGCTGCCTCCTGCAGAATTTCCTCCACTTGAGCTTTCCCCTCTTGAGTGGGAGGTGGAAGCTCCCCCTGAATCTCTGCTCGGTGGTGATGGTGGCTCCACTCCACCATCCTCGGCTCCAGAGCGTAGCCAACAAAGATACACTTCTCGCTCCTATCGTCGAGCTTCTTCCTTCTCTGTTCCGGGATGTGAGCATGAGCTACACACCCAAAGACCCTTAGGTGCTTCACGCTTGGCTTCCAGCCACTCCAGGCTTCAAACGGCGTCATGAACTTCACGCTCTTTGTGGGGCATCTGTTCAGTAGATGCACCGCACACTGCACTCCTTCCTCCCAGAAACTCTTCGGTAGCCCCTTCTCCTTCACCATGCTCCTCGCCATGTTCATGATGGTAAGGTTCTTCCTCTCTGTCACTCTGTTCTACTGCGGTGAGTACGCCGCCGTCAGCTGGTGTGAGATCCCATTCTCCTTACAGAAAGCATCAAACAGCCTCGAGGTGTACTCCCCACCCCGATCTGTCCTCAGCACCTTCAGTGGCTGACCACTCTCCTTCTCAGCCATCGCCTTGAACTCCTTGAACTTGTCAAGGGCCTCAGATTTTTCTTTCAGAAAATACACCCAACACTTCCGACTGAAGTCATCAGTGAAGGTGATATAGTATCTGCTTCCGCCCACTGAGGTGGTCTCAAACGGACCCGCAATGTCCGAGTGAACCAGTTCAAGCTGCCTCCTTGCTCTCCAGGACTTCCCTCCTTCAAAACTCTGCCTCTTCTGCTTCCCCTTCGTGCAAGCTTCACACACCTTCTGAGGTGGTGAGATCATTGGCAGACCTGTCACCATCCTTGAGTGAGATAGCAGCTTCAACCCCGTGAAACCCAAATGGCCCATCCTATGGTGCCATAGCCATGCTTCTTCCTCTTCCTCCGTTCTCGCGAGACAAGCTGTCTCTTGAGCATCCATCTTCAGCGTGAAGAGACGGTTCGTCGTCATCTCTACCTTCACTACTTCCTTCCCTTGACCATTCTTCATTGCCAGAGACCCATCCTTCATCTGGACGCAATAGCCTCTCTTCACTAACTGCCCAATGCTCAAGATGTTGGTCTTCAACCCTGGCACATAGTACACATCGTTCAGGTGTACTCTCTCCCCGTTCAGCCTCATCTCCACCAAACCCTTTCCTTCCAAGGAGATCTTTGACGCATCCCCGAAGCTAACCTCACCCCCAATGGGTTCAAGGTTTGTGAACATCTCTCTATCTCCACACATGTGGTTGCTCGCCCCTGTGTCCAGGTACCACACTTCATTTCTCCCTTCTTCTGCACCTCGGTAGGTTAGGAACATCATCGGGTTTCCACCTCCAGTATTGTTCTCATTGTTCCTAGCCTCCGCATAGTGGTTAGCTTCTTCTCTCTTCCTCGGACTCCAGCAGTCATAGCTCATATGCCCATACTTGTTACAGTTGTAACATTGTATCTGGGACATATCTCCTCGGCCTCTTCCACGGCCTCTTCCTCTACCTCTTCCTTCTTGCCAACCTCCTTGAGGTCGCTCCGCCTCTTTCTGGTAGTTCTGATTTCTCCCTTGATCTCTACCTCCTCTTCTTCCTCTACCTCTTCCTTGGTGACCTCGGCCACGCTGGCCGCCTCCTCTTCCTGAACTTTCCCCAAAGTTCAACTGGGTCTGGAGTGCTTTTCCCAAGCCACTCGCTTCCTCATCATCCTGCAACATCCTGTACTCATGAGCTTGCAAAGAGCCTACAAGCTCATCCACGGCCATCTCGTTGAGATCCTTTGACTCTTCAATTGCCACCACTATATGACGGAACTTCTTGGCCATAGATCTCAGCAACTTCTCCATGAAGCTCACATCTTCGATCGTCTCCCCATTTCTCTTCATCTCGTTTGTGAGCGTCCCCAGACGAGTCACATAGTCACCGACCTTCTCGGTGCTCTGCATCTTCGTGACTTCATACTCCGCACGGAGGGACTGTAGCTTCACCTTCTTTGCCTTCTCAACCCCTTGCATGGAGCGTTGCAACACCTCCCATGCCTCCTTAGAGGTTCTCGCATCTGAGATCTTCTCGAAGGTCGCCTCGTCAACCCCTTGGTATAACAAGAACAAAGCCTTATTGTCCGCCTTCCTTGCCTCTCTAAGTGTTGTCTTCTGGGCGTTAGTCAACGCCGCCTCTACTGCAGTCGTGCGCTCCTCATACCCATTCTCCACTACATCCCACAACTCCTTTGAGGCAAGTAGCACTCGCATTTGTATACTCCAATTCCCATAATTGGTCTTCGTCAGCTTGGGGACTTGCCCCGGCATAGCTCCGCTCGTCTCCATCACTTCTACTCCTCAAACCTTCTGAGTCACCGCAAAGGTTTGCAACCTCGCTCTGATACCACTTGTTGGAAGCGCGACCTCTCGACACAAGTCCTCTTCTCCTCGAACACTCCTCCGGCAAGCACACGCCCTCTCGCACACACTCCTTTCCTTGGCGAGCACTAGCTCCTTGCCGAGCACTCACCCCACTACACAGGCGAGACGCACCACCTCACTCACCCCGGCGAGATCACACACACCACTCTGTCCGGCGAGACCACTCCAACCTCAAACCTCCGGCGAGTACAACACCTACTCCGGCGAGCTCCCTTAACTCACGGCAAGCACTGCTCCTCTCCTCCAGCAGCGAGATGTTCAGGCGGGCTGAGGTGGCGAGAACCCCCAGCGAGAACCTCCTGCGGGAAAAAAAAAAAAATATATATATATATATATATATATATGTATAGGCGAGTGGGCAGCTGGCGGGATGTACACTGTAGGTGAGAGAACTTGGCGAGATGATAATGTGGCGAGAGGGATTGGCGGGATCCTATTAATTCCCGCGGGAATATAATAAAACTCTCTCTCTCTATCTTTCCCTCTCTCTCCAGTTCCTGTTCGCAGGAAATAAAAAACAAGAAATCTCTCTCACTAACTCTCCCTCTCTCTCACTAGTTTCTGCGGAAACTTAAAATGCCAAATAAAACTTTCTATTTCACCGCAATTTCATTGAACAAAGTTAGCCTATATATAGGCAAATACAACCAATAAAAAATCTACACGTGGCCACCACATTAAATGCCACCAAAATCAAACTTTCTCTCTCCTCCGCCATACTAATAAACATAAAACAAAAACCAATTTGACCCGGTCAACGAAGTCAAACCAACAATTAATGGGCTTCACATGTATAAAGCTTAAGGCCCATAAAGATAGCTGGCCCAATAAAAAATAACAGGCCATACCAACCGGATCAACTAATCCAGTCCAAGTATTTGAATTTTCAATGAATTTTGTTAATCTTAAGAGAGAAATCATGTATATTTTGAGAATGAATTGAAGCGGTGAGAATAAAGCTGACAGAAAAGCAACGATGAGAAAGTTGTAGACTGTTTGACGAATCTGCTTCAGGGTTCCAATATAGTTTTTTGAATAGAAAGAACTGCCCCAAACAAAGCTAGAGAGAGAGAGGGGAGGAGGGAGAGAGAGAGAGAGGGAGAAAAATGAATGGGAATGAAGAGATGATAAAGACGGGGTTCGTAGGCATATAATGTGGGATCCGTGGAGTGGTTATGGGATCATAATCTCCCAATTTAATGCCACGGAAGGCTTTACAGCTTGCTTCTTTGACCTTCTCGGCCAAACAAACAGGGGTGAGGATTTCTGCTACCAACGCTTTCATTTATATATATCGATGAATAATAATTATTAGAGACGGAGCAGCAAACTATGGGATGTCGAGCTCTCTCACCCATTTCGTCGAACACCTGGAGGGCGAACCGGCGAGTCTATTCTCCTCCATTTTCTCACTCTCTCTCGTTTTGGGGTGCAGAGTGGAGGAAGGAAACAACAGAGTCGTTGTGGATTTGGGCTTACCTCGAGCGTTTGGGATCAATCAGAGAGAAGGTGATGTTTGCGACGGACATTAATAGTTGAGCGGAAGTGGATTTTGATGGAGAAGCTGAGCGAAATCAGAGGCCGAAGTTCGCCTCTCGCGATGTGCATGAAAAAAATAACCTTGAAATGACGAAAAGAAATGAGGTAGGCGATTTTAAGTTCGCCGGATGATCTTAGGCCCCGTTCGTTTGGGCGGAATTGGAGCTTTGGAATTGGCATTCAATTGCCAATTCCATTTCCGCCGTTCGCCCGCCCCAAAAATCCGTGGGAATCGGAATTAGAATTGAATTCCCATAAGAATTTAATACAGCGCAAATGGGCGAGCCCCATTTCCGACCTCCCGACCCGTCATTTCGCGATTCCGAGTCTCCCTCTCGATCAGCCGCCCCCTCGCGACTCCTTCCTCGACGACTAGGGTTTCACCCTCTCCCTCTCTCGCTCGGGATCGGCAAGCGCGCGACTTCTTCTTCTGCCGACTCTTCCTCCGGGAGCTGCAAGCGCGCCGACTTCTTCTTCCGCCGACTCTTCCTCCTCCACCGACGATCTTCTCCGGCCAGCAGGTAAACTCCATTTTATGTCTTCCGCCGACGATCTAGCAAGGTTATGATCTACCCTTTGTAGATCTAGTTTCCGCCGCCCTTTGTAGTCCTGGTTTCCGCCGGCGACGATGAGGCAATGTTCTGATTCGATTTTTCTTTTTTGCGTTTTTCCTGTTTCATCAACACCAATCTGCTTATTAGATGAATTTTTTAGTTATACACCAATTTAAGCTTGTGTGGTGTGTATGTGAATGTATGTGTGTGTTTTCTGCTGTATGAATGTGTGCTGTGTATTTTTTTTTGGAATGTGTTTGGTGTGTGTATGTGAATGGCTGTGTGTTTTCTGCTGTATGAATGTGTGTGCTGTGGTTGATAGAGCTACTGGAGCTCATGCCACCGCCACCGATCTCAAAGGCAGACAGGATATATGCGGCCATTGCAGCTATTACAGATCTGACTGAGGCTGAGGTCATACAGGCTATCGATATGCTGAGTGTTGACGACACGAAGAGCGATGTGTTCATCGCTTTGCCGGTGCCAATTAGGAGGACCTGACTCCGCTTACATTTACTCGATTGATTATATCTAAACTTATGTTTTGTATGCTGCGGACTTTTTTTATGCGGTGGACTTATGTTTTGTATGATGTTAATGCAGACTTCTATTTTAATTCTGATATTTTAATTATGTTTAAAATTTAATTTTAATTTTATAAATTTTAAATTTCAATTCCGTCCATTGAATTCTGACATACAGCCGAACAGCGGAATTACAATTCCAATTCTAATGACAGAATTCCTGCAGTTAGCCGAACAGCAGAATTGGAATTGAAGTCAATTCCAATTCCTGCGGGAATCAGAATTGACTTCAATTCCAATTCCTGCATCTCATTTCCTGCGAAACGAACGGAGTCTTAGAGTTTTGACGGACAGCTTCTACTGCAGCTAAGTCGAATGAACTTTATTTCCCATAGATAAGAGCATATAAAAATAAATTAAATTAAATTTTGAATGTGAAGATAAAAATATTAAATTTATTTAACAGTTAAAAAAATTCTTAAAATTTAACCAGAGAAACCAACAAATTATGTTCTCGCTCAAAAGAAGTTTTTTTTTTTTTTTTGCATTAGAGCAGAAAAAAATGTTAGAAAATTTAGATTAAGTGTCGCTACGATAAATTTTGCATAATTGAAAATTCACATGAATGTAGTGACGAATAAAACTTAAGGAACGTCTTAACTCAACAACTAATAATCTCTATCCGAGTATAAATACATAATTATATTTTTAAATTAAGAACACACAATGAAGAGAACTTGAACGAACAGTACCTGAAGTGCTGATAATCAAATCGTACCATTCTTCGTTTCTTGTTTGTGTTTCATCATGGCTGCGATTCCCAAGAGCCTTGACGTATTCTTCCTTATGAAATCGGCGGCGATGGAAGATCTCGCTAACATACAATGTTATCTAAATGCGCGAGCTCTCCAACAAAAGTGTTAGCATAACACGTTTTATGAATTAATCAGCAAAAGAATATAAATAGGAATAAAACAGAGATTAAAATGGGATGTGGATAATCTCATGTATTAGCGGATCTATGAATCTCTGTCTTTATCTGAGAGGATTTTTTATGTACACCTTAGCAAATCTCTGTACTGTAATTCACTAGCGTGATTTAGTCATGAACAACAAATCCAAGAGAAAATTATTATTGGATCACATGAAAAAGCACCGAAATCTCCTTGGTGTTATGGAGAAGAAAATCATCAATATATATATATATATATATATATATATATATATATATATATAAGACAAAAAGATTTTGCTCAGATGAAAGGAGATTGCACAAGAAAATCAATTGAGATATATTGCTCTAACCTCTTCACTCCTTATGAATCCCTGTAGTCAAAATGAGAATAAACACATCCTGCCGGTGAAGTAAATGTAGATATGGATGTGCAGTTTATCAGCGATCCGAATCCAGAGCCAAAGAAGCAGCGTCGGAACAAAATTGTCCTACTCAGATGGGGAACTGCCGGAATATAGGTCGACTGTTGGGATATGACGTATCCCCTGGGCGCAACCAATTTAATACAGAGTAATCAAGCACGTAAATCTGAACAAAAACGGCACTGCATATATAATAATATATCTGCAAATAAAATAACAAGAAATGTACCGACGTCCGTTACAGAATACACCGCGGAGAGCCGGACTCGCTCGATCCGCGGGAGAGATAATAATCTGGACTGCAATCCGCTAGCACAACGGACGCACAAGGTTCACCGAACCTTCAACGTCGACGTCCGACGTTCAACCGCACCACCACCGGAGAAGCACCGTCGAGGCCAACTGCACTCGCGCACGCCCTCGACACCAAACCGCACCACTGGAGAGAAACTCCGTCAAGGCCACTGCACTCCCGCAAGCCTTCGCCGCCATGTCCGCACCGTCGGAGAGAAACACCGTCAAGGCCACTGCACCACCGCAAGCCTTCGCCTCCACGCCCGCACCGCCATTATCTCCTCACTACGCCGCCATCGCACGGTGTTGCACCAACGACAACCACCGGCGGAATCTCTACAGGGGTCTCCCACCCCTCGCGGCACCAAGAGCAAGACGACGGCGGCGGCGGCGACGACTCTTCCCTCCAACACTAGCAAGGCTTCCTCTCACGGCAAGAATCTGGCTGCTCTCTCCAACTCCACGTGAACAGGAGTTATCCACCACCAATAATCAATGACAGTTTCTCACAAAAGGCTATGGGTTTTTTTCAAGCATGCGGTTACCAATTAAAACTGCCTTGTTCGGTTTCTCCAGCAAAAGAAAACGAAAAAAGCCACGCAGGGGGGCCTTCTCACGGTTATTCACTGTCAGTTATTCATTTATATATATATATATATATATATATATCTTTCTTATATATATAATCATATATATATATATGATTTATATATATATATAATCTAATGATCCGATGCGATCCGAATCAAACACAACATCGACACCCTTTCTCCTCTCGAGATCTGGAGGAATACAATCCCTTGGCGACGGCGGTTTCATGCAAAACTAGAGGAGGTAACGATCTCCCTTAGGGCCGGCTACAGTTACACGATGAAGAGAAAGAGAAACACGGGACTTCTTTTCAGACAGTTCACACACCACAACGAATGAAAATCACATGACTATTATCGAGTTATATATTGAGAAATTAATTATCATTAATACCTCAAACCCAAAAAATAGCTCCTCACATTAATTAAATTTCATAACCATCAAAAATTGTGTCTAGGATGAGACCGAGTTCGCGCTCTGAATTACGAGACGATCTGGCCCACCTATCATAGCCTTCGATCGTTCGCGCGACTGAACTAATACACGCTCATAGGAGTCCGAATAGACTTAAATATTCGCGTACGACTCTAACGAGTCGTCTCGATGAGTCAGGTCCACCTTATGAAAAAATTTCTAACAAAAAAATCATACGAGGGAATGTTCGATAAAAGGAATTAAACAACAAAAATCTTTACCCTAAGACCATAAATAAAAGTCTAAGTTGCAGTCTTGCAGAACGACTTTACAATTTTTTTTGTAATAGCACTTTCGCACCCCAATGAGATATCTAATATATGATAACGCACTCGAGAAGTCGAGAATATGCATGGAGGCTACACTTGGGTCTAATTAATTAAGCTCCTTTGGACTTAGGGTCCGTTTAGCTCAGCTTATTTCGAGTCGCACACCGCCGATTTTCGAAAATCCGTGCCAAACGGGAAAATTTGCGTGCCTCTATTCCCACTGTTGACCGGGTATTAGGGCTTTTTGAGCTTTGCAGTGTTTTTTTCCTGGGTTGTTTCATTACAGTTCTACATGTTGGAACCCGGATACCGGTCCAACTATGTTCGAGACTGGGGAGTAGCTTGAGTTACTTCTCTCTTCGTTCAATCCATAGACCTAAGTACTTTGAGCCAGAGACAAGCCCTCACAGTTAGGTGGTAAATTGCTGGAAGAGGACCCAAAGGCTGCAGCGAGGAGGTCCCGCCACTTACCCAGAAGTCTTCTTGACTTCCCCTCCCGAAAAACCAAAGGCTGAGCCTGTCTCAGATAGCACGAAGAAGAAAGCACAGGCTCTCAAAGGGTGTGGGGGGGGGGGGGGGGGGGATCCGTGCCGATCTGAGACATAATGGGTCCTATTTATAGGCAAAGTCTTCTAAGGGTAGAATGGTCTGGATGACCTGCGGATAGCGTAACTCCGCCTTACCATTTTACTAAGTGCACCCCAAATTGGTCTGCAGGTAGCCAGACTCCGCTGTCCCAAAGGGCTATAGGCAGACCACCAGGGGCGCCCAGATGATTCTATCCCCCGGAATCTGGGTCTGCTTGTTGAGGAGATACCTGTCTACTCGCCAGGCCTCCTCGGCTCTACTCGCCGAGGGAGATACCGGCCTACTCGCCAGGCCTCCTTGGCTCTACTCGCCGAGGGAGATACCGGCCTACTCGCCGGGTACCTTCGACTCCACTCTCTGAGATGTCGGTCTACCCGCCAGATACCTTCGGCTCTACTCGCTGAATACACACCGGCCTACTCGCCAGGCACGTTCGGCTTACTCGCCGAATACGGGTTGTACACAATCCCCGCTCTTTGCGAGCTCGCTAGAGGTCAGAAAGAAGAGTCCAACCCCTTATTCGGCGGAGCTGCGAGTCCACAAGCTCTTCCTCTATAAATAGAGCGGGGGGGGGGGGGGGGGGGGGGGGGGGGATGCCTTCCCTACTGCAAGCTAAGATGTCTTCTGGAGGTGGTTCTACCGCGGCCGCTAACCGGGAGCTCGCTGACGATGAGCCTGAGGCGGCCGAGGTTTTAGGCATTCTTGGCGAGTTCCTGACGCCTTGCCCTCCAGGCTCTGCGCGGAAGAAAAAGCACAAGAAGAGAAGGATCGACCCTGATCTCCGTGAAAGGTCCTCCACCGATCCCGAGTCCACCGCGCGGGACGGATCTAAGACGAAGAGGGTGGCCGCCTCGCCCATCCCGGAAGAGTCCAATCTCGACCTGGTCCCGCGACAAGGTGGGGGCGTAACTGAGGTCACGATCAGGGGAGCTGGCGAGACGGGACGGCCTCCAAGCAATACGGGTGTCCTACCTCCTTCTCCGACTCGCCATACCGAAATGCCAGGTAGGGTTGCTGAACCACTCTATTTTGGTATCGCGTCTACTCAGATCGGGACACTCACTGAGATCTTTTCGCTCTGCAGCACCTTCAAATCGTCTTCTCCCGCCATCTTGTTGGGGCGAGGCGCCCATCAGAGACCGGACGACTGTGTCCTCTACTGCTCCGGGGTACGCGGGGGTGACCATCACCCCGTCTTCTCGCCCTACCTCCGGAGGGAAGTCCATAACCATCAGCCCCAGGCCTGGGGGCGCGGGTGTGGTCCTTCGGTTATCCGGCTCCGTCGGGGCGCCGCGGGTCGATCCATCACAACTTCAAGGGAAGGGTGGTGCCCTTGTAGACGTTCGCCTCTCTCCTGCCGGTACTCGCTCTACTCGATCCCCTTTCTTCTCGCTTTCATTATTCCACCTCGCCGTCTCAGCTCTCTTTCTCGTTTTCAGGCAATCAGAGGTCCGCCTCTTCCAGCCATCAGCCATCTCTGGAGTCTCTTCCGGAATCACCGCCGCCTGTGATGTCCACTCCCATGAGAGATTTCCTCGCTGACCCTCCGACATTTGACGAAGAGTCGTGGACTCGCCTAATTCCTGTTCTCCGAGCCCATGACTCCTTTTTACTGGCTATGCCGCCTGCCGAGGTGAATGCTCAGCTGGTTGATCTGGGGGACCGCCTCGTCGGAGTGGAGGAGTTCCAACAACAGTTGCAGGGTGAGGATGGCTTACTTGATCGGATGACCGACTTGGAGGCAAGGTTGTACGAGATGGAAACTCGCCAGAAGGCCACCGAGGATGACTTCCATCAGTTCGCGCAGGTGGCCGGTACCGTGGGGGAAGCCTCCTTGCTGGAAGAACATATCCGGAGAGGCGAGGACCATCTCCATCAGGGTGAAGAGAGCTTGGAGAGGGCTCGCGAAGATCTGCGCGTAGCCCGCGACATCACCTGGAGGGCTCGCCACCCTCCGCGTACGCGTGGCCGAGGCCGCGGTCCGGTGCATCGCGGTTGAGGTCCTAGGGGTGATCTCCAATTTTTTATTTTTTGAGCCTAGGTGCACGGGCCTTTGTAACCGACGGGTGTCGTTTTGTGCCTTTTTACTGTACTCGCGCTACGTGCCTTAAGGATTTTCCTGCGTATATTTTTGCTTCTTTTGGCCGCACGCTTTTTTACTTTCATTATGCACGTGTCTCTGCTTTTTACCCGTCTCCTCGCCCTTAGAGCGCTTACTCACTTAGGGCGTACTCGCCTCGCTCATTGGCCTACTTGCGCGCGATTAGGCTCGGGAGCGAGGGGGGCTATAAATATGGACCCCCCCCCCCCCCTCCAGGGGGGTAGGGGTACGCTCCTTTAGCTTCTCAAATTCCCTTTCCTCCTCCTAACCCTCCTCGCCGGCCTCCTCCTGCACCCTGTCGAGAATGGTGAAAGAACCCTCTGAGGAGGGTCGCGTCTTCTGCGCGCGCAACTTCAAGGCGCACAACTTTTCTTCCTCGCAGACCCTGGGCGAGGAACTGGCGGACGTGGAGAACCGTTTCCTGCCGCCCGGCTACGCAGCGAGGCGGACAGCACCCGGCGAGTTCCTCAACTCACTCTATAACGGGGAACTCGCCCCTCCCCTCGCCCACTTCTACGTAGGGTTGAGGCTTCCTCTGTGGCCTGAGGTGCGTCAGGTCCTTCGGTACTTCGGGATGGTCCCCGCGCAGGTTAACCCCAACGCGATTAGCGTTCTAATCGCCTATGCGTGCTACCTATGCGAGGAGAAGATCGAGTTTGACCTCTCTGTCTTCCGCAAGGTGCTCACCTTAAAGGCGACCAGCGACGACACTATGTTCTTCACCAGCGTGTGCGTCAAGGTCGTCGATACGCTCAATAAGGTCTATCACTGGACCGACAAGTTCATCCTCGTGCGAAGCGACTTCGGCAACATCCCGTTCGCTCCGCTCCCGAAGACCGAGGCTGAGTACAGGCCGCCTCGTCTGAGGGGGGACGCGCTGAGCCTCTACCTCTACATGAAGAGCAAGGTCATGGACATCGTCAACCTGCGGCGAGGCGTGGACCAGCTCACCTTCGTAGACCCGGGAGCAGGTAATTCTTGAGTTAGACTCGCCGCACGATCTCAGTTACCCGTTCTCAAAAGGGTCAGCGGTTAACGCTTTCGCTTTTTCTTGCAGGGGAGCGTGTCGTCCCCACTCATCCTCCCCACGATGCCCCCCGACAATGATCGAGTGAGTCCCATCCTGGGGGGCCTCCTGCGGAGGTGGTGGTTGCGGTGGACAGCGAGACCCCTCCATCCACCAGCAAGGGCAAGGGTCGGGTCGACCCAGAAGCGGTCGTAGTCAGCGAGCCGAGGCAAAAGAAGCGGAAGACGAAGGGCTCATCTTCTCGCCCCCAGCGAGTCCTCCTCCGGATCCCTCCACCCATACGCATTATGGGTTGGGGATGAGGGGCCAGGACTCCCGGGGGAATCCCCTGATGATATGGGATCCTGAGTCGAACAAGATCTCTGTTAGCTCGCTCCTCCCTTCCTGGGAAGACTTCGAGGAGGTCGACGACGAGGCGTTCAACCTGATCTTTGGGTTGTACGGGCGCGATGACGCCAAGGTACTCACAGAGATTCCCATCCGCGAGTTGGCCAATCTCAGCTGCCGCTCTGTCCTTCGGACGGCCGAGTTGATTCATCAGACCGCGCGGCGGGGGATCCAATCGAACAGGCGGCTCCGCGACCTGGGCGTCACCTACGTGGAGTTGGAGAAACTGGTATTCGAGAAGGACAAGGAACTCGCCCAGCTCCGTGCCAAGGAGGCTCCCCCTCCCGAGGTATGGTGTCTTACTCGCCCCCATCTTTCTCGGCTACCCCGGCATTGGTTAACGCTTTACTTTTCAGGAGGCCGCGGTGGCGTTGGTGACGCGGATATCGGAGTTGGAGGAGCAGCTAGCCGCCTCGCAGAGTCAAGTCGATTATCTCAGTAATCGTCTCGCCGAGGCCGAGTCTGAGATAGAGGAGCTCCGCCATCAAAGCCGGGGGGAGTCGTCGACCACGCCAGCCCTCCTCCAGTTTACTCCCGCTCAAGTCGCTGAGATGCGCAGGAAGATGGCGATCGCGACCATCGTGTTCGTGCGGGAGCGTCTCCGACGTCGGTTCATGCTCACTGCGGAGGGGGCCCAAGTCGATCTCGCGACCCTTCTTCCAGAATTATATCGCGAGGCGGTGAACCCACCCCCAGCGGGGACCCGAGGCGAGGACTCTTCTAGCGGGTCAGAGGAAGAAGATCAGAAAGCTTGAGCTCCCCTCTTTACCGGTCTCTCACGAATCGTTTGTAATAATTAGCTTTGTTTGTGTGAACATCTTCGGCGTACTCGCCCTTTATATTTTGTGGATAGGTGTTTTTGCCTTAGTTTATTTTGTGACTGTGTTGTCTGTTCTCGCCGTGTGGCCGCTTTTCCTTTCCTTATCGTACTTACCTCTAAGGGATACTCGCCCATAGCTGCGATTCGCATAGGGCCCTTCATTCCGTGGGTGCGGCGACTGGGCCTCCCTCCCCTGCCAAGATGGCGAGAAGGTTGTCGGGGCTTGCTGCGCTGAGCGCACATGTATCGGCGCTATGATCTTAGGCGATGCGGTGGGACAGGTTCAGCATTGGTCTCTCGTCGGTGGGGTGTCGATAATACTCGCCTCGCCCTCTTTTCTCACCCCCCTGGCCTCAGGGTAGGGCCTAGCATACCCTTGAATCTGGGTCTCACCCGAGGGGGCAAGTAGCCAGCCTGGGGGGGGGGGGAGGAGCCCAGTGCTACGGCCTGGTCCACGACAACGCTCTGCTCGAGGACTTAGAACTCACTCGAGGGGGAAAGTAGTCGGTATGCAGGAGAGGAGCTCGTGTAGTGACCTGGTCTACGACAACACTCTGCTCGAGAACTTAGAACTCACTCAAGGGGGCAAGTAGCCAGTATGCAGGAGAGGAGCTCGTGCAGTGACCTGGTCTACGACAACACTCTGCTCAAGGACTTAGAACTCACTCGAGGAGGCAAGTAGCCGGTATGCAGGAGAGGAGCTCGTGCAGTGACCTGGTCTACGACAACACTCTGCTCGAGGACTTAAAACTCACTCGAGGGGGCAAGTAGCCAGTATGCAGGAGAGGAGCTCGTGCAGTGACCTGGTCTACGTAACACTCTGCTCGAGGACTTAGAACTCACTCGAGGGGGCAAGTAGCCAGTATGCAGGAGAGGAGCTCATGCAGTGACCTGGTCTACGACAACACTCTGCTCGAGGATTTAGAACTCACTCAAGGGGCAAGTAGCTGGTATGCAGGAGAGGAGCTCGTGCAGTGACCTGGTCTACGACAACACTCTGCTTGAGGACTTAGAACTCACTCGAGGGGGCAAGTTGCCAGTATGTAGGAGAGGAGCTCATGCAGTGACCTGGTCTATGGCAACACTCTGCTCGAGGACTTAGAACTCACTCAAGGGGGCAAGTAGCCGGTATGCAGGAGAGGAGCTCGTGCAGTGACCTGGTCTACGACAACACTCTGCTCGAGGACTTAGAACTCACTCGAGGGGGCAAGTAGTCGGTATGCTGGAGAGGAGCTCGTGCAGTGACCTGGTCTACGACAACACTCTGCTCGAGGACTTAGAACTCACTCGAGGGGGCAAGTAGCCGGTATGCTGGAGAGGAGCTCGTGCAGTGACCTGGTCTACGGCAATACTCTGCTCGAGGACTTAGAACTCACTCGAGGGGGCAAGTAGCCGGTATGCTGGAGAGGAGCTCGTGCAGTGACCTGGTCTACGGCAACACTCTGCTCGAGGACTTAGAACTCACTCGAGGGGGCAAGTAGCCGGTATGTTGGAGAGTAGCTCGTGCAGTGACCTGGTCTATGGCAACACTCTGCTCGAGGACATAGAACTCACTCGAGGGGGCAAGTAGTCGGTATGTTGGAGAGGAGCTCGTGCAGTGACCTGGTCTACGGCAACACTCTGCTCGAGGGCTCAAAAGAGTTTCGTTTCTTGATGCCTATCGCCTAAGGGGTGGAGTGTTACACATTTGGGACCGAAAATATTCGCTTTATTCTACCACAAAAGATGAACTAGATATTACATGGATTTTAGGAGTATAAACGTTTCAAGTCGTCTCCACTCCAAGTGTTTCCCAGGGGTTCTCCCTCAACGTTCTGCAGGCGGTACCCGCCGGTTCTTAACACCTCAAACACAATGTAGGGGCCTTCCCAATTGGGGTGAAGTTTACCTACCGCGGCGGATCTTCCTGCGGCGTCCACCTTTTTGAGAACCAGGTCTCCCTTGGCGAACTGCTTGACTCGGACATGCTTGTCGAAGTGCTTTGACATCCTTTGCTTGATCTCTTCCTGTCGGATCGTGGCCTGGTCGCGAAGTTCCTCCACGAAATCCAAGGCGAGTCGTTGCGCCCCTTCGTTCTCGAGTCTCCACCCTTCATCCCCGTCTTCTGCCTCCACCACCCTGGGACTCCGGACTTCGAACTCTATCGGGATGAGAGCCTCCGAGCCGTGTGATAGCTTGAATGGTGTTTCGCCGGTTGTCGTGGTGGGGGTAGTCCTCAGGGCCCAGAGGACCGAGGGGAGCTGTTCCACCCAATTTCCCTTCAGGTTCTCCACCTTCTTCTTGAGCAGGTTGAAGATGACTTTGTTGGCTGCTTCAACCTGGCCGTTGCTCGTGGGTGATGAACCGAGGCGAAGCGGAGGTTGATGTCGAGTTGGCTGCAGAAGTCGGCGAGTTCGAGACTCGTAAACTGCGGACCGTTGTCGGTGACGATGGCGAGGGGTAGACCGTGCCTACATACGATCTCCCCCCAAATGAAATTCTTCACTACCAGGGAGGTTGTCTTCGCCAGGGCCTTTACTTCTATCCACTTGGAGAAGTAATCGATCATCACCAGGAGATATTTTCTTTGTCCGCTTGCCGGAGGGAATGGTCCTACCAGATCCATTCCCCAAATGGCGAAGGGCCAGGGGGTGGTGATCGATCGGAAACGTTGGGCCGGTTGCAGCTGGAGCGGGGCATAAAGTTGGCATTTTGAGCACCTCTTTGCGAACTCGTCTGCATCCTTCCTTATGGTGGGCCAGAAGTATCCGGCCCTGAGCACTCTTTTCTCCAAGGTCCGACTTCCTGAGTGACTTCCACATTCTCCTGCGTGAATCTCTTCTAGGACCTGGGAGGCTTCCTGTAAGACCCCCCCCCCCCTCCCAAAACTGAACCGGGTTCAGGGAGGGGGGATCTTACTGCCCAAGGATTACCACTTAGCGCTTTCTGGGTGGCAACGTCCCACCCTCTTAAGCACCGAGCGGTCTCCTTGTCAGGCACAAGAATCACAACATCACATCAGAACGCATTGCGGAAGCAATCGAAAGACAGAAAATCAAGCACACTGCTTATATTTACTTAATTAAACAGGGCTGAAGCCTAATGTTTACAACTACTGCCTCGGGGGATACATCGACGAAACAAAAGATCCTAGTCTAGTCCTATATTCTAGGACTCACGTCGCGGAAGATAGGGGGCGAGGCTGGGGTAATCGAACGGGCCATCTCCAAGGCTGGTATCTCATCCTGTGGTGCGAGGGCTTCGCGCTGTCCCATCTCCTGTGATTGGTTATAAGAAATAACCGTTAGTCACAGAGCTAAGTAGAAAATACATCCCCTCCCTGGATCCATATCCAGGGGGCGGCTAAAGGACAGAGATAAATAGCCGAAGCAAGGCAAAGAGTTAGCAACAGGTATGCATATATATATATATAAAAGGGCTCCCGCCCTATTATCCGTAATCGCGTCGAATAGTAAATACACAACACTATCTCGCGCGTATACGCACCCAGGTATTCAAACCTGCACACACACAAAAACTCTGTGTCGACACAGTTTAGACCGCTTTATTTCAAGCAGGGGAGCTAACCCTGCGGGCCTCACCGATGTGGCCGTCGGTGACAGTGGCCAGTCTTGCCACTTCTGAGTGTAGTCGTACCGTATCACTCAGGCCCTTCGGTACAACTTGGTGTACTAATTGGATGTGAGCAACATCCGGCGAACCGATTTTTAGGCCGACCAGCGGAGGCAAAATTGTGGGTTCGGAGTGGAGATAACCCGCTGCGCACATCTCCCTGTCGCCATGAGTCGTCAACCCTCCCACATCGGTACGAACGGTCTGTGGGCGTGACCGACCCGCCACTTTCAAACAATCTTCAAAACTTAAAGCGAGCGCTTTAAAACTTGACGCGGCACTCTTACTCGACCGGTCACTCAACTTTTGACCGGGAGACTCAGCGGTATGGGGGCTCCTTATTTGGGGCTAACCTGGGAGGAGGGGCTCAACTCCGGGTTTTTCCCAACTAAGGCCTCACAAGGGAGGGTAAGCACCGCTTGCCATCGTAGAGTGCAGTTAGTACCAAAATAAGTGCAGCAGCAAAAATAGGCCGAAAGCAGAGGCCATAATATCAGTAGAAAATTAGGCCGAAAGCAGAGGCCATGATATTAAGCAGAAAATTAGGCCGAAAGCAGATGCCATGGTATTAAGCAGAAAATTAGGCCGAAAGCAGAGGCCATGGTATTAAGCAGAAAATTAGGCCCAAAGCAAAGGCCATATTATCAAGACCAGTGCGAGACTGGAGAATTGAAAGTACCGAAAGTAAAGGCAAGGGACCAGTACGAGACTGGATTTAAAGAAAATTACAGAAAGTAAATGCAGGGGACCAGTACGAGACTGGATTTAAAGAAAAGTACAGAAAGTAAATGCAGGGGACTAGTACGAGACTGGATTTAAAGAAAAGTACAGAAAGTAAATGCAGGGGACCAGTACGAGACTGGATTTAAATAGACGTACAGAAAGCAGTAAATAAGGAAATGGTTAGTAGTCCAATCCCTCCATAAGAGAGGGCTTCAACGTCAACTCCGTTCATAGGAGGAGGTTCTGCTTTCTCCCTGTTCATAGGGGTTCTACTCCGTCTTGGGAGTTTATTTACATTTCATAATATTTTTAGTAATTCCCCTTTTTATCGTGGGTTCGTTCTTTTAAAATTATTCCGGCATTGTTGGAGTGCGGCGTCGCACTGCGATTTCGTCCCGAGTTTTGCGTCGATAATCTTACCTTTGTCGATGCCTTAGATCGATATGCGTAATCTTTATTATGCGTTTAAAAATTATACGTCGAGAGGACGTCGGTTTATTTCGATGAATTTCGCTCTTTTTCGGACGTTTATTTTGCTTGCAAAATACTTTTGGAGGACCAAAATAGGAGACCACACCTCCCAATTTTAATAGCAGTTGTAAAACACCTTGAATTAGAGCCTATAATTTTTTGTGATTTTTCCCAACTCTTTTGGGCTTTTATTTCCTTAAAATAAACCTTATAACTAGGTTTAAAAATTGTAAACTTAATCCTAAAATTCCCAAGAAAATACTGGAGGTGCCCCTTAGGGTGGGACACATTTTTCATTTAGGAAGTTTCTTCCCAATCTGCCCCATTTTTTCTCAAAAAATTGAGGAAGGGGGAAGGGAGATTGGGGTGCGGTTAGAGGAAGGGAGGAGGCGCAGGGGTCTTGCACCCTGCGCCTTTCCGCGGCTCCCACAGCGGATCTGCGGCGGATCCGCTGTGGGAGCACTCAGTTTGAGGCGAGGGCGGGAAACCAGAATTCAGGAGCCGCCCGATCTCCTGGGGGAGATCGTGTAACATCCCCCAGACAGCTAGACCCCCCAGGTGAATCTGTCTTGACAAGGTCATGACAAGGCCTTGGTAGAGTAGAAATCCCTTTAACTTAGGCAAGATTAGGATGGAAAGTGCCTTGGACTGCAAATAGCAATTTCCAGTGACCAAGCTTAGGGTTGGACTTTAGGGCCTCAACTTGACCATTTGACCCCACCATAGTATCCCTAACCCTTTAGGGGTCCCCTTAGGGCACCAAGGGCACATTGGGGTCAACCAAAGAGGCCAAATTGACCAAAGTCAACCCTAACCCTAAATTGGTCAAAGTGGCCTAATTAGAGCCAATTAACCTTCACCATGCCAAATTGACCTCACATCTAGGTCTAAAATATCATAAGAGACCTAGTAGACCTAAAAGCCCCATCATGGGACCCCCAGTAGTGCAAATTGACCAAAATGCCCCTTTTAGGTCAAAATGGCAATTCTTCACTAAGTGCCCTAATTGACCACCACCATATTAAATTGACCCTACCCATAGTGTTATCATGTCATAGGGGACCCAGTGGACCAAAAAGCCCCATGACTGGGTCAACCCTAGGGCTCAATTTGACCAAAGTCAACTTAGCATGTTTTGGTCAAATCAACTCAAATTGGGTCAACAAAGGCTCATGTGACCAAATTGACCCCACCAGTAGTTTCTAAACCTAATTTGGAATTCAATTGACCCAAAAGCCCCATCCTAGGGTCACACAATTGGTCAATTGAACCAAAAGTCAAATTTGCCCAAATTAGGTCAAGTCTCTTAAACCTAGCCCAATCCTTTTGGGCTAAGCCCAAATTAACCACTTGACCAGCCTAGTAGACTGATAATTAACCCAGGAGAGAGAAGAAAGTCGGCCATGATGAGTAGGATAGAGAAACCCCCTTTTTCCCCAAAAATGGTGAAGAAAGAAAGAGAAAAATAATGGTCATTCATGGCTTGGGAGGCCAAAGGCCTCCTCTCTTCACCTCCCCTGACTTGGTACCTCCCCCCTAATTAATTTGGAGGAGTTTAACAGCCAGGGCCGGCCACAAGGGGGCTATATTTGGAGGATTTTCATGGTGGCCGAATTTGTGCTTCATGGCCATTAATGGTGGCAATCAAGGAGAGACCCTTCCTCTCCCCAAATTGCCCCATTTAAAAGCTTCACCAGGCAGAGAGGAGTGTTTTCCCCCACTTACCTGAAGGATTCGTGCATCTTGCTGTGGTGGTTGCAGAGCTTGGGAAACATGGAGGTCGGCCATGGCAATCCTCCAATCGGCAAGGCTTCAAGCCCCAAAATAGGTCTGGTTCTCTTCCTCTCTCTTCAGTGGATAGATCCCCCTCAATCGGAGGCAAGGTTCGAGCTCAATCGGCTCTGGATCGGGCCAGCCAAGAAGCTCGAAATCGGGCTTAAACTTCCAACCTAGAAACCTTGTTCCGGCCACTACCGGCCGGCCAACCGCACCTAATCGCCGGCCACCATCTCAACGGAGGTGGTGGAGGCATTGGCCGGCTGGGGAGGGACGTGGGTGGCTGGGAAAACAAGCATCAAGGTAGTCCAGGCCGGCGAAATCGCAGCCGTCGGCTGCTTGGAGAAGATGCATGGATGTCGTTGAATCCTGCTTCAAGATTCGCGCTGGCTGATTTAATAATGAATTAGATTTCATTTATTAATTAGTTAAATGCTTAAAGTATAACTGTGGTAGAATTTTAATTACTAAAAATACTAGATGCCCTCTACAGAAAAAGTGCCCAACATGAAAGATGTAGGCCTTGACCCCTAGGATCATACAAAATTGGGTTCACCCCATTTGGAGTCCTGGTTTGACCTCAGCACCCATTTTAGTGCAAAGTTTGACTGAACTTTGAATGGATGCCCACACCAAACCACTCGTCCAAATGACTTGAAATTTGGACTGGTAGTGAGTCATACCTAGGGTTATAACATATCCAAAAATCAATTTTTGGAGATTATTTTCCTAAAGTTTTTGTAGAAATTTAATAATCCTTGCATAAATTATTTGGAGGGTCAAATGACCTCCAATCACCACCAAATTTTGGTGAGGTGTTATTAGGGTCATGGTAAACCCCTGGTTAAAATCTCAACTCATTTGGAGTTCATTTGATTAGGTAATCATTAGGCCAAAGATTTGTCCATTTAGGGGAAATTTGTGATTAAGGGCTATTTGGGATTTTTCATGGTCAAACCACCTCCTATTGGAGTGGGACTTTGGCCACTGCCCTAATATCACCCAAATCACCTCCAAGAGAGTTATGGGACCATGAGGAATTGGATTGCCTAGGTCATGGGTTTGGAGCACCTTGGGGTGCATTTGGCCAAGTAGAGATCCATTGGTCAAATGGGACCATAGAGACTTGAGTCTTCTTGGGAAGGTCAGTGAGGTCAATTTGAGACCCCATGAGGAAGATTTCTGAGCATTAGAGTTGATTTGCTCAAGGCCATAGGGTTGATCCCTATGGAGTGGAATTTGGGGTTGTGAAGGACATAAGAGAGTTTGTCCTTGGATGGGGGTGTATTGGACTCCTCTGAGCTTTATAAGTGTTATAACACCCTCACAAGAAGTTTGGGTGGATTTGGAGAGGTTTTGACCCTAACCCTAGGTTAAACCATAAAGGGGTGCAATTAGAGGCCAATGAAGGAAGAGGGGTCAAACCTTAATGGTTTGACTTGAAATTTTGGGGAGTTAATCTTGGTGACCAGAGAATGCTATTGTGAGAAATTGGAGGGATTTGGAGTTGCCAAACCTAGGTAATAAATCCTTGGGTAGATTTATAAATATTTAGGATTTTGGGATTTAGGAAGAAATAATACTTAGTGATTAACCATCTTCTGTCACCAACTTAGTTTTGATGTTATTAATCCCTGGAAATTTTATTAGAGCCATTAGAAAACTTTTGGAGGTCCAAATTGTAATTATTCATATTGTTGGCAATTTTTGGGATGGTTAATTTTAGGGTGATGACTTCCTGTAATTGCATGAAACCTTGCTGGATGACATTTCATACCATTATAAACCCTCAGTATTGTTCTCATAATTTATGGATTAATATTTTTGGTACCTCTGGTTCAATTTGAAATTATTTGCAAATATATCCTTTGTGGAAATTACAGATGTAACCTCTATGGAACATGGCCAAACTTTGTAGAGCTAAATATTTTAGTATGAACCACCTCTGAATAAATTTGCATAAGGTTTGGAGTTCATATGAGGGTACCCCCTTTGGAAATGATTGGAAATAAATGGGTTTTGGAATTTTTAAAAATAGTAAGTCTTGCTGGCATTTCCTAAAATTTAATATCTACTGACTACTTGGTACCCTTGATTTATGTAAAAATTGTGGTAGTCATTGAAAGTCAGAAAAGTATACTTGTAGTTCAAACCCTAGGAAATTGTGTTTTGGAAAAAATGTCTTAAATATTAATAATAGTGGGAAAATTATGAAACTTTGGGTTTGATCTTAAACAGGTAGCATGGACCCCCAGTAAAATTGTTGGGTCATGGAGTTGACTAATTAGTGTACCTCCCTTCATGAGCATCAAAACGTTAAGGGTGGTCTGCGTTTAGCAATTTAGCAACCTTGGGGTATATTGATTGGAGATGCGGGGGTTTAATGGTGATTATATGACTATGTAAGGATCCCTAGAGTTAATTAGGGTTTGAAGAGTCCTAGGGTGGTGGGGTGCCACCCTTGGGGTAGGTCGTCCTGGGATTGACGAAAGATCGTCTTTTGCCTTAAATCTTAAAGCACTTAGGTTTAGATCAGGTAAAGTATTAAAGGGGTTTCCTTATGAGTAGTAATTAATAACATTAAGTGCCTTGGGAATGGGAACTTTGGGGGTCATCCCATAGTGGTTCCTAGTACCGTAGCGAGCCCCTCACAGGGTAACCCTCGGGAAGTCCAAGACTAACCCTAACTCATAGGAGTAAGACATTGTACAAGATTAACTAATAACTCACTCACCCCCACCCTGTGGTTTCGGAAGTTTAGTTGGTTCGGTGCTACGAGCGGTAGGCTCGGTGGTTAAAGGTGCGGATTGCTGAGTCAGGAGAGCTTGTGACTCAGTGGTGTTTGATGGCGGGCAGGTTAGCCCGGGGAGCTCATGGCTCGGAAGGTTACTGATGGCGGGCAGGTTAGCCCGGGGAGCTTATGGCTCGGAAGGTTATTGATGGCGGGCAGGTTAGCCCGGGGAGTTTATGGCTCGGAAGGTTATTGATGGCGGGCAGGTTAGCTCGGGGAGCTTATGGCTCAGAGATAGGAAGTAGAACATGTTGCTTGTGCATTGAAGGTGGTGGGTCTTCGGTATTGGACGGTCGTTCACACCGACGTCAATACGTTGACTCGGCGAGTGTGGTATTTACACTTAGCCTTGAAAGTCTGGCGGTCCAGTCAGCAAGAGTACGCAGACGCTCCGCGAGTTTAGTGGAGGCGTACAATAGGTCTAGGTTAGGTAGTGTGAATACCAACCTAGAGGTGGGCGAGGCCCAACCCACCGCTTCCGTTTGCCACTACGGGAGTATCCTGGGAGTCTAGCTCGCTCCAAAAAGGGGGAACTAAAGGTCTATACGCATAGAGTCGTAGTGAGTGAGTTGCACTTGTATGAACATAGCATAACAGCATACTTTGCATGACATAGCATAAACATTGCATTCAACCTACCCCTAACGTATAAGTCGGTTATGGGACTTCTTATACGGTAGGCCCTGCTAAACGACCCCTTGGTCTATAGGGGTAATTCCTATAAATCAATGGTTACTTTTTGCTACTGCACTTACTGCTTACTGCTCTTTATATACTTTTACCATGCTCTTAATTACCGTTTCAATTATATAAATACACATGTGTAGTGTAGAAACATTCCATGTACCATCGTCACCTGCTCTTTGTTATACCCCTTGCTGTCCTCCGCTTCATCCTCCCGCACGGTGCCTAGGAGCCATTGGGGGTGGGGTGGGGAACATAAGGCTTAGTTTGTTTGACTAACGGTCGGTGGACCATATCATTTTAGGGGTTCGAGGAGACGCAGCAACACCAGAGGCCGGAGCAGACGGAGGCGGGCCAGTCTAGTACAGGAGCACAGGATTCAGGATCTGTGAGTGATTAGTAGTTAGCTTCCGCGAGTGATCTTGTAGTGAGGTTATGATGTATAGGGCAAGGGCCCCTTTATTTATTGTAACCCTTGTTATCTTTATTCAGTTATACATGTGGATATTTACCTTTATGGTTTTAATTCATGTGATTCTGTGGACTTGTTTTCTCTTTTATGAACTTATCTTCGTGATCGATTTGGCCGGCAGGATCGGCGTTTTGTAGTGGCAACCTTCCCGAGTGAAGGTGTCACCGCAAAGCGGCGGTTCTGGGCCTAAGACCCGGTGGTTTTTGCAAAAAAAAAGGGGTCTTACAGATCGTGCGGCTCCCGATAGCTAACCGGGAGGCGGTCGCTGCCGTCGCCGGGCAGCGGCCGGCTGGGGCCGATGCCGCCCCCGGTCGGTACGCCGGGGGCCGGCGACTTCTCCAGGGGTGGTCTGGCGGCCTGGCGCTGCCGGCTACCACCGGGAAAGGGGGTAGAAGGGGCGGGAGGCGGTGGCGCGGCCTGCATGCGCCATGCAGGATCGCTGCGCCGTCGCCTCCGCTGGGAGGGTGCCGGTGCCGCCCCCCGGCCGGTGCGCTGGGGGTCGGCGACCACTCCGGTGGTGGTCAGGCGGCCTGGCGCAGCCGGACCCCACCAAAAAACTGTGCAGAAGGGGGCGGGGAGGCGCTGCACATCCTGCATGGGCCATGCAGCTTGCTGCGCCGCCGCCGCCTCCTCGGGGAGGGCCCTCCCTGCCGCCCCTGGTCGGGGCGTCGGGGAGGGGGCAGACCTCCGGCGGGGGTCCGGCGGCCTGGAGCCGCCGTCCGCCGCCGGGGGTGGCGATTTTTCCCTACAGGTAAATAGAGGAGGGGGAGGGGGCTTCGGGCGCCGTCGGGGCTGCGTCCTCCGGCGGCCCGGCCACATCCCCTTCGTCGGCGCCAAGGTCCCCGAGTGGGGACCTGCTCCCCCAGCGCCACCACCGGCGCTGGGGGGTTGGTTTCCATGGCCAGCCCCCTCCCCGAGGCTTGCAAGCCTCGGGGCGGTGCTGGCGGCGCTCCAGCGACGAGGAGGGGGTCGGGTTGCCTCCGGGAGGTAAGAAGGAGGAGGGGGAAGTTCTTCTACCTGTGATGGAGGGGTAGCTCGGGAGGTAGAGGGGCGGCCGGCCATGGTGAGGAGGGAGGGTGGCGGAGGTTTGGTTGGGCAGGGCTCCGGCGAGGTGGTGGTGGTTGGGCTAGCCGGCAGGGGGAGGGCTTGAGAGAGGGGGGTGGTGTGCTGAAAGGAGGGGGTGTGGCTCTCCTTTTATAGGAAGTGGGAGACCTCTCCCCCCCCCCCCTCTCCTCTTTTCCCCACGTGGGGATAAGGGAGGGTGAGTGGGGGGGGGGGGGGAGATATTTTTCTCCCCCTCCCTCCCTTCCTCTCACCTGTCCCCTTGACCCAATAGGGGGCTGCCTATTCATGTGCAGCCCCCTTCCCTTGGGGGAGGAGCTTCTCCCCCCCCCCCCCCCTCTTTCTTTTCTTTTTCCAATAATTTCAAGCTGAGGGGGGGGGGGGGGGGGGGGGAGTTTGACCGAGGTCAACCTAGGACGGGGTCCTCCATGGTCCCGGGGTCCATTATGATTTGTCGGGGCTGATGCCGGGTTCGTGCGCTTTATATTTCGTGCGTTGCACTGAGGTGGTCTGCATAGCCCTAAAATGTCATACTCTCCATACGACCTTGAATCGAGGCGCAACGAATTCTGTTGCGCTTGTATTGTTCATACGAGTCTAACGGAACTGACGGAAGTCAATTCTGGGTTCGTACGGTCACTATTCATAATAATGAGGTAGTGACGCGTTACGACACCCGAAATGATCGTTTTCTCCAAACGACCTCGGATCGAAGTGCAACGAATTCCGTTGCGCTCGTATTGTTCATACGAGTCTAACGGAACTGACGGAAGTCAATTCGGGGTTCGTACGGTCACTATTCATAATAATGAGGTAGTGGCGCGCTACGACACCCGAAATGGTCGTTTTCTCCAAACGACCTCGGATCGAAGTGCAACGAATTCCGTTGCGCTCGTATTGTTGATACGAGTCTAACGGAACTGACGGAAGTCAATTCGGGGTTCGTACGGTCACTATTCATAATAATGAAGTAGTGGCGCGCTACGACACCCGAAATGGTCGTTTTCTCCAAACAACCTCGGATCGAAGTGCAACAAATTCCGTTGCGCTCATATTGTTCATACGAGTCTAACGGAACTGACGAAAGTCAATTCGGGGTTCGTACGGTCACTATTCATAATAATGAGGTAGTGGCGCTTTACGACACCCGAAATGGTCGTTTTCTCCAAACAACCTCGGATCGAAGTGCAAGGAATTCCGTTGCGCTCGTATTGTTCATACGAGTCTAATGGAACTGACAAAAGTCAAATCTTGGTTCATTTGGTCACTATACCCCAACGACTTAGTTGCGGCGCACAACACCACTTAAAATGGTAGTTTTCTATCGCTCGGGCCTACTTTTATTGGGCTCACTAGGGTCTAGTGGCCCAATAAAAGTCGGGATGTTACAATCCAATAAAAATAAAGAGATTTTCGTCCCCGAAAATTGGCTCTAAAGTAGGGGTTTAAAGGATATACCTGGGGAAAGAGTGTCGGGTATTTTTCTCGAACGAGCGTCTCAGGTTCCCAGGTAAACTCTTCGCGTCCACAGTTTGACCACAAGATCTTGACCATTGTGATGGTTTTGTTCCGCAGTTCTTTGATCTTGGAGTCCACTATTTTCACTGGTTCGAGTTGGACGGATCGGTCGGATTGTACTGATGTTGGTGGTGTGGGTAGATGCTGCTCCGGTTGGCGTAGAACACGTCTTAGCGAGGAGACATGAAATACGTCGTGAAGGTTTCCTAGTTCAGCTGGCAGAGCTAACCTATAAGCGACGGGGCCAATCCTTTCAGTGACTTGATATGGGCCTAGATAGCGTGGATCTAGCTTTTTCTGCTTCTTCATTCGAGATACCCCGTGCATCGGTTTAATTTTCAAGAACACCATGTCTCCCACGTTGAATTCTACCATCCGATGACGCGCATCATAATATTTGGCTTGACGACTCTGTGCCTCCAACATACGTTCTTGAATCAACCTTATAGCTGCCGTGGTATCATCTATATAGGTGACTCCTAAAGCTTCGGGGTCCTCGTCCTGTGCCCATGATAGTGGTGTTCGACAACGTCTTCCGTAAAGGGCTTCGTAAGGTGCCATTTTGATGCTCGCCTGAAAGCTGTTATTGTATGAGAACTCCACTAAGGGTAGTAGCTGCTCCCAAGGCTCATTGTGTTCTATTATGCATAAGCGGAGGAGGTCTTCCATCGTCCGGTTCGTCCTTTCTGTTTGCCCGTTGGTCTGGGGATGGAAGGCGGTGCTAAAAGCTAATCTGGTTCCCAGATAATCCTGCACTCGCCTCCATTCTTTTGACGTGAAGCGTCCATCGCGGTCAGATACGACTGACTTGGGTATCCCATGAAATCGGACCACTTGCTCTATAAATAGCCGGGCTAATATGTCGACACCGTCTCCTTGTCTGTTCGGGATGAAACGAACCACTTTGGTGAGGCGATCTACTACGACCCATATTGAGTCGTTCCCTGCACGAGATCGGGGTAAGCCATGGACGAAGTCCATGGAGATATCCTTGAATTTCCATTCTGGTATCGGCAGGGGTTGTAGCAAACCTCCCGGGCTACGACATTCTGCTTTGACCATTTGACAGGTCTGGCAGTGTGCTACATAACCGGTGACGTCCTTCTTCATTCCTGGCCAATATAATGTTCTTCGCAGGTCCGTATACATTTTTACTACCCCTGGGTGTATTGAATACCTTGTTTGGTGTGCTTCACGGAGTATCTCCTCCCGGATTCCTTCTGCAGCGGGAATGAATATGCGGTGTCTGTACTGCAGGATGCCATCATACAAGTTGTAGTCTTCTTGTGCACCGTGTTGCAAGGCCTGAATGATCGGGGCTGCTTCAACGTCGATCTTCTGGCCTCTCGTATTCTGTCTCTGATGTCACACTGTATCTCCATCTAGTAAAGCTGGGCCTGATATTCCATCGGGTTCCTGCGGAAAATGAGGATGATATCCAAGTCTGCCAAGGACTTGATTAACTCACTTGGTATCATCTCTAGCCAATTGTCGGCCATCGGAGGTTGCCGATTTAAGGCATCTGCAACCTTATTGGCTTTACCGGGGTGATATTGGAGAGCGAAGTCGTAATCGCATAGGAACTCCAGCCACCGGCGCTGTCGGAGATTTAGCTCTTTCTGGGTGAAGATGTATTTGAGGCTTTTATGATCGGAGAAGATCTCGCATCGCACTCCATAGAGATAGTGCCTCCAAACTTTTAATGCGAACACTACCGCACCCAGTTCTAGATCATGGGTGGCGTAGTTTAGTTCGTGAAGCTTTAGCTGTCGTGAGGCGTAGACGATTACCTTGCCGTGTTGCATTAGCACGGCTCCTAGTCCCTTCAGCGATGCGTCGGCGTAGATCTGGAATCCCTCTGTACCTGAGGGGAGTGTCAGAATCGGGGCTGATATCAGTCGGCTCTTTAGCTCTATGAACGCTGCTTCGCATTCAGGAGACCACTGGAACGACACGTCCTTTTTTGGTCAGGGCAGTAAGTGGTAGCGCAATCTTAGAGAATCCTTCCACAAACTTTCGGTAGTAGCCGGCGAGGCCAAGGAAACTCCTGATGTCTGCTGCTGACTTAAGTGGCGGCAAGTCTCGTACGGCTCGTACTTTAGCTTGGTCCACCGCTATCCCGTTCTTGTTAACTGTGTGTCCAAGGAAGCCGACTTCTTCCATCCAGAACTCACATTTGCTGAACTTCGCGAAGAGCGAGTGCTCCCTTAGCTTGAGCAGTACCATTTGGAGATGCCTGGAATGATCAGCTTTGCTCTTCGAGTAGATGAGTATGTCATCTATAAAGACTATCACGAAGTGATCTAGGAAAGGTTTAAACACCGTATTCATTAAAGCCATGAAGGCGGATGGAGCATTGGTTAATCCGAACGGCATTACCATGAATTCGTACAGTCCATAGCGGGAGCTGAAAGCGGTCTTGGGGATGTCTTCTTCTCGTACTCTGAGTTGATAGTAGCCAGATCTTAAATCCATCTTAGAAAAGACGGACGCGCCTTGTAATTGGCCGAACAATTCATCTATTCGGGGCAGGGGATAAGTATTCCGGACAGTGAGCTTATTCAGTTCCCTGTAGTCCACACAGAGACGCAGGGACCCATCTTTCTTTTTAACGAATAGCACTGGGGCTCCCCAGGGCGAGGTACTTGGGCGAACGAAACCGGCGTCAACTAGCTCTTGTAGTTGAATCTTGAGCTCGGCTAGTTCTCTCGGGGCCATTCGGTATGGAGCTCGGGACACGGGTCGGGCTCCATGTGTAAGTTCAATTTGGAAGTCCACTTCCCGTTGCGGGGGCAACCCGGGAAGGGATTCTGGAAAGATGTCCGGGAATTCCCGAATTATGGGTACTCTAGAGAGCACCTGTGTCTTGTCCTCCATCTCGAAGTAAATTAGGTATACTTCGTCCTTCCGTCGGACTGCTTTCACTATCTGTGTGGATGTTAAGATAATGCGGGTGACAGAAGGTATACCTGTTAGTGTGACTGACAGCCCATTTGGGTTCTGGAGGTGGATCTCCCGAGTTGAACAGTTAATTTGGGCGCTGTGCTCGGCCAACCAGTCCATCCCTAGAATGATGTCGAATCCGGTTATCGCCAAAACGGTCGCGTTGACTTCGAATTCCATTCCTCCTAGCATTGCTTGGAAGGAACACTTTTCTGTGGACGTCATATCTGATCCATCCGGGAGTCGTATTAGTATTGACATCCCAGATGATCGTACAGTATTTCCCTTGTCAGCGATGAAGTTCTGTGCGACGAATGAATGCGTGGCACCGGTATCGAATAGCGTTTTAGCGGGATGACCTTCTACCAAAAGTAAACCTGATAATATATATATACCATGATCGTGAGTTTTCTACAAATATACAGGAGTCGAGATTATACATGCTACACAAAAGGTCACATCATATATATATATGTATATGATAACTTCACAAAAAGAAGTTATCTTTATACCTACTTTCTTCATTTTAGCCTTGTTGTGTGATATTTATATATGAAAAGTAGATAAAAATCCAATTGTCGCATGATTTGAAGTCAAAATGGTTGTTACTCTCATTTCTATATCTTTTTATGATAGGATTCGGAGAGAATTTAAGTCAAGGATTGAAGGTCAAGTGTTGTGAAAAATCTGGGAAAAATGTTGCAACATGTTCTCAACAAATCTGGCAGGTCAAATTGTGCAGAAATGCAGAGCCAGAAAAATGTTGCAACATATTCATAACATATCTGGCAGTTACAGGAAATTCAAATCCGAATTTACTAAGTTTTTAACAGTTGCAACCTATCTTTTTTTGGCATCCATTCAACAATTAATTATGCCAACAAGTGGGGCCCACAGACAGGAGAGAGAGGGGAGTATTAAAGGGGGATTTTCGGCCATTTGAAGGGATCTATCATTTTTTCGGCCATTAGAGAGGAGGAGAAAACCTGAGAAGAAATTCTGCCAAGGGAGAAACCAGTCTAGATCTGGCATTCGGGCTGAAGGAAACACTTCTACGTCACTGGAGAAGGGAAGATTTGCATTTCTTTCGAAATGTTTAGTAAGATCTCTTCAGTTTTGTGTTATTTTCCCTCAACCATGAACTAAAACTCTCTAGTCTTGCATTATGAGAGTAGTATGTGTATGTTGATGATGAACATCTTTGATTTCGAATTTGTTTTGCGATTATCTTTATAGATCTTGTGAATTTCATGGTAAAATTGTTGGACCATGTCTCTTTATTATATTGCGCCGCGAGAATCGAGAGATGAGCGTCGTAATGTTAATTTAAGGACTAGTTTATCGCAATGCGAGAATCGAGAGATGAGCAGTGTGAATCATTAACCAAAATTTCTATATTTTCACGTACGTTACGAGAATCGAGAGAGGAGAAACGTACGTGTATCACAAGATCTCTTTAGTTTTGAAAAGTGAAAGAGATTTCCTTTTCATGCTAGCGAACTAGATTTTTGCACATCATAATATTTGCATTTCGCCTAAGTTAGAGATAACTAGGGTTGTGTAGATATTAAGATTCCTTGTATCGAGAGATAAAAGTCTCTTCTTTTACAATCATCGCAAGATAATTCAAAACTCAATCGAATGAAATATTTATTTTATTATCATCATAGTATACATATGAAATCAGAAAATGCAAGGCTATTTTCTCTAATTGCTAAAAAGTATTTTAAGATCTAGTTAAATTAGTTTTAATATTTATCTAAAATTTTTAATCTATTTTCAGAAAATCAATTAACCGTTTTACTTGGATTCATAGAAACGGTGTAGCTAGTAATTGTAAGCACTAAACTAGTCACTTCTCCGTGGGAACGATCTCACTTACTCTGTATTACTTGTACGGCACGTATACTTGCGTTTTCAAGCTCTATTTTGCGCGTATCAAGTTTTTGGCGCCGTTACCGGGGAGGTGCAACGAATTTAGTGTTTTCTTACAATATTAGTGAACCTTAGTACTTGGAGGTCAAGTTTTATCTTCACTTGTTAGTTTATTGTATTTGTGTTATCATCTTTATTATCTGATAGTGTATGTCCAGGTATCGATCCGTTGAATTAATTCCTCTAAATTCTGAAATCGAACGAACCTGTAGACGAAATCGAAAGTCAACTAGGCTAGAACAACTTAATCAACTAGCAATGGATAATCAGAATCAAGACGATGAACCTCACCAGAACGGGCAGGATTTAGGTGGTCAAGTAGAACAAAATGGACACCCAAATGAACCAAGACGAACTTGCCGGGATTATAATATGCCTTTTAGGGGAGGGGTACAGTTTAGTATTGCTAGACCCGTGATAGAGGCCAATAACTTTAAGATAGATTCCATGGCAATGCAACTTGTTCAAAAAAACAAGTTTGGGGGTCTTAATCATGAAGACCCTAACTCTCACCTTAGAACTTTCATAGAGATATGTGACACGTTTAAGATTAACGGTGCATCTGATGAAGCCATTAAGCTACGGTTGTTTCCTTTCTCTTTAGAAGGGAAAGCTAAGGACTGGTTGAACTCATTACCTCATGAGTCCATTACTACTTGGGCTATTTTAACCGAAAAAATTTTATCCAAATATTTCCCTCCATCTAAAACTGCTAAGTTAATGCGAGATATCTCTACATTCATGCAAGTAAATGGAGAAACCTTATATGATGCGTGGGAACGATTTAAGGAATTGTTACGTAGATGTCCCCACCATGGGTTAGCCATTCACCAACAAGTATGGACGTTTTATAACGGCCTTCAGACATCTACAATGATCCAAGTAGATGGAGTTGCAGGAGGTTCACTGATGAACAAGTATCCTGAAGATGCTTACGGTATTTTAGAAGATCTATCTTCTAATAATTATCACACGATTGAGCGTCAAGTACATCCTCCCACTACGACAGGATTGTATCAAGTTGACCAATTAACGTCATTTGCAGCCCAAATGACGTCCCAATTTAATACCATTAACAAGAGGTTAGATGCTTTGACGTTGAACCAAAATCAAATGAATCCTCAAGTTAATAGCATTATTACTCTCATGGTTTCTCCTAACCCCGCCTTAACAATTGAACAACTCGTAGGGGGTAATGAAGAAGTTAATTATTTAGGAGGGCATTATAAACAAAATACGAACCCTTATCCGAACCACTATAATCCTGAATGGAGAAACCATCCTAATTTCTCTTGGAAGAACAACTCCGGTCCTACTCCACCACACTTATTTAATTCTAATGCTAATCCTCAACATCAAAACAATAATTCCAACCAAGCAGGATCATCTAGAAAGGTAACGGATGACTTCATCATAGAATCAATGCAAAAGAATGAAGCTCGTTTCTCTAGTTTGGAAGGGTCAATGAGAATGATTGAATCGCAACTAGGACAAATCGCCAACGCTTTAAGTATTCGACCGCAAGGCACACTCCTTGCGGATACCACACCAATCCTAAGGGAGATAATCATCATTGTAAGGCCGTCACATTACGAAGTGGGCGTGAGGTAATAGTTGGTCAAGACACTAATCCACATGAACAAAATAAAAGTCAAGACCAAGAAGAAGCCAAGAATCCTAGTGAGCAAGTAATAATAGGAAGAGATGAGGGTGATAAGAGTGAAGAGGAAGAAGTAATAATAGGAAAAACTGATAAGGACATAGAAAGAGAAAAAGAGGAAAGAAAGAAGGAGAACCCAAGAACTTATCCACCACCACCGTTCCCCCAAAGATTAAAAAAGAGCAAACTAGATCAACAGTTTCAGAAATTCTTAGAAATTTTTTAAAAGTTGCAAATTAATATACCCTTTGCCGAAGCATTAGAACAGATGCCGAGTTACGTAAAGTTCATGAAAGACATCTTAAATAAAAAACGGAAATTTGGTGTGAACGAAACGGTAACCCTTACACATGAATGTAGTGCAATTCTCCAGAGGAGATTGCCACCAAAACTAAAGGACCCCGGAAGCTTCACGATTCCGTGTTCTATTGGGCATCAATTCGAGGGAAAGGCTTTGTGCGATCTAGGGGCGAGCATAAATCTTATGCCACTTTCAATTTATAAGAAGTTAGGATTGGGGGAGATTTCCAAAACATCACTTACATTACAATTAGCCGATAAATCTCTAACCTTTCCAAAGGGGATTGTAGAAGACGTCTTAGTCAAGGTAGACAAGTTTATTTTTCCGGCAGATTTTGTGGTATTGGACATGGAGGAAGACAAGGAAGTCCCCATTATAGTGGGTAGGCCGTTTTTAGCCACCGGGAAAACTTTGATTGACGTACACAAGGGTGAATTAACCATGAGGATTAACGATGAACAAGTGACTTTTAATGTACTACAAGTCATGAAATTCCCTCGTTTAGAAGACGATGACATAGAGGAGGTTAAGAGTATGACCCTTTTTGATTACAACTTAAGTGAGAATTTAGAAGAAGACAAAGAGGAGGGGATGGATGAAGAGAAATCTGATAGTGAGAATGAAATTCAAGAGTGTTTTGAAATAAGTGCACATTCACCGACATTCACTCGTAAGCCGGAGATTCTAGATATGACAGATAAGACATGTGCAAATAAACCTTCCATCATTAGTCCACCCACACTTGAGTTGAAACCATTACCTGAACATCTAGCCTACGCATATCTAGGGGACAATGATACATTACCGGTCATTGTTAACTCAAAATTATCATTAGATCAACATCAACAACTCATAGATTTGTTGAAGCAATTTAAATTAGCCATAGGTTGGACGATCGCGGACATACGAGGGATTAGTCCTTCGTTATGCATGCACAAGATCCTCCTAGAAGAATCTTACAAAGGTTCCATTGAGCCTCAACGCCGTCTCAGTCCACCTATGAAAGAAGTCGTAAAGAAAGAAATAATAAAATGGTTAGATGCAGGGATAATATACCATATCTCCGATAGTTCTTGGGTCTCTCCGGTTCAATGTGTTCCGAAGAAAGGAGGGATGACAGTCATAAAAAATGATAAGAACGAATTAATATCAACTAGAACTATTATCGGATGGCGCATTTGTATGGATTACTGTAAGCTTAACAAGGCTACTAGAAAGGATCACTTCCCATTGCCTTTCATCGATCAAGTTCTAGATAAATTGTCTGGTAATGATTTCTTCTGCTTCCTAGATGGCTATTCCGGATATAACCAAATCACGGTTGACCCAGAAGATCAGGAGAAAACTACCTTCACGTGCCCTTACGGAACATTCACTTTTAAGAGAATGCCGTTTGGTTTGTGCAACGCACCAGCCACGTTCCAACGGTGTATGATTGCTATATTTTCAGAAATTATGGAACATGGTATTGAGATCTTCATGGATGATTTCTCCATCTTCGGAAAATCATTTGAAGAGTGTTTGGAGTGCTTAGAAAAAGTCCTGGTGCGATGTATCGAAACTAACCTTGTGCTGAATTGGGAAAAGTGCCATTTCATGGTACGCGAAGGCATCGTTCTAGGTCATCATGTATCAAGCAAGGGGTTAGAAGTAGATAAGGCCAAAATTGAGGTCATTGAGAAATTATCCCCTCCTAGGAATGTGAAAGAGTTAAGGAGTTTCTTAGGGCATGCGGGATTTTACCGAAGGTTTATCAAAGATTTTGCAAGGATTGCGAAACCTCTTAGTGGACTGTTAGAAAAGGATACAAAATTTCATTTTGATGAAGAATGTTTGAGTGCATTTAATAAATTGAAGAAGCAATTAACCACGACACTGATTGTGGTGGCACCCGACTGGGGTGAACCATTTGTCCTAATGTGTGATGCGAGTGATTATGTCGTTGGTGTAGTACTAGGTCAAGTTAGGGAGAAACTTTTTCACACCATAGCCTACGCGAGCAAAACTCTGATTGAAGCCCAAATCAATTACACCACTACTGAGAAGGAGTTGTTAGCAGTAGTCTACGCCTTCGAAAAGTTTCGATCTTATCTTTTATGCACTCAAGTTACAGTTTTTACTGATCATGCGGCTATCTGTTATTTGATGGAAAAGAAAAATACAAAGCCGAGATTAATTTGTTGGGTACTATTATTGCAGGAATTCGATGTGGAAATTAAGGATAGAAAGGGCGTAGATAACCCGGTAGCAGACCATCTTTCTAGGATCGAACCCATAGAATCTTATTATCATTCAGAGATTGAGGAGAGATTTCCAGATGAGCAAATCTTAGTTATATCAGAGGGGTCAGTGCCATGGTATGCCGATTACGTCAATTACCTCGTTAGTAACATCTTACCTTCAGATTTTAACTACCAACAACGAAAGAGGTTTTTACACCAAGTGCGGTCTTATCTTTGGGACCCACCTTATTTGTTTAAAATTGGTGCAGATGGAGTAGTGAGAAGATGTATCCCGGAAGTAGAAATGCATCCTATTTTAGAAAGTTGTCATAGTTCTCCCTACGGAGGACACTTTAAGGGGGATAAGACAACTATGAAAGTTTTAGAGGCCGGTTTCTTTTGGCCTACATGATTTCATGATTCTAGGGAACATGTGAAAAGGTGTGACCGATGTCAAAAGGAAGAAAATATTAAGAAGAACGAAGCTATGCCTATGAACCCAATTCTAGAAGTTGAGCTTTTTGATGTCTGGGGTATAGACTTCATGGGACCATTCGTTAATTCGAATGATAATTTATATATCCTCTTAGCTGTAGATTATGTATCGAAATGGGTTGAAGCAATAGCCACGACCAAAAATGATGCAAAGTGGTGTTATACTTCCTGAAAATTTTTATATTTAATCGATTTGGAACACCCAAGGCTATTATAAGCGATGGTGAAAGTCATTTCTGTAATCACCAATTTGCTGCGTTGCTGAAAAAGTACGGGGTAAGGCATAAGGTAGCATTGGCATACCACCCCCAAACAAATGGGTTAGCGGAAGTATCTAATAGAGAGATCAAGAAAATCTTGGCTAAAACGGTTCGTGTAAATTGCAAGGATTGGTCTCAAAAGCTTAACGATTCCTTATGGGCATATAAAACCGCTTTCAAGACCCCGATTGGTGTTACCCCATATCGTTTAGTTTATGGCAAGGCTTGTCACTTACCGTTAGAGTTGGAGTATCGGGCATACTGGGCCGTTAAGAAAACCAATTTTGATTTTCAAGAAGCCGGTAAATCTAGACTACTACAGTTAAATGAATTGGAAGAGATCCGGACGCAAGCATATGAAAGTGCAAGGGTTTATAAGGACCGCACTAAAATGTGGCACGACCGCCATCTTACGGAGAAACATTTGCACCCATGGCAACTAGTTTTATTATTCAACTCACGAATAAAAAAATTTCCTGGCAAATTAAAGTCTAGGTGGTCGGGCCCGTTTCGGGTTAAGGAAGTGCTTTCTTATGGGGTCGTTACGATCATCAATGAAAAGGATCATTCGGAATTTAAGGTCAATGGCGGACGTCTTAAGGCTTATTTAGGAAACGAAAATGAACGAGTAATATCGTTCATACACTTGCAATAAAATTTTCAAGCCGCCGAATGTCCAGCCGGGACATTAACAAAGGCGCTTTAGGGGAGGCAACCCCACTTTTTAATGATAAGTTTTCTATCATTGTTATTGTTATTGTTTTTCTTTGTTTTGTTTGGTTTTGTTTCTCTCAAAATGATGCAGGACTGAAATCTCATGATCTTAATTACTCAAAAAGTCATTTTCCCCTTCATTCGGTTTAGGCACAAGCTAGAAATAGGTTCAGAAAAATATGTTACAACAATTCCTCGAAATGTTGCAACATTTCTTTCTCTGTCTTTTACACTAAAAAACTTCAACATTCTACCAGCCGGTTCAATTGAACCGGCTATTTAAATTCAATTGACATTTTAAATGTCGCTGAACCGCGCCTGGAGTGAATCGCGCCTGGAGTGAACTTGAACCGCTGTCGCTGAAATAGAACTGAACCGCGCTAGAGTGAACCGCCATTTCGTTGAATCCAAAATAGAACTGCCGTCCATCATCTCTCCCAAAATCCCGATCTCTCGAAACCCTACTTCGCCGACCCTCCGCTCGAAACCCTATCTCGCCCGTTCGATTCATCCACCGGCAGAAACGAACACCAGGCGGCCGACTTTTACCCTCCTTAATCGTCTGGAAGTGGTAAGTATTAACCTAGCCCTCATCCTTCGAGCATTTGCGAGATCTCCCTCCGTCACTTACTCCAACTCTCCTCAGACACGGCTCCAAAGAAAAATCGACAAAAGGAGGTGGCATATAAGCCCTTCATCAATGAAGACGCCGAAGCTCGCTACGAACTGCTGAAGGCAAAGCCCTTCATCAACGAACGAGGGTTTCAACTCGAAGTTCGAGGTTGGAGTCGCGCATATGTGCAGCAAATGGAAAAACTCGGCTGGAGTTCCTTCTGTCACCCCCGCACTGAGGCAATCCAACAATGGGTGTACGAATTCTACGCTAACGCCAAGTTCCATAGGAATGGAAAAATTCGTATACGAGGGCGGGAAGTCGATTTCTCTCCGGAAGGTATAAATTCCTATTTTGATTTAACAAACTTGGACAAAGATGTGTACGAATCTGTTCGGACCACAAACTCATTCGATATTGTCACCACCTTGTGCCTAACTAGAGACATAACCTGGGTCCATGAATCCTCACATGTTCTGAATGCAGCCCTTTTTACTCGTGAAGCTGAGGTTTGGCTTCTTTTTGTCAACTCAAGCATCATGCCAACAAAACACCCAAACCATGTCTCCTTCGATAGGGCTTGCATAATTTATAGTATTCTAAAAGGGATTTCCCATTGACATTGGGCATATCATCTCTAGTCAACTCCAAAAGAAGGTCAAAACTGATGGGGGCACTCAGTTATGGTTTCCTACACTCATCACTATGTTATGTCGTTACGCCGGGGTACTAATCGCCGACACGGACACTACCACCATTGTAGGTAAGCCAATAACATGTTCGGTTATTACCTCTTATGTTAAGGTACCATTAGAGAAGCCCCCCCCCCCCCCCCCCCCCCCCCCAAAGCCGGTAAGAAACAACACCCTCCCCCATCTTCGAGCAAAACCACCCAAGTTCTGAATCCTCCGCCACTCTCCCCTAATCCTCCGGATTGGCCGATCATCTTTAAATACTTGCAAGCGAACGCCAAATTTCAGCGCCAACAACATCGTCATGTCATTTCGTATTTTTAAATGTTGTATACCATAATCAAGTCGAGCTTCTCCGTCACTTGAATGTCCCGGAAGATAGGATAGCTGTGCGGGAAGTGAATCCCGCCTGGTTTGACCACCAACCGTCTAGCTCTAATGCAAGGGAGGCGGCATCTTCTCCGGATCCACATGCTCAAGAGGAAGCAGCCATGGACGATGCAGCCTTTGCACCCAGTAATGACGATGATTTAGACGAATTTTTAACCGGGGACGACTCCGACGAGAGCGAAGATGTTGACGACGACGAGGCGGATGATTGACATTTTATCATTTTAATGCTGTTCATTTTATCTTATGTTAGACGATGACTTAAACATATTCTCACTTGTGGACTTTTACTGATAATTGCTTGTGGAATTACTTTTACGGCGCTTTAATTGTGGAATCTATGGTGAATTGATTAAAATGTGGATGCTACTTTAAATTCTGCTGACTATGCCTATTTGAATGATTTCATGTTGATGCTCGGCATTTATGTTTGCTTAATTAATTTACCCTGCTCTATAAGTTATGCCATGTTGTGAACTATGAAGTACAAGTTGTGATCTGAAGTACTTATGCCTTTGAACTATGACTTTGAATTTTATTTTGCATTACTTATTATGCTAATGAGAACATTACTTAAAGACAACTGCTGCCATGTTCTCTTACTTATTATTCTGAGTTGTTATGCCATGTTGTCAACTGCTGCTGGCCTAACCGTGTGCTTTCAATTGCTTAAGCAATTCATTGATTACCCATTGATTTTCATGGCAGTGTGGTCTTCGTTTTGTTGTCTCCACTAGGTTCTTGCAGGTCACTTCTGAGACACTTGTTCCTGCTGCTGTATGAAGAATCCAATGAAACTGTGAATTTCTGCAAAAGGACCACTAAGTTTAGGGGAGTATTCTTCTTTTCTTTAAAAATTTAAACATTTTCATTTTCGAATACTCCGAGTTCATGAATCAATTTTTTTTACACACCTGACAACTGATGACTCAAGTTCAAAATTTTTATTTTATAACTTTGCTCGGGTCTAGCAAAGAGCTTGGTGTGGGGGTGATTGCAATGCGAAGTGCAATGCTAAGTTACCTTCATCACTTGAGTAGCGAGCAACTTAATAAAATTTATTTATTTGGTACGAAATGTCTATCATAAAATTTAAATGTCTATCATAAAATTTCTGACTTTACCTTGATGTTAGTACGATGTAGTAACACTCCATGTCGAATTTCCTCTTGCACTGTATTCCTGAATTTTTCTTTGTTTCCTACAATATATTTCATTAACTGCTAAACACATAGAGGGGGAGAGATGAACGTTAACTGAGCTTTTGTTGTTTACCAACACGTTGAGATTATATAGTTATTCGATATGCTTATCCCTAGTCTATTGTTTTGAATTTTGTCTTTGCCGATTCAAAGTGACCACAACGAAAATTTGTTTTTCCTCACTTTCTAGTCAATCCTTAACGACTTTTCTTACCTTGGGTGTTTAACTTATCTTTAAAAGAAAAATAATTGTGTAAAAATGTCGTAGTGATATGTGGCCTGAGTGTGTATATACCCACTTGGAACGATCCCTACTATTGACCAAAAAAAAAATTTAGATTTATTTGCAAGAATGTCATAGTGATATGCGACCTAGGTATGCATATGCATATTCTGGAATGATCCCAACTATGGGCATAAAAATAAAAAAGGGGAAAAGAACAAAGTGTTAAGGTCATAGTGATTTGTGGCCCAAGTGTGTATATACCCACTCAGAATGATCCCTACTATGGACATTCAATTTTTATATGAACTTGGGAGGTAAACCCCATGGTAGGAAGATGACTTAAAAGCATTGACTAGAGAGTCTTATTGTTACCTTGAATTCCGAAATTATCTACCATGTCAAAATTCATCTCTTGCTTATCCTCATGATATTCCTTGCACTACTTAATCCTTTGTGGAAGTGAGCTCATGGCTTAGTATATTCGTCATCATCCCCTAGCTATGTGGTGAGTTAATAAGTTGTGTTATTTGGGAATAGATAGTTCTAAGGAATACGCACACACTTCATCATGAAAGTGACATGGAGCTTTAAGTATTATCAAACTAATCAATGGTCATGTTTGAAATTTTTTTTGTTGATCGACATTTTATACCAATTAATATTTCAATATTATGAGCATAATGGTTATAATCTATGAGGAAGGACATTTCAAAAAAAAAACTTACATCGATAAATGCTCGCCCACTCAATGGAGTGCATCGATCTATCTTTGCTAGGGACTAGCAAAGAACTAAGCATGGGGGTGTGATAACTTCGCAAAAAGAAGTTATTTTTATCCCTACTTTCTTCATTTTAGCCTTGTTGTGTGATATTTATATATGAAAAGTAGATAAAATCCAATTGTCGCATGATTTGAAGTCAAAATTGTTGTTACTCTCATTTCTATATCTTTTTATGATAGGATTCGGAGAGAATTTAAGTCAAGGATTGAAGGTCAAGTGTTGTGAAAAATCTGGGAAAAATGTTGCAACATGTTCTCAACAAATCTGGCAGGTCAAATTGTGCAGAAATGCAGAGCCAGAAAAATGTTGCAACATATTCATAACATATCTGGCAGTTACAGGAAATTCAAATCCGAATTTACTAAGTTTTCAACAATTTCAGCCTATCTTTTTTTGGCATCCGTTCAGCAATTAATTATGCCAACAAGTGGGGCCCACGGACAGGAGAGAGAGGGGAGTATTAAAGGGGGATTTTCGGCCATTTGAAGGGATCTATCATTTTTTCGGCCATTAGAGAGGAGGAGAAAACCTGAGAAGAAATTCTGCCAAGGGAGAAACCAGTCCAGATCTGGCATTCGGGATGAAGGAAACACTTCTACGTCACTGGAGAAGGGAAGATTCGCATTTCTTTCGACATGTTTAGTAAGATCTCTTCAGTTTTGTGTTATTTTCCCTCAATCATGAACTAAAACTCTCTAGTCTTGCATTATGAGAGTAGTATGTGTATGTTGATGATGAACATCTTTGATTTCAAATTTATTTTGCGATTATCTTTATAGATCTTATGAATTTCATGGTAAAATTGTTGGATCATGCCTCTTTATTATATTGCGCCGCGAGAATCGAGAGATGAGCGTCGTAATGTTAATTTAAGGACTAGTTTATCGCAATGCGAGAATCGAGAGATGAGCAGTGTGAATCATTAACCAAAATTTCTATATTTTCACGTACGTTACGAGAATCGAGAGAGAAGAAACGTACGTGTATCTCAAGATCTCTTTACTTTTGAAAAGTGAAAGTGATTTCCTTTTCATGCTAGCGAACTAGATTTTTGCACCTCATAATATTTGCATTTCGCCTAAGTTAGAGATAACTAGGGTTGTGTAGATATTAAGATTCCTTGTATCGAGAGATAAAAGTCTCTTCTTTTACAATCATCGCAAGATAATTCAAAACTCAATCGAATGAAATATTTATTTTATTATCATCATAGTATACATAGGAAATCAGAAAATGCAAGGCTATTTTCTCTAATTGCTAAAAAGTATTTTAAGATCTAGTTAAATTAGTTTTAATATTTATCTAAAAGTTTTAATCTATTTTCAGAAAATCAATTAACCTTTTTACTTGGATTCATAGAAACGGTGTAGCTAGTAATTGTAAGCACTAAACTAGACACTTCTCCGTGGGAACGATCTCACTTACTCTGTATTACTTGTACGACACGTATACTTCCGTTTTCAAGCTCTATTTTGCGCGTATCAATCTATCACATCTTCCTAGGATATCGTAACTACTGAAAGTAGATACCTATCACTACATCGGGTGTAGGACCGTGCTGGAGGTCTAAAGCGTATGCCTCGAGGGGTGATGCTCTGCCCTGCCTGGCCTGGCCTCTCCTGCCTGCAGGCTGTCCTCTGCGTCCACCTCGTCCTCGTCCTCTCTCCGCGACTCCCTGCACGGCCCCTAGGCCGGGCCTACCTACTTCCTGAGGGCAAAAGGCTCGTATGTGCCCGGGCTGCTGGCAGAGGTTGCAGTTCCCTGCGAAGGGAATATCTCGTCGTGCGGCTGGGGCGGGCTGAGGTGCTGGGGGTGGTGGTGCTGGTCGAGGCGGGGGTGCCTGCCTATACGGCTGGTGACGCTGACGCTGTCTCCTGGCCTGGTCCTGTCTGCGTGGGCCTACTCTTCTCTCTTGGCCCTAAGTCCGGGGAACACCCAAGTGTCCCCTCCGCTGCTGGGCCACCATCCGCTGATCCATCTCTAGAGCGGTGGCGTGCGTGGCAATCGTGTGGAAGGATGCCTGGGAAATCATGATCAGGGCCTGACGGAGATCGTCTCATAATCCCTGGTAAAATCTGGTCGCCTTGTCTCTATCCGTACCTGCTAAGGTCCCGGCGAAGCGGGCCAAGTGGATAAACTCTCTCTGGTAGTTTGGAACCGTCCTATCTCCCTGCCGGATCTGTAGGAACCGCTCCTGGAGTGCCATCCGGTCCGCATCTGAAATGAAGTGCTCTAAAAAGGCCTCTGAGAACTCCCCCCAGAGGATCGTGCTGAGTGGTCGCCCTCTGAATGTAGAGCGGCTGGCGTCCCTCCACCAATCCCGGGCATAGCCCTCTAGCATGGTCACCACCAAGGACACTACGGCTACGACGGGGCACATCATCCCGACTAAGAGCTCCTCTATCCTCTCTACCCACTCTTCGGCCTGAATGGCTGACTCGGTACATCGGAAGCTGGGGGGCCTTAGCCCCCGGAATGTCGTCAGAAGATCGGTGGGTACGGTGGCCGTAGGGTGGCTGTCTGGAAAGCGGCTAACAATGCTATCAGGGTCCGTCCTAGCTCTGTATCCCCAAACGAAACTGCGGCTGGAGTGGCCGAGGCTGGTGGTGGACTGGTAGGGTGGTACTGATCCCTGGAGGAGGATCTTCCGTTACTCGACTCGGGTATCTGGAGAAGTAACAAAATGAACATCAGTACTTACAAAAATAAGAGAATTTTGCAGGACTGAAACGAAAAGAAAGCGGAAAGCGTGTGGGTGTACTACGTGCAGTCTCGAATCCTTAACCTTAAACCTAAAGGGTCTACCAGGCTTCCGCTGCGTGGTTCGTCCCGAACCAAGAAACGGAACCAAGAACGGGAGGATCGAAAGACTGCCCCATGTGGTCGGATCGTGGTAGCTCTGATCCATTTGTAAGACCCCCCCCCCCCCCCCCCTCCCAAAACTGAACCGGGTTCAGGGAGGGGGGATCTTACTGCCCAAGGATGACCACTTAGCGCTTTCCGGGTGGCAACGTCCCACCCTCTTAAGCACCGAGCGGTCTCCTTGTCAGGCACAAGAATCACAACATCACATCAGAATGCATAGCAGAAGCAATCGAAAGACAGAAAATCAAGCACACAGCTTATATTTACTTAATTAAACAGGGCCAGAGCCTAATGTTTACAACTACTGCCTCGGGGGCTACATCGACGAAACAAAAGATCCTAGTCTAGTCCTATATTCTAGGACTCACGTCGCGGAAGATAGGGGGCGAGGCTGGGGTAATCGAGCGGGCCATCTCCAAGGCTGGTATCTCATCCTGTGGTGTGAGGGCTTCGCGCTGTCCCATATCCTGTGATTGGTTATAAGAAATAACCGTTAGTCACAGACCTAAGTAGAAAATACATCCCCTCCCCGGATCCATATCCAGGGGGCGGTTAAAGGACAGAGATAAATACCCGAATCAAGGCAGAGAGTTAGCAACAGGTATACATATATATATAAAAGGGCTCCCGCCCTATTATCCGTAATCGCGCTGAATAGTAAATACACAACACTATCTCGCGCGTATACGCACCCAGGTATTCAAGCCTGTACACACACAAAAAACCAGTGTCGACACAGTTTAGACCGCTTTATTTCAAGCAGGGGAGCTAACCCCGCGGGCCTCACCGATGTGGTCGTCAGTGACAGTGGCCAGTCTTGCCACTTCTGAGTGTAGTCGTACCATATCACTCAGGCCCTTCGGTACAACTTGGTGTACTAATTGGATGTGAGCGACATCCGGCGAACCGATTTTAGGCCGACCAGCGGAGGCAAAATTGTGGGTTCGGAATGGAGATAACCCGCTGCGCACATCTCCCTGTCGCCATGAGTCGTCAACCCTCCCACACCGGTACGAACGGTCTGTGGGTGTGACCGACCCGCCACTTTCAAACAATCTTCAAAACTTAAAGCGAGCGCTTTAAAACTTGATGCGGCACTCTTACTCGACTGGTCACACAACTTTTGACCGGGAGGCTCAGCGGTATGGGGGCTACTTATTTGGGGCTAACCTGGGAGGAGGGGCTCAACTCCGGGTTTTCCCAACTAAGGCCTCGCAAGGGAGGGTAAGCACCGCTTGCCAGCGTAGGGCTGCGGTTAGTACCAAAATAAGTGCAGCAGCAAAAATAGGCTGAAAGCAGAGACCATAATATCAGTAGAAAATTAGGCCGAAAGCAGAGGCCATGATATTAAGCAGAAAATTAGGCCGAAAGCAGAGGCCATGGTATTAAGCAGAAAATTAGGCCGAAAGCAAAGGCCATATTATCAAGACCAGTGCGAGACTGGAGAATTGAAAGTACCGAAAGTAAAGGCAGGGGACCAGTATGAGACTGGATTTAAAGAAAAGTACAGAAAGTAAATGCAGGGGACCAGTACGAGACTGGATTTAAAGAAAAGTACAGAAAGTTAATGTAGGGGACCAGTACGAGACTGGATTTAAAGAAAAGTACAGAAAGTAAATGCAGGGGACCAGTACGAGACTGGATTTAAATAGACGTACAGAAAGCAGTAAATAAGGAAATGTTAGTAGTCCAATCCCTCCATAAGAGAGGGCTTCAACGTCAACTCCGTTCATAGGAGGAGGTTCTGCTTTCTCCCCGTTCATAGGGGTTCTACTCCGTCTCGGGAGTTTATTTACATTTCATGATATTTTTAGTAATTCCCCTTTTTATCGTGGGTTCGTTCTTTTAAAATTATTCCGGCATTGTTGGAGTGCGGCGTCGCACCGTGATTTCGTCTCGAGTTTTGCGTCGATAATTTTAACTTAGTCGATGCCTTAGATCGATACGCGTAATCTTTATTATGCGTTTAAAAATTATACGTCGAGAGGACGTCGGTTTATTTCGATGAATTTCGCTCTTATTCAGGCGTTTATTTTGCTTGCAAAATACTTTTGGAGGACCAAAATAGGAGACCACACCTCCCAATTTTAATAGCAGTTGTAAAACACCCTTAATTATGGCCTATAATTTTTTGTGATTTTTCCCAACTCTTTTGGGCTTTTATTTCCTTAAAATAAACCTTATAACTAGGTTTAAAAATAGTAAACTTAATCCTAAAATTCCCAAAAAAATACTGTAGGTGCCCCTTAGGGTGGGGCACATTTTTCATTTAGGAAGTTTCTTCCCAATCTGCCCCATTTTTTCTCAAAAAATTGAGGAAGGGGGAAGGGAGATTGGGGTGCGGTTAGAGGAAGGGAGGAGGCGCAGGGGTCTTGCACCCTGCGCCTTTCCGCGGCTCCCCCAGAGGATCTGCGGCGGATCCGCTGTAGGAGCACTCAGTTTGAGGCGGGGGAAGGAAACCAGGATTCAGGAGCCGCCCGATCTACGGGGGGAGATCGTGCGGCTCCCGATAGCTAATCGGGAGGCTTCTCCATGGGTGGTCTGGCGGCCTTGCGCTGCCGACTACCACCGGGAAAGGGGGTAGAAGGGGCGGGAGGCGGTGGCGCGGCCTGCATGTGCCATGCAGGATCGCTGCGCCGCCGCCTCCGCTGGGAGGGTGCCGGTGCCGCCCCCCGGCCGGTGCGCCGGGGGTCGGCGACCACTCCGGTGGTGGTCCGGTGGCCTGGCACCGCCGGACCCCACCGGAAAACTGTGCAGAAGGGGGCGGGGAGGCGCGACACAGCCTGCATGGGCCATGCAGCTTGCTGCGCCGCCGCCGCCTCCTCGGGGAGGGCCCTCCCTGCCGCCCCTGGTCGGGGCGCCGGGGAGGGGGCAGTCCTCCGGCGGGGGTCCGGCGGCCTGGAGCCGCCGGCCGCCGCCGGGGGTGGCGATTTTTCCCTACAGGAAAACAGAGGAGGGGGAGGGGGCTTCGGGCGCCGCCGGGGCTGCGTCCTCCGGCGGCCCGGCCACCTCCCCTTCGTCGGCACCAAGGCCCCCGAGTGGGGACCTGCTCCCCCAGCGCCACCACCGGCGCAGGGGGGGCAGGGGTGGCTTCCACGGCCAGCCCCCTCCCCGAGGCTTGCAAGCCTCGGGGCGGTGCTGGCGGCGCTCCGGCGACGAGGAGGGGGTCGGGTTGCCTCCGGGAGGTAAGAAGGAGGAGGGGGAAGTTCTTCTACCTGTGATGGAGGGGGAGCTCGGGAGGTAGAGGGGAGTCCGGCCATGGTGAGGAGGGAGGGTGGTGGCGGTTTGGTTGGGCAGGGCTCCGGCGAGGTGGTGGTGGCTGGGCTAGCTGGCAGGGGGAGGGCTTGAGAGAGGGGAGTGGTGTGCTGAAAGGAGGGGGTGTGGCTCTCTTTTTATAGGAAGGGGGAGACCTCCCCCCCCCCCCCCCCCCTCTCCTCTTTTCCCCATGTGGGGATAAGGGAGGGTGAGTGGGGGGGGGGGGGGGGGATATTTTTCTCCCCTTCCCTCCCTTCCTCTCACCTGCCCCCTTGACCCAATAGGGGGCTGCCTATTCATGGGCAGCACCCTTCCCTTGGGGGAGGAGCTTCTCTCCCCCCCTCTTTCTTTTCTTTTTCCAATAATTTCAAGCTGAGGGGGGGGGGGGGGGGGGAGTTTGACCGAGGTCAACCTAGGACGGGGTCCTCCATGGTCCCGGGGTCCATTATGATTTGTCGGGGCTGATGCCGGGTTCGTGCGCTTTATATTTCGTGCGTTGCACTGAGGTGGTCTGCATAGCCCTAAAATGACATACTCTCCATACGACCTTGAATCGAGGCGCAACGAATTCTGTTGCGCTTGTATTGTTCATACGAGTCTAACGGAACTGACGGAAGTCAATTCTGGGTTCGTACGGTCACTATTCATAATAATGAGGTAGTGGCGCGCTACGACACCCGAAATGATCGTTTTCTCCAAACGACCTCGGATCGAAGTGCAACGAATTCCGTTGCGCTCGTATTGTTCATACGAGTCTAACGGAACTGACGGAAGTCAATTCGGGGTTCGTACGGTCACTATTCATAATAATGAGGTAGTGGCGCGCTACGACACCCGAAATGGTCGTTTTCTCCAAACGACCTCGGATCGAAGTGCAACGAATTCCGTTGCGCTCGTATTGTTCATACGAGTTTAACGGAACTGACGGAAGTCAATTCGGGGTTCGTACGGTCACTATTCATAATAATGAGGTAGTGGCGCGCTACGACACCTGAAATGGTCGTTTTCTCCAAACGACCTCGGATCGAAGTGCAACGAATTCCGTTGCGCTCGTATTGTTCATACGAGTCTAACGGAACTGATGGAAGTCAATTCGGGATTCGTACTATCCCTATTCATAATAATGAGGTAGTGGCGCGCTACGACACCCGAAATGGTCGTTTTCTCCAAACGACCTCGGATCGAAGTGCAATGAATTCTGTTGCGCTCGTATTGTTCATACGAGTCTAATGGAACTGACAGAAGTCAAATCGGGGTTCATTTGGTCACTATACCCCAACGACTTAGTTGCGGCGCGCAACACCACTTAAAATGGTAGTTTTCTTTTGCTCGGGCCTAATTTTATTGGGCTCACTAGGGTCTAGTGGCCCAATAAAAGTCGGGATGTTACACTTCCTCCTCGGTCAGGCACCTCGCCAGGGGGCCGAATAAAGTTTTCCTGTAGAGCACCCCGTCAGTTAATAAATAATAAGTTGACTTGTACCTGAACCGCCTCTTGTCCTGGATTCCCTCGGGTAGTCTGCCCGTGGTCAAGAAGGTAACAATTGGATCTATCCATGACGAGGGTTGATCGATGTCCATCATCTCACCTTCCTCGATGGAGGGTCGAAACAAACCTGTGACCGTTCCTCCGACCGCAGGGCCGTATTTGGCTAGTCGATCCGCTTGGGTGTTATCCTCCCTCGGGACGTGTTGTATGGAGAAGGATCTGAAGGAGCCCACCAGACTCTTGACCTTTACCAGGTAGCGCTGCATCAGTGGTTCTCTTGCTTCGAACTCTCCTCGTATCTGGGAGGTGACCACCATGGAGTCGGAGTAGGTCCTTATGTCGCGAACTCCCAACTCCCGCGCCAGGCGGAGTCCTGCGATGACGGCCTCATACTCCGCTTGATTATTGGTGACTGGGAAGTGAATTCGGATGGCCTGCTCAATCCTGGTACTTTGGGGGCTGATCAAGACGATGCCTCCTCCGCATGAGTTCTTTCATGACGCTCCATCCACGTACATTTCCCAAGCCACCTGCTGGGGTGCTTCCTCCTCATGATCTACTTCCACGGTGAAGTCGGCCAGGAAATCTGCTACCGCTTGGGCCTTCATGGCGAGCCGGGGGACATAGGTGACATCGAATTCGCTGAGCTCTACTGACCACTTGGCCAGTCTTCCCGAATGTTTGACTCCTTCCAGAACGCGGCGGAGAGGATGGTCGGTCACTACCCTGATTGGGTGGGCCTGAAAGTAGGGTCGGAGTCTCCGAGCCGAGACTATCAAGGAAAACGCCAGTTTTTCCAGGATGGGGTATCGTAGTTCGGCCTTCCGCAGGACCCGACTCACATAGTAGATGGGGAGCTGACGCTTCCCTTCCTCTCGGACCAAGACCGAACTTACCGCCTCTGCTCCTACCCCGATGTAAAGGAAGAGGTCTTCTCCCTCTCTGGGCCCTTGCAACAGGGGTGCCTGAGCTAGCTGGAGCTTTAGGCTCTCAAATGCTTCTTGACACTTTGCCGACCACTCGAACTTCTTATTGTCTCGGAGTGTCTTGAAGAACGGCGAGCATTTTTCTCCTGCCCTGGAGAGGAAACGGCTCAACCCTACCAAGCGTCCCGTCAGTCGCTGAACCTCCTTGGTGTTCTTTGGTGCTTCCATTTTCATGATCGCTCTAACCTTGTCCGGGTTTGGCTCCACTCCGGCCGGGGTCAAGAGATGGCCAAAGAACTTTCCCTTCCCAGCTCCGAAGACGCACTTGGCCGGATTTAGCCTCATCTTGTACTTACGAAGTGTGGTGAAGGTTTCTTCCAAGTCTCAGAGGTGCTCCTCTACACTCCTGCTTTTCACCAAGAGATCATCGACGTAGACCTCCAGGTTCCTCCCCTTCTGTTCTCTAAACACCTTATCCATCATTCGCTGGTACGTAGCTCCTGCGTTCTTGAGGCCGAACGGCATCATCTTATAACAATAGCATCCGTCGTTGGTAATAAAAGAGACATTTTTTTACGTCGGGAGGGTGCATACGGATTTGGTGATAACCAGAAAAAACGTCAAAAAAACTCATGACAAGGAATCCGACGACCGAGTCTACTAGCTCGTCAATTCTAGGCAGGGGGTAGCAATCCTTGGGGCAAGCTTTATTAAGAATTGAAAAGTCGATACACATGCGCCACTTTCCCTCCCCTTTTTTTACCATTACAACATTGGAGACCCAGCCTGGATACTGGATCTCCGTTACAAACCCCGCTTCTAGCAGCTTTCGGACCTCCTCCCGGATGGGCTCGGCCAGAGCAGTGGCGGTCGCCCTCTTCTTCTGATGGATGGGGTGGACTCCCTTGTCCAAATTGAGATGGTGGCAGGCGACGTCGGCATCAATGCCTGACATATCTGATGCGCTCCACGTGAAGATGTCTGCATTCTTCTGGATGCAAGACATGATCTTCTCTTTGTCATCTTCTTCCAGCTCCCCGCCGATCTTCACCTTTCCCGGCCTGCTGCCTTCAGATAGAATCTCCCTCTCCTCCACTTCCTCGGCTGCCTCCAGCCTCGCCATCTCTTCCATCAACTGGTCTACTACCTCGGCCTCTTCTTTCCAACTGATCGTGTTGACCGCGTTAAGGTAGCACTGCCTGGATATCTTTGGGTCGCTCCGGATCCGGATCTGCAGCCCTCCTTGATTATATTTGAGGCATTGATGATAGGATGAGGGGGCACACTTGTAGGCGCTAATGAGGGGCCTTCCGAAGATGGCATTGTAGCTGCTGGGAGCATCGACGATGACAAACCTGCAGCACTTGGTAGTACCCCCCAGCGTCACGACCAGCTCCACTCCTCCTTCTACTTCCTTCCTCTCTCCGGAGAAGCCGAAGAGCGGTCCCTCCATCGCGGTAACCCTCTTCTCTTCCACCTTCATGGCATCGAACGCCTTCTTGAAGACTACATTGACGGAACTCCCGTTATCCACGAGGATGCGGGAGACCGTGAAGTTTTCCACCGCTGCATTGATTACCACTGCGTCATGAAAGGGGTTCTCGTTCCCCAGCATATCTTTCTCCGAAAAAGTGATTTCGCCCGTAGGCGGCGGTGTTTGGGAGGTGGAGGCCACACTCCTTCGATATACGGCGCCGAGGCTTCCCTTCCGGGTTGCCTCTAACTCTTCCCCTCCGTGGATGACGCCTATTCCTCTGTGGGCTCCGAGGTCTCCCCGGTCCTCGCATCTTCTTGGAGCGGGGGCTCCTCCCCCCTCGATCCTCAACATCCTCCCTCCCTCTCGCTCTTGCTGCCCCTCCTGGGCTCCTTCTGCTCCTCTCCTCAACTCTAGGAATTCATGGCAGGTGGACGTAGCATGACCCTCCGCACGATAGAAGTCGCAATAGAGCATTAGCTACCCGGCGCTCCTCTTCCTCTCAGGGCCGTCGTCCCCTCACTCTCCTTTCTCTCCCTCGTCCTCTTCTGATCACGTTTGCTTCCCTAGGCGGCGCTTGGTTCTGCCTCCACTGCCCCTGCCTCCGCTCGGGTGAATGGCAACGGTCTCGCCGCTCCGGGGAGTACCTTCTCTCTGGTCTCCCTTGGTAACCTCCTCCTGCGCGACTCCAGGCCGGACGGTGTGGCGGGGCCTGGAACCTCCTCTCTTGGTTCTGCTGGTCCCTATCCTCTCTGGACCTTCCCTCTTCTCGCCTTCTCAGCTCGTCCCTCCTCTTGGTCTCTCGCCGACCGCCTCCAGCTCCTTCCTTCTCTCCTCCCTCCAACCTCGCCAACTTGGCCACGAACTGCAGGCTGGTTGCCTCCCCCTCAATCTGCCTCGCGGCCCGATCGACCAATTCCTCGAACGACAAAGGGTGGTTGCGGGTGATCTCCATCTTGAAGAATCCTGGCTGCAGCCCCAGCTTGAAAGCCAAAATCAGAGTGTGCCCCGGGACCTCCTGGACCTAGAGGATCTCCTCCTGGAAGCGGTCAAGGTAGGACCCAAGCATCTCCTGGGGCCTTTGCTTGACGAGAAAGAGGTCCTCTGACCCCTTCTTCCTCTTCTTGGACGTGGAGAAGCGCAACAGAAAACTCCTCCGCAGGTCCTCAAAGCTGTAGATGCTTCCCTCCGGCAACTGATGAAACCAGTCTTGGGCCTTCTCCTAGAAGGTGATGGCAAATAGCCGGCACTTGAAGGCGTCTGTCATCGGCTTGATAGAGACCATATCTTCGAACCATTGCAGATGCTTGATGAGGTCATCCTTTCCGGAGTAAAAACTCATGGCGGGTTCCACGAACCCTGCTGGAATGGGGGCGGACAGCACCAGCTCGCAGAATGGACTAAGCGGGGCGAGCTGGCGAAGTGGGCGAACTCGGTCGTACCCGCCCTCCGACTGGCGGGTCTCCGTCGGGCTCGCGAAGAGCACTCACGCGCGTAGCGGCTGATCTTCACTCCCTAGGGGCGTCTCTTTGCTGGGGCGCTGGCTCGCTCCGGATTCGGTGGGCGAGGCGGCGACGACAGGAGGAGGAGCTCCGCCTCGGCGCGGGGCGCGAGCAGCCCCCTGATGGTGTCTTCCATGGCCTTCATGCCCTGCTCGAAAACGCTCTTGGTCACGAACTCGCTCAGAGGCAGTGAGTCCGCCTGGCCGGTCTCCGGCTCTCTATGCTCAGTCATGGGATCGTCCGATGAGATTTCCTTCTCTCGCTACAGTCCATGCTCATCGCACCAAAAGTGTTGGAACCCGGATACCGGTCCAACTATGTTTGAGACTGGGGAGTAGCTTGAGTTACTTCTCTCTTCGTTCAATCCCTAGACCTAAGTACTTTGAGCCAGAGACAAGCCCTCATGGTTAGGTGGTAAATTGCTGGAAGAGGACCCAAAGGCTACAACGAGGAGGTCCCGCCACTTACCCAGAAGTCTTCTTGACTTCCCCTCCATGAAAACCAAAGGCTGAGTCTGTCTCAGATAGCACGAAGAAGAAAGCACAGGCTCTCAAAGGGGGGATCCGTGCCGATCTGAGACATAATGGGTCCTATTTATAGGCAGAGTCTTCTAAGGGTAGAATGGTCTGGATGACCTGCCGATAGCGTAACTCCGCCTTACCATTTTACTAAGCGCACCTCAAATTGGTCTGCAGGTAGCCAGACTCCGCTGTCCCGAAGGGCTATATGCAGACCACCAGGGGCGCCCAGATGATTCTATCCCCTGGAATCTGGGTCTGCTTGCTGAGGAGATACCTGTCTACTCGCCAGGCCTCCTCGGCTCTACTCGCTGAGGGAGATACCGGCCTACTCGCCAGGCCTCCTTGGCTCTACTCGCCGAGGGAGATACCGGCCTACTCGCCGGGTACCTTCGACTCCACTCTCCGAGATGTCGGTCTACCCGCCAGATACCTTCGGCTCTACTCGCCGAATACACACCGGCCTACTCGTCAGGTACGTTCGGCTTACTCGCCGAATACGGGTTGTACACTACAGATCTTTGGCATACCATGTGATACGTGAGTTGTTGAAAAATCGTTGCATGCATAACATCTCCTGATTATCATGTCGTGTTGTTTTGTTGCAGTATTATGTATGTGTGAGCTTATGTTGTAGTACCTTATATGTTTGAGCTTCTTTTGTAGCACTTTCTACGTTTGAACTTATGTTGTAGCACTTTCTATGTGTGAACTTATGTTGTAGCGCCTTATATGTATGTGAGCTTCTGTAGCAGTTTCTATGAGCAAGCTTATGTTGTAGCACCTTATATATGTTTGAGCTTATGTTGTAGTAGTCTTTATGTGCGATCTTATGTTTTAGCACCTCATATGTTTGAGCTTCTGTTACACCAGTTTCTATGTTTGAGTTTCTTAAACTGTTATGCACGTTTATGTTTGCTTTGATTATAGATATTTTGTAATGACAGATGATAACGAAGAGTATTTTCTTGATGATGACGAGCTAATTTCAGCTGCCGAATTTGATCGACAACGACGTTTTGTGTTGTACAATAATTTACTCACCTCGACAGTGCTTTTGATTGGTGATTACATGTCTAAATACAGTGACAAAACACCATGCATGACGTCTGCACAAATTGGAGATAAGTGGGTCGGTGAGTTGCTAGTTGGTCATCCAGTAATGTTTCACATGCATTGCGTTCAGGAAGTCACCATAAATATTTACATATTTGTTATATGTACTTAAGACATCTTATGGATTACAAGGCTCCCAAAGAACAACTTCGAGAATATAATTGTAGAACTCATATTCTTCGAGGGTAGGATCTGATTCAAGCCACGTAGGCAAAAATCAAAATCAAATGTCAAAAGCAGAAATCAGGAGTCAAAGATCAAAGACAACTCAGCCGGCAGGAGCAATAGAAGGTCTGGGCGAGTATGTGCGAGCATCGCCTCATACTCGTCAGGTGAGCGACCATAGGTGATGCTCGTCGAAGCCAGGCGAGATCCTCTCAATGTCGCATAGTCGCCAAACAGGGCTGGGCTATAAATAAGCCCCCCTCCCTTTTGGTTTTTCTATAAATAGGACCTCAGGGGTACCAGGAATTGCACATTTGGCTGAGCTTTCGGAACCCATTTTCGAAGACTTGGACCATGACGTTCGCCAGTTGGTGCCTTCCTTGTACCCTGCTCAACTATCTTTGGTTGTGAAGGGGATCGAAGTCTCTTTTGAGCTTCTGAGTATGTGGTGGGACCTCCCTGCTACAACGTCTGAGATCCTATTGTTGCTCTCTTAGTCTCTTTGTCCTTGCTCATCACGCCGTCAAGTTAAACCGCTGGATTAGTAACCTTATTTTGCAATTAATAATCCAATTTGTAAATTTCCCCACCCACCTTCAAGTTCATAAATTTATTAATATTTAAATTTGATTAATTTTTCATTTCATTTCGTAAATTAATAATTTGATTATAGAGGTAAATATTATTTGGTAGACGTTAGATATTCACTTCAAAGAGGTATTTTGAAACCTTATACAAAGACTCGATATCACTTACCTGATTTTGCGCGGGGTGATTGACCAGTTTCAGGTCGGCTTGAGATTTTCAATAAAACTCACTCATCACTTTGTAGTGTGATTGAGAGAATCTTTGATGTGTGGAAGAAGAAGTGGGGCATACTGAGAAAGATGTAACAATACACATTTTCAAAACAATGCGCCATTTTTGTGGCGACAATGACACTGCCTAATTTTATTCGAAGGCACCCCTCACGTGTGGATCGAGAGTTTATTGCATGTGATTTAAACGTTAACATTGTGCACCAAGAGACGTGTGAGCATAGAGAAACTAGCATGTAACCGGACCACCACTAATGTAAATCCAAACATTGACCATGTTACAATTGAAGGAATTGGAGCAAATGAAATGTCTGCATTGTGAGATTTTATTGTTGACCAGTTACAAAATGATTGTAGGTACAATATTTTTTAGTAGTTAAAAACAATAAATAATTTTCATCAGAATCAGTGATCACATATTTCTTCATTATACAGTTAAACATCTTGGGTGCAGAAGTGTGGGGATCCAATAGCGCAGTTGCATACGTTAAATTTGTTGATGTTTACTTTTATGATGTCTACGAACTCTGATTATGTAATATTAATATTTGACAAAATATTTAAATTTTCACATTCATTTACAATTATTTAAGTTTTCAATAATTTACCACACAGTTACTCTGTCAAGCTGTATAATAATCCTCTTCTATGTCCAAACAACATAGGGAAAACAGATCTTCCACACAGTTTCACTACTTCTCTCCTCACTCTGCAAAACAACTAATTTTTCACCACTCTGTAAATCAGCTGCTTCTCCAGTCATTGCAGCTGAGTCAAACAGAGCCTTATTCAGCCAACTCCAAAGAGCATCTATACTCATGGGCTCACAATTTAATATCTCTCAAAGAACATGTGCTTGCAACCTTACCCATGACAGCGAAAGGAAGACCAGTTATAGTTTACTTGTTAAGCGGTTCGGTTCAATTCAATTTGATGTATATAATTTTTTATATCCCGAAATTGACCTGAATCAAATTAGCTTCTGATTTGAGGCATATAAGTAGATTTGATTCAAAAAAGTGATTTTATTATGATTTTTTTTTTCAATTTTTAGTACTCACCCTTAGGCTCCATTTTGGCGCGGCGTTTTGCTCCGGTGAGTTAGAAGAAAATTTTCACCGTCATAGAATGCGTGTTTGGCATGACACGGTCATGATCGCCACCAAGAAAAGAACTATTTTTGAACCTAAAAGTAGATGAAGTTACTTAGATAAGGTTGGGTGTTCACGTGCGATTATTCATAAGCACCGCGTTTATGACCACCACCGCGACGCCAAACAGAGACATATGCTTCGTTTGACGCGGCTTATTTTCTCCGGTGAATTCGGTCAAAAACGTCATCATCATAGAATGTATGTTTGGCAAGACAAAGGTTATGACATATACCAATAAAGGCTTCGTTTGGCGCGGCTTATTTACTCCGGTGAGTTTGAACAAAAACACCATTATCATAGAATGTATGTTTGGCAAGACAAAGGTTATGACCGCTATAAATAAAATAAACTAGCTTTGAGCATAAAATGCATGATTTTTGTTAGGTGAGGTCTAGCGTTCGCGAAAGACGGTTCATAACTTCACGACCGCCACCACCGCGCCAATCGATGCCAAAATAAACTACCTTTGAGAATAAAATGTATGAATTTTTTTAGATGAAGCAGAAAGTTCACGAACAACGTCCATGACCACCATATTCCACTGTGCCAAAGGAAGCCATAATCTTTGCCGTAATTAACAATTCACAACCGCTGGTAATCGTACACTATAATTCTCAATTATTTTAATGGCATTAATTTATGTATTTTATATTAATTTATATTTCTATATATTGTCAAGCAAGAACAGAGCCATAAATAAGGCAATTGTTATTAGCAGACCAGTTTTGACTATTCGCACACCAATTTCTATGAGTTATTACATGTCTTTTGAAAATATGTCTTGTACATGCATTTTTAGGAAAAGTGTTCAAACACAAAACTGTAGATCTCGTCGAGATCTACGACTTTCGTGTTGAACACTTTTCCTAAAAATGCATGGACAAGGCGTATTTTCAAAAATTCGTAAAAAATTCGCTATAATTATGATCAAGGCGGCAATACGCCTTGTGCGTGTCTTTTTAGGAAAAGTGTTCAACACGAAAGTTGTAGATCTCGACGAGATCTACAATTTTCGTGTTGAACATTTTTCCTAAAAATGCATGGACAAGAAGTATTTTCAAAAGACGCGTGATAACACATAGAAATTGATGTGTGAATAGCCAAAAACATGTGTGCTAATAACAATTGCCATAAATAATCGGTAAGATTTGAGTGGCGGTGGTGTAATTTAATGCAAACCTGGGGTCGAACTTTACCTGCTAACTCTTTAAAACCTCGCTTTCCTCCCCCGAAGGGAGCGGGAGCGAGAACGAGAACCAAAGGAAATCTCTAATTAAAATAAAAGACGCAAAACCGGAAGAAAGGGAGTCAGTCGCCTTTTAACCGATAAGCCAAGCTCTCCTTCTCGCCTGCTCGTCCAATGGCGGCCGAGAATTTTCTTCGGCGGCCTCCATCTCGAGGTCATCTCAGCCCGATCTCCGGCCACCGTCATCGGAGGCGGCGGCGATAGCCTCCGACCATGGCACGAAATCCACAGATCTCTCTACAGTAACTATCGCATACGGAGGTCTTGATTTGCGGCAGACAGGGAGAAGCCAGGCAGAAACAGTTCCGGCGAGGCGGTGGTTCATCTAATCGACCTCTGACTTCTATGCTTATTGGGGGTTCTCTCAATCCCTAATAATCGCTTTTCTCTACATATTTGTTTTCTTATCCTCTTTTCTTCTGAATTTGGTGAATGCGGATCCCTTACACGGGTGAAACCTTCGGAAATCCATGTTTTTTATGGATCCTTGATTATCCAAATGTTCAAGCATTTAAGTTTTGCAACTATATCTCTCGTACTAATTGATAAAAATGGTTGCGGTGTGCATTAAATTTGCCGATTCGTGTATCATTTCTATTCATTTGATTGGCGTTTTTTATTTGTGATTCTGAGCCTGTTCTTGTTCACTTTCCACCTTTAATTTATTCATTTTGGGTCCCCTTCAAATGTTTGCTGATTACTTCTTGATAGTTACATTTTTGCGAATCATAACTACTATTTCACAATGAAGATGATTGATGTGTGCTCTCGGAATTACAATGAAGTTTGCCAGAGAAACAAAAAAACACTGTCTGTAATCTACATGATGATTGTTATTTTGATCTCCATATGTTTAAATCCCCTCCCTGCTTCCCCGAAATCCGGTTCGGTGAAGTATTCACATGCTGTCTCTACCAGTATTTCATCAACATTTTAACTTCCATTCATTTAAAACAACAAAGCACATATCAATTCTCTTTATTTTGTTTTTAATTTTCTTATGGTTTTTTGGCTCAATGTAATGTATATGTCAGTGTTATTAAACTTTGATGGCATTTTTTTGTATGTTTAGATTTAGCATCACTGTTCATAAAAGATGTCAGTGGTATCAGCCGGCTATTGTTATTAAGATGTTGCTTGATGTATCTGTCAAGTTATCTTCATTAACTAAGTTTAACTCGCAGTTAAGGTTGCAGCTCATTTAGAGTTAATTTGTCCCTTTTGATCCTGTTTGCTTATGCTAAGAAATGTTTCTTTTTTATTCCTAAAATACAAAAAGAATTCATCTTTGGATATGTCAGCATGAAATTTGTGGTCGGGCGTTTCTAACTTTCAGATACTGGACGACAAAGATCGATCCTGTTGAAACCGATTTCTCGGCCTCTGTGGAGTTCGGGGCCCCCAACAAGTTGAGGGGTGGCCAACTCTTACTCCCCCCAAGGGAGAGCTCTAGGCTGAAGGTGTTGGAACTATGAACTGAACTAAGGGCTCGGCGAGGAGGACCCACCACAAACCCGAAAGATCTTTAGAGCGATTCCCCTCCGAAGCCAACGTCGGGCTTGGGCACCACTGGAGACTCTCCTCACCCCACTAGAGAGAGATTTGGGGAGGGAGATGTTGAATGTTTGAAGTGACTTGAGGAGGAGGGGCGAGTGGAGGCAGGTGAGGTATTTGGGCGAGTGGAGGTTGGTGTGCTGCCAGGCGAGTGGAGAAGGGAGATGGATAGGCGAGTGGAATTGGAGAGGGGGGCTGCTTGTTGTGTAGGCAAGTGGCGAGTGGAGCCTTGGAGTGATGCCTTGCCGAGTGGAGGAGGTATAGGTGCTGGGCGAGTGGGTTGTGTGCTGCTGTGTTGGCGAGTGAAAGATGGAGTGAGGGGGGCTGCTACCTATGTGGGCTGCTTTGTAATGGGCCTTTGTGGGCTGCCAAGAGAAGTGACGAGTGAAACGTGTGCATGAAGGGAGTTGACGAGTCCAACCTGCGAGTGCATTCAAGGGGGTGTGTGAGTGTTGTGCATGTGCTGCTTGGTGTGTGCTTTGCCGAGTGGATGAAGGGGGTGAGCTGCCTTTGGTGCTTTGCCGAGTGGAGAGTGGCGAGTGGGAGCTTGTGCGAGTGGAGTAGAGGGGGGCTGCTATGTTTGGCGAGTGCACGTGCATGCATGCAAAGGTGGTGGTGTACCCCCCCCCCCCCCCCCCCCCATATTAGTGTTGCCTATAAATACCCCCCCCCCCCCTACATGTGCGCTAATGCGAAAGTGAAGAGAGAAAGTGAGAGAGAGTAGAAGAGAAGAGAAGAGTTGCCGAGTGGAAGTGTGCCTACACCCCAAGAGGTCCAACCCCAACCTGCACCTCAGCGAGAGGTGGAGAGTGCACTGTGAGGTGAAGAGTGCAGGGTTGAGTGAGTTGAAGTGGAGAGTGCGTTGACAAGCTCAACGTCACCTAGTGGAGAAGCGGACCTTGTCCGCGACAAGTTTTATTGTTTTTTTATATATCATCAGCTGACGTGATTCAAGGTGTATGCACCTTGTAGTCAGCTTCTCTCTTTGTAAATCAATTGCCTAGTTAAAGAGTTACTTCGTTCTGTTCATCATTGGTTTCTTGTACTTGGTAAAAGCACACAAAAATTTAACATGGTATCAGAGGTAGGTTGCTGAAGCGGCGCGTGCTATCGAGGTTCAAGGTTGACAATCCAAGATGGACGGCGGAGGAGGATTTGCGAGAGGACTAGGCATTGAGCTGCTCACCCAAACCAACTACAAGAAGTGGAAGTCATGCATGGAGAGCTACCTGCTTGGAGAGGACCTATGGGAGGTCGTTGGAGGAGAAGAGCAGGCAGAAGTGTTTCCTATCGATGACAATGGTCTAGCTGTGAGAGCGTGGAGGAAGACCAACGCCAAGGCGGAGTTCACCTTGAAGAGAGCTATCTCTCCTGACTTGTTCGACCACATCATGGGGTGCAAGTCAGCGTCAGAGATATGGAGTGCCCTTGATGGGTTATTCAACAAGAAGAACGTAGCGCGACTACAGTTCCTGGAGAATGAGTTGGCGCGGTCCACTCAGGGAGAGTTGTCGATATCCACCTTCTTCTTGAAGATGAAGAACCTGTGTGCAGAGATCTCGGCTTTGGATCCTGACGAGCCGATCTCAGAAGCGAAGTTGAGGAGACACATACTCAGAGGCCTGAGGAAGGAGTATGTTCCCTTTATCACATTTGTGCAAGGATGGGCTAATCAGCCCACCTTACTGGAGCTAGAGAACCTGCTGTCGTCACAGGAGAGCTTGGCGAAGCAGATGACAGGAGTGTCTATCTCAGGTGGAGATAGCGAGGCGTTGTTCTCAGGCAAGAGGAAGCCTTGGGACAAGAAGAAGAAGAACTCCGGAGATGGACCTTCAACGTCCTCTCAGGGAGTTAGGGAGAACTTCCTCCCCCCATATGACCAGAGGGGGAGACCCCTCTGCTTTGCCTGTAAGAAGTATGGGCACATGGAAAAGGAGTGCCGGTCTAATCTCAAGGCCGGTCATGTTGCTGAGAGAGAGGAAGACCACCGAAGAGGTGGTGACCATCAGAGAGGTGGAAGAAGAGGTGGAGGAAGAGGTCGAGGTCACCAGGGTGGTGAAGGCGGTGACAACTGCTTCTTGGCTGAGATGACGGCAACGTCAGTCGATGCCTTAGCCTCGGTCAGCTTCGAGAACGACTGGATAGTGGACTCCGGTTGCGGGCACCATCTCACTGGAGATGTGTCGAAGTTTGCCTCCTTGAAGGCGTATGGAGGAACTGATGCTATCATCACGGCGGATGATACAGTGCATCCAGTTGAGCAAGAAGGGATGGTGTCCCTTGGAAGTGAAGAGAAGCCCGTGACACTGAAGAGTGTGTATCACGTGCCGGGCATGAAGAAGAACCTCTTCTCGGTTGCGAATGCAGTGGATGCAGGATACCACGTGCTGTTCGGACCGAAGGACGTGAAGTTCCTGAAGAACCTGTCTTCAGTTGATGCTGATGTCACGCTCACCGGGAGAAGGGTGAAGGACTTGTATGTTTTCTCTGCAAGTGCCTATGTGGACAAGCTGAAGACCAACGACAGCGCAGCGATCTGGCATGAGAGGCTAGGTCACGTGGGGATGGACAAGCTGAAGATGATAGCGGCGAAGGGCCTGGTGTCTGGCCTGCCCAATCTCTCTTCTTGCGGCGACGGCCATGTGTGTGAGGGTTGTCAGTTTGGAAAGTCACATCGACTTCCATTTGACAAGTCGGAGACCAGGTGTAGGGCACCTCTTGAGTGCGTGCACGCTGATGTGATGGGACCGTGCGCCACCCTGACCTATGGAGGAAACAAGTATGCGCTGGTTTTGGTGGATGATTACACTCGCTACACGTGGGTGTACTTCATGAGGGAGAAGGCGGAGGTGTTTGAGAAGTTCCAGGAGTGGAAGGAACTAGTGGAGGCGAGGCTGAACCTAAGGGTGAAGAAGTTGAGAAGTGATAATGGGGGGAGTTTACCTCTAACGCTTTCAACTCTTTCTGCAGGAAATTCGACATCCGGCGAGAGCTCTCTTGCGCCCACACCCCTCAGCAAAATGAGGTCGCTGAGAGGAAGATCCGCCATCTGGTGGAGACTACGAGGAGTTGGCTACATGCCAAGGGGATTCCCAAAGCCCTATGGGCGGAGGGAATGGCATGTGCCACCCATGTGATCAACCGGCTACCTCTGAGTCCTAACAGGATGGTGTCTCCGCACCAGCTCATGTTCGGGGAGAAGCCAGATGTGAGTCACATGAGGGTGTTTGGCTCTACCTGTTTCGTGCACGTTCCAGAGGCGGAGAGAACCAAGTTGGAGCCGAAGGCGAGGAAGTGTGTCTTTATCGGCTACGACGAGAGGAAGAAGGGATGGAAGTGCATGAACCCGCAGACCCACAAGTTCGTCTCGCGCGACGTTGTGTTTGACGAACTGATCTCGTATCAGGGAGTCTCTTCTGTGGTGCTGCCGGAGAGTGGAGAATCAAGCAGGGGAGAAGAGAGAGTCACTGAGGACTCTATGGTGGAGTTGGAGTTATCTCCAAGTGCCCCATCGCCATCTGGCTCAAGGGGAGCATCTGGCTCAGGGGGAGCTTCTGGCTCAGGTGGAGCTTCAAGCTCTAGAAGCAGGGGGAGCTCTGCTTCAAGAGATGTTGAAGGAGGAGCTGGAGAGGAGGAGTCTATCGGAGCGGTAGAAAGTGGCCAAGCCTTGAGGAGGTCGAAGCGGACCATCGTCCCGCCTGCTCGCTATAAGGAGGGGAACTTCGTGAGTTTGGTCTCTTGCTTCTTTGCAGGACCACTCGACGAGAGGGAACCTGCCCGCTTTGAAGATGTTGTTGGCACCAAGGAGTGGGACGTGGCCATGGACGAGGAGATGGAGGCCCTGAAGAAGAACGAGACATGGTATCTTGTTCCCATGGTAGAGGGCATCAAGCCTGTCACCTGCAAGTGGGTGTACAAGGTGAAGAAGAAAGCTGATGGAGAAGTGGAGCGGTACAAGGCTAGGCTTGTCGCTCGAGGTTTCTCCCAAACCTATGGAGAGGACTACGAGGAGACGTTTAGTCCTGTGGCGAAGATGACGTCGGTGAGGACGGTCATTGCCCTAGCAGCGTGCAGAGGGTGGAAGTTGTGGCAGCTGGATGTGAAGAACGCGTTCCTATACGGAGAGATAGACAAGGACATATTCATGGTACAACCACCTGGATACGTGTCCAAGTCTCAGCCGCGTCACGTCTGCAAGCTGAAGAAGGCCCTCTATGGGTTGAAACAGGCGCCGAGAGCCTGGTATGGGAAGATTGCAGAGTATCTGCAGTTCTGTGGTTACGATGCCTCAGACTCAGACTCTAGCATGTTTGTGAAGAAGAGTGGAGATCTTCACGTGCTGGTGCTGCTGTACGTCGACGACATGATCGTGACAGGGAACAACTGTGAAGAGGTCGCGGCGCTGAGACAGCAGCTAGCAATCCGGTTTGAGATGAAGGATCTTGGTGAACTGCACCATTTCCTTGGACTTCAAGTGGAGAAGAGAAGTGGTGGGCTGCTCGTGACCCAGAAGGCGTATGCCGAGAAGATCGTCGAGAGGTTCGGCATGAAGGAGGGGAAGAGCAGCTCCGTTCCACTGGAGGTTGGGCTGAAGCTTCGGAAGGAAGAAGGGAGGATTCTTCCTGATCCGAAGATCTTCCGGGCACTGGTGGGGAGCCTAATCTATCTGACTATCACAAGGCCGGACATCGCCTTTGCTGTCGGCCGAGTGAGTCGGTACATGCAGGAGCCGCGGAAGCCTCATATGGAGGCAGCCAAGGGGATACTAAAGTATGTGAAGGGCACCCTGGAGATGGGGTTGTTCTATGGAGGGAGGACCGACTTCAAGCTGCATGGCTACACAGGTGCAGATTACGCAGGTGACGCTGATGATCGCAAGTCGACATCAGGTTACGTGTTCATGTGTGGAGCCACTTCCATCTCATGGTGCAGCAAGAAGCAGGACTCCATTTCCCTCTCCACCACTGAGGCCGAGTACAAGGCGTCGTCCTTAGCAGCTCAGGAGTGTGTCTGGCTGAGGAGGCTGGTGGAAGACGTGGATGAGAAGGTCACCGGACCTACTGTGCTGCGTGGCGACAACGAGAGTGCGCTGAAGTTGGCAACCAACCCAGTGTGTCACGCAAGGACGAAGCACATAAAGATCGAGCACCACTTCATCTGAGAGAAGGTGTTGGGTGGCTCGCTTGCGGTAGAGCACGTGCGGAGTGAGGAGAACCTGGCGGACATCTTCACAAAACCCCTATCTGCGGGGCCGTTCAAGAAGCTTCGCGCCTGCCTCAGAGTCGTCCCTGAAGCTCACTTCAAGGGGGAGTGTTGAATGTTTGAAGTGACTTGAGGAGGAGGGACGAGTGGAGGCAGGTGAGGTAGTTGGGCGAGTGGAGGTTGGTGTGCTGCCAGGCGAGTGGAGAAGGGAGATGGATAGGCGAGTGGAATTGGAGAGGGGGGCTGCTTGTTGTGTAGGCAAGTGGCGAGTGGAGCCTTGGAGTGATGCCTTGCCGAGTGGAGGAGGTATAGGTGCTGGGCGAGTGGGTTGTGTGTTGCTGTGTTGGCGAGTGAAAGATGGAGTGAGGGGGGCTGCTACCTATGTGGGCTGCTTTGTAATGGGCCTTTGTGGGCTGCCAAGAGAAGTGGCGAGTGAAACGTGTGCATGAAGGGAGTTGACGAGTCCAACCTGCGAGTGCATTCAAGGGGGTGTGTGAGTGTTGTGCATGTGCTGCTTGGTGTGTGCTTTGCCGAGTGGATGAAGGGGGTGAGCTGCCTTTGGTGCTTTGCCGAGTGGAGAGTGGCGAGTGGGAGCTTGTGCGAGTGGAGTAGAGGGGGGCTGCTATGTTTGGCGAGTGCACGTGCATGCATGCAAAGGTGGTGGTGTACCCCCCCCCCCCCCCACCCATATTAGTGTTGCCTATAAATACCCCCCCCCCCCCCCCCCCCTACATGTGCGCTAATGCGAAAGTGAAGAGAGAGAAAGTGAAAGAGAGTAGAAGAGAAGAGAAGAGTTGCCGAGTGGAAGTGTGCTTACACCCCAAGAGGTCCAACCTCAACCCGCACCTCAGCGAGAGGTGGAGAGTGCACTGTGAGGTGAAGAGTGCAGGGTTGAGTGAGTTGAAGTGGAGAGTGCGTTGACAAGCTCAACGTCACCTAGTGGAGAAGCGGACCTTGTCCGCGACAAGTTTTATTGTTTTTTTATATATCATCAGCTGACGTGATTCAAGGTGTATGCACCTTGTAGTCAGCTTCTCTCTTTGTAAATCAATTGCCTAGTTAAAGAGTTACTTCGTTCTGTTCATCATTGGTTTCTTGTACTTGGTAAAAGCACACAAAAATTTAACAGGAGAGGGAGAGAGCTAGTCTAGAACAAGCTTGCCTCCAAATGGTGCCCCCTTGTCCTATTTATAGGATTTCTGGACTTGGGCTGCAAATAGCCAAAAATTGGTCCCTGAAATTACCAAAATACCCTCGGAAATGGCTGCGGATAGCCAAATCCCGCTGTTCTGAGGCGCTAAACGCAGACCAATCCCTCCCCCCGGAACTGGGCGAGAGGGAGGACCTCCCGCGGGGGCTGGGCGAGCCCCCTAACTGGGGCGGGCGAGACCCAGGGGTCGGCCCCTACCCCCTACCGGGGCGGGGGCGAGGGGGGCCGAGGCCTCCTCCCCTCGCCCCCTGCTGGGGCGGGCGAGACCCGGGGGTCGGCCCCCCTGCTGGTCTCGCCCCCTTACTGTCGGGGCGGGGGCGAGAGGGAGGGCTCGCCCCTCCACCTCTCGCCCCCGCTGCTGGGGGAGGGGGTGAGAAGGAGGGCTCGCCCCTCCACCTCTCGCCCCCCTCTGCCGGGGGCGGGGGCGAGAGGGAGGGCTCGTCCCTCCACCTCTCGCCCCCCTCTGCCGGGGGCGGGGGCGAGAGGGAGGGCTTGTCCCTCCACCTCTCACCCCCCTACGCTGGGGGCGGGGGCGAGAGGGAGGGATCGCCCCTCCACCTCTGCCGAGGGCGGGGGCGAGAGGGTGGGCTCGCCCCTCCACCTCTCACCCCCCTACGCTGAGGGCGGGGGCGAGAGGGAGGGCTCGCCCCTCCACCTCTCGCCCCCCTCTGCTGGGGGCGGGGGCGAGAGGGAGGGCTCGCCCCTCCACCTCTCGCCCCCCTACGCTGGGGGCGGGGGCGAGAGGGAGGGCTCGCCCCTCCACCTCTCGCCCCCCTCTGCCGGGGGCGGGGGCGAGAGGGAGGGCTCGCCCCTCCACCTCTCACCCCCTACGATGGGGGCGGGGGCTTGAGGGAGGGCTCGCCCCTCCACCTCTCGCCCCCCTCTGCTGGGGGCGGGGGCGAGAGGGAGGGCTCGCCCCTCCACCTCTCACCCCTCTACACGAGTTGGGCGATCGGGAAGCCTCCGCCTCCATCGCTCGCCCCCTTTGCCCCTACTCTTCCTGCCTGGGACTATGCTACCACACAATGTTCTAAAGGACCCCTGGGTCTCGGAAAAACACTCGGCGAATACGGGGTTGTACAGATCCCATTTGGGAGGGCTTTTCAGCTCTGGTGCGATGGCTGAAAAATGCCATCGTTCATAAATGCCCGTTTGGGTAGGTCTATCGGTAGCTACCGCTGCACCTCAAAACAACATTTTAGGGACTTTATGTAACTTAAGGGTCTGGGCTCCAGTCTGCATCGCGCGAAAAGTGAACCAAGGAATGTTTTATATTGTATTTAGGGGTACATTGTCACTCCCTTATGTTAAATTTAGATATAAGCTTTCATATTAAAACCTAATTGTGATAGTCTATAGTTACATGATTACATCAATATAATCTTGGGGGCCCATATTAGAAAAAATAAAGATAGTGTCAACTGACATTCAACTACATTAACAATTGTGAACATCCATTTCAATTGCATTCTTTCTGAAAACAGCTTAACATTGATCCAGTAAGCTAGTTTTTCATCCGCAATCGTGACAAGCAAAAAAGGTGAATTTTGTTAGCAGAGATTCCTTCTGCATTTATTAATTTTTACTCTTTTAAATTTCCTAGAAGTTGCTTTATGTACATTATGCTGTTTTACGGGGGAAATTTATAGGTAGAGGAAGGTCGGCTGCATTATTTTTGGTGCCCAAGTTGATTAGAATTCAGGATTGGAAATATGATATTTGTAATCCTCACATTATTTCCTTCAACATTACTTTTCTTCTTCAAAAAAGATAGGTTTTTTTAATGGGATGCTATTGTTTGATACTAAATACCCTCAAATATTAACATCCCCTATATAAAAAAATAACTTTTTCACGACTATTGTTTCTATATTGAAGGGGAAAAAATCATATTTTGATCCAAAATTCATCTTTCTTGAGCACCTAAAATGATCCGGTGGACTTGAAAAGCAGTTTTTTTTTGCTGTTTTCTTGCAGCGGTGGATACCGAAACATAGGCGCTTCACAGCTGGAAGCAGAATTAAACATTCCCAAAGATGATAATATACACACTGAAAGGGAATTAATGCTTATGCAGCTTGAGCCCAGGATTATCGCCATCAGATCTGGTGGTCCAAGTTTCAATATTTAGCAGCTTTCATAATCGCCATTGATTTTGTGGTCCTGATGGATTATATCCGGATCATATTCTATGTCATGGATTTCCTTTCACATGGAGACAAAGAATCGCATTTTGCTCGTCCAGCTTTAATTCTTACCCATTTGATTTCATGGCTTCTCACCTTCTGTCCCGTCCGAATTGCTTTCCGGTACACAGTGACGTTATAAGTTACAAGACAAAAGAAAGATGAAACTGCATGTATACGCAAGCGAGCATACATTTTGATCACTCCATCCAAAGCTTATTCATCTCTGGAACGCAGTTGTAAACATTCTGAGATGATGAGTAAATGCTGGACGGTTTTAATTAATTTGGAGTTGAGTGGCTCCTGATTCTTCTCCTCTTCGGTGGGGTTGCAGAAATTACTGCGGATATGGCGGTTGGAACTACTTGGCTGCGCAGCTGGTATTGATTTTGTGTCATAAATACTTAAATGAGTTAATTTTTTTTTGTTTGGTTAGAATTAAGATGATTGGGAACTATATGAGTTCTCTTGTTGTTGTTGTTGTTGTTGTTGTTGTTGTTGTGGTTAGAATTAAGATGTTGGGATAGTTTTTATCATTCTATAAAAAGAAAAAAGAGGTAAATTTTATGTGCAAACCTATTATAATGATCATGTGCAGCACAAACTATTAAATAAAAAACAACTTGCGATCCTCTTCCCCGAGCGTCCGAAAGGAGAAAGCTTAGTCCCGTCCATTCTTCCGCTCGCCGCTCGATCTCGTCCGAGACGCAGGTTCCCGTCCAGCTTCCTTTTCGCCGCTGGTTCCCTCACTTTGCTGGTTTTCTCTCGCCGTTGGGTCCAGTCCGAGCATCCTTCTCGCTGTTGGTTCTCGATCCCCCATTTCCTCCAGTCCGCCTGTTAGTCGCCAAGCTTAATATCTGGTTGGTTTCCATTTTGATAGCCTCCCTTAACAGCTAAAGGCATCCGGTCCGCAAAGATCACCTTAGCATCTGGTCTTTCTCAACATACATAATAGCTGGAATTTCCCCCTGACTGGATGGTAGTTGACCTGACTCAAAAAATTGATGTTTTTATGGGGGTTTTATGTGTTTTCCTGTGTTTTTCAGTCATTATGCACTGTTTTTATTTGTTTTTCCATTGATTTTGTTGGGTATACTAGATGCTAGTTTCCTCAAAGCGGATAAGCTGACTTTTGGACACATATACTTAATAATATGGATATGTGAATAAAATAGACTCGATCCTTTTGAGCCTAGCTTGGATCCAGTTGGTGGTAACCCTTAAAAGATGCAGTGAGTCAAGTCAGCACATGCAATATATCTCAGTTTTTTTTGTGGATTAGGAAGTGCTTAAGGTGATATAGGCTTTGTCTATAAAAATGATATGATAATTGTGATGGGTGTTTCGAATAAAACTCCCGAATTTCTTAAAATAAACCTGATAGAGAAGGTAGTTTTTGCAAGTTAGGTGTTTCTTAACTCGCATTTGTTGTTGAAGGACTATGTGGAATACAAGATTGGCAAGCAGTAACGAGTTTTAAAAGAAAAAAAAATGGTTCACTAGTTTTGAGACAAACTTTAAATGTATGTGTTAACAAAAGATGTTTAATGCAGTGATGTCCCTAGCTTGCTGAACAACACCAGTTTGTCTCCTGATGTGTGTCATTGGGCTAATGTCTCTCCTTTTAATCTTAATTTGTATCTAATGCTATTGGCACTTTTATTTGATTATGAAGGATCCATAGTAGATGTAATTTATAAAATTTTGGAGTTGATCAAGAAGATTTGGGTTGTGCTTGGTCTAAATCAGAAGATTCATAATATATTATTTTTGTGATTTTAATTCCGTTGCTTTGAGAAAGCTGGGAAAACAGACAATGATCTTCTGCTTTATTCAGTCACTTATTTTTGAATTGATGGAATGTGTTGTATCTTTAGGTCTATATGTTGCCAACATGCTGGTACAAGATATCTCTCAAGAATAGCGATGCAGCAGGAGAGGGGAAGTTGATAATTGATATACCCCGTAATAGCTCAAGAGTGCCAGGATTTTGAATGAATTTATTTTGGTAATTTGCACGTAATAATTTGGTCTGCACCTTTAATTTATTGGTCCGCACGCAAAATTGGTCTACACGTAGCCATAATATGTTTGCACGTAACATTTGCCAAAAAAAATTACCCTTGATAGATTTTTGAGTGATGTTATAAGCACACCGATATCGGTTATTCACAATCAAATTATATTCACATCGGATGAATATATGCAGACCGACTTTAACTATGTGCAGGTCGCGCAGTTACATAACGGTTATGCGCAGGACAAATCTTTACGGGTTCACAACTTCCTATGACTTTTTAGTTCGACCTTCACTTATCCTTGGACTGCACATAGCCGAAAATGATCTGCATATAACAACACCCTAAATATATGTGCACAACGACATACTATTTGGACACCTCCCGGTGCTTGTGAAGATAGGAAGCTTGGCAGGTGTAAGCCAACGTGATAGATGGAACATGTGCAATATGCTTAATGCATAAACACAGAAGCTTAGCTTTGTTTTGATCCACGAGCTTCTCCCTCAGATTCGTCGAGTTGGGTTGGGGTGCGGGTAGTGGAGTTTAGGAATGAACGTAACATAGGCAGGGTTTTGGGGTTTATTTGGTAACTTTTAGGTGTGCAAATCAAAGTTACAGATGTCGGATGTCGGTTTATGTCGGTTTGTGTTTGAAATGTTGAATGTCAGATTGCGGGAATATATCTGAGATATTTTATAATTAAGGCTTTTAATATTTAAATAAATTTATTTATATATGTACACTATTTTTGTAAACATATATTCAATTGTACACATAATATAATTACACAATAAATATGTAATAATATGATTTTAATAAAGTAAGAAACAATGTAAGTAAACACAATTATATATTTAAATAATTAATTAAATATTGAAGCGGCAATTTGCCTATATTTTTGTGATAGTTTTAGGATAATTCCATAACAAAAAACATAGGATAGAAATCCAATTATAAACAAACAAAAATCAGAAGATAGAAATTAAGTCATAAACATATCTAAACCAGAAGCCCAATATGCATCAAGTTGCAGACAACAAGTACGCAACAAAAGAGAAGGAGAGAAGAAAGAACAAGAACCAAGTTATCAGAACCTCAATGACACACAATCAAAGTAGAAGCCTGAGAATGAGTCATCGAAGCTACGGTCACAAGAAAAAGTCGTCAAAAGCTAGGCACGAGAAAGGGGAGTCGATGACAGTAAACATTTTAACGAGCACAAAATGAGAGTGAGGCGAGAAAGACGTCGCAGCTAGACTTAGAGAGATGCACGAAATGAAGCACGAAACATAATATTACCACTCGGTCACTTAAATGAAATGAAAAAAAATTAATACTCATTCTGATATATCAACCGCGAGATATCGTCCGATATATCAGGAGATATCTTCAAAATTGACATTTTTTGTTTAAAATGTCAATGTCGTGTGACCCGTGTTATTTTCTCCACAATATCTTTATGTCAGCTGACATGTCGAACATGTTGGCCGACATCTAAAATTCTGGTGCAAATAGCATATATCAATGTGTTTATAACACCAATTTATCATGTATTGGCCCTGAATTCAAATCATGGTCTCCAAGGAGCACCGAATCTTGGCACTTGCCAAAAATCTTTCATAGGACAGAGTAATCTATCTTCTCTGGGCGATATGTCTTGCACCTCTCACCGATCACCACTGCATTCCGCCCTCTCACCCCCTTCCACGCCACCAGTGAGACACATCATCTCCCATCTCCCGGGATCTCCCATCTACCGGTAGTGATCTCAGCTATCAATCTAGGCTTAAATATGAGTGTTCTTATTTCAGATCTGGTACTCTCTGTAGTCGATCATGTACACTCAGTGGATCGATGAATTTTGGATACAAGTTGTTCTTTTCACATGTGATATAAAAGGATCTGGTTTTGCACATATGAAGAAGTTGATGATGGAAATGTCCTAATGGGAAATAATGCACCATGCAAGACAGTTAACATTGGTTCAATTTGGATCAAAATGCATGATGACATCATTAGAACATTGACAGAGGTCCGACACATCCCTGATCTGAAAAAGAATATAATCTCTTTAGGTATTATGGATGTACAACTCTGTATTCATCGAGTGGGTCCCCGGGTCCCAAAGGGTCAAGGGGCATGCAAGGTAGGTCAAGAAGAGCATTCGTCAAGAGTGCTGGGGGATCACTCGCCCAGGTCAGGAGAGGCAGGGAAGCCTCAGGGCGAGTGCAAGCCTCATCCGCAAAGCACTCGCTCGCTTAGGAGTGCGAATGAGCGGGAGGTCACGCGAGTGAGGGCGGAACGCCACTCGCCCAGCGAACCAAGCATCTGGCGAGTGGTGCCCCTATGGACCACTCGCCTAGTGGAACCTAGAGAGTCTAGTGCGCGAGAAGTCTGGCGAGTGGTGCCTTCACAGACCACTCGCACAGAAGGCTCTAGTGAGAAAATTACCTAGATACCCTTTGTGGGCTGCCAATAGCCTTTCAAAACAGCAGAGTTTGATTGTTAGCAGACCAGTTTGGGGTGCGATTAGTAAAACTAAAAGGCGGATTTACGCTATTTGTAGATCAGACTAGAAAAACTATAAATAGACTCTTAAGAGCACCTTGGAGGAGATCCGATCTTTTGGGTTCTCTCCTTCTAACTAGTTTTGGTTGGCTCGTATTGCCCTACAAGGTGCCCAGTTGAGCATTGATTTGGGAGGGGAAGCTCTCTATGATCTTTCGGGTGTGTGGCGGGACCTCCTCGCTACAACTTTGGGTCTAATCGTTTTTCTTCATCCACAATCAAGAGTGTCAGTGAGGGAGAAGTAGGTGTAGGCTACACCCCTGTAGGTCCAAACTCAAGAGACTGGTTGACGATTTTAACATTTTTGGTACGGTGAGTGTGGACCGTAGCCTATATAGGAAAATCTCTAGCTGAACTCCATGGCTGGAGGTGAGGAAGAAAGATCTGACCCAGGCCACTCGCAACCACTCGCGAGTAGGGTAACGATGGGAATGTTTGAAGACATCAAGCGAGAGATCCCGCAGACTCTGCAGCTCGCATTCACAGCAAAGTGCGAGTGCACAACGTCCGTGGTCTCGGTGGTCGCATCCAGGCAGATAGTCGAGAACGCACCAGGTCAGCGACCCGGGAAGGAAGCAGTGACGGAAGTGAGTGGGTGAGATCTGCCCGGACGACAGCCATTCCCCAACCTGACGAGTGCTGAGGTGTGCGATTGGACTCCGCGAGATCATACCACTCGCTGAGTGGGGGAGGGAAGTCATTTTTGTGAGCGGATCATCTTGTACAACCCCGTATTCGCCGAGTGGATCCCAGGGGCCAGGTGGCAAGACATTAGCCCAAGAGTTCTCGGGTGAATGAGGCCCCATTCGCGGGGCACTCGCATGTTAACAAAGTGTGAATCAATGGCCGGGCGAGTGACGGGGGGGGCAAGGCCTCACCCGCCCAGCGTGCCGAGTACCTGGCGAGTGATGCCCTCGCGAATCACTCGCCCGGTCGAATACGGTGAGAAAGGAGCCTGGCGAGTGGTGCCTTCACGGACCACTCGCCCAGAAGGCTTAGGGGGAAATGACTTAGATACCCCTTATGAGCTTCCAATAGCCCTTTGGAACAGCGGAGTTAGGCTGTTAGCAGACCAATTTGGGGTGCGCTTAGTAAAACCAGAAGACGGATTTGCGCTATTTGCAGTCCATGCTAGAAAATTTATAAATAGACCCTTAAGGGCACCTTGGAGGAGACCGAATCTTTTTGAGCTCTCTCCTCCAAGCTAGTTTCGGAGTAGGCGGCTAGTGCCCTCCAAGGTGCCCGACTGAGCTTTGGTTTGGGAGGGGAAGCTCTCTAAGATCTTCCGGGTGTGTGGCAGGACCTCCTCGCTATAACCTTAGGTCTGTTCTAGGTTTTCCATCCTTAGTCAGAAGAGTTTAGTGAGGGAGAAGTAAGCACGGGTTACACCCCCCCTGCGGGTCCAAACTCAAAGACCGATTGACGGTTTCAACACATCTACTTTGCTCAGGTTTGTTGTGAACTTTGTTTTTCTTTTATGAATGGTTGGTGACCACTTATAGGGTGATGATGCTTAGTATGTGAAAAAGAATAGCCCCGAGCAGACCTGCTGACCAGACTCCCACCTAGCTGGCAGGGCCGTAGGCTGACTCGGTGGTAGGATGAAAAGTTTCAAAGGTTGGCCCCGAGCAGACCCGCTGACCAGACTCTCACCTAGCTGGCAGGGCTGTAGGCTCACTCGGTGGCAGGATGAAAAGTTTCAAAGGTTGGCCCTGAGCAGACCCGCTGATCAGGCTCTTACCTAGCTGGTAGGGTCGTAGGCTCACTTGATGGCAGGATGAAAAGTTTCAAAGGTTTGCCCCCAGTAGACCCGCTGACCAGGCTCCCATCTAGCTGGCAGGGTCATAGGCTGATCACTCGGTGGTAGGTTGTGAGTGAATGGCCCCGAGCAGACCCGCTGACCAGGTTCCCATCTAGCCGGCAGGGTCGTAGGCTCACTCAGTGGCAGGTTGTGAAAGAATGGCCCCGAGCAGATGATACGCCCAAAATGGTATATATTAACGCAAGTATACGCGTCGGATCAAGTAATAAAGTGTGAGCCTACGACCGAGTGATCAGGCTCTCACCTAGCTGATCAAGTAATAAAGCTTGCAATTACTAGCGACTCCGTTCTCTAAATCCAAACAAGTCAAATATGGTGATTTTTTCAAGGTACTAAAGATTTTAACAAAGATTTTAACTATTTAGCAAATTATAAAGGTTATAGTGATACTTCTTAGCAATTGGAAAGAAAGCAGTCCTGTATTTCAGATTTCTTGTGTATGTTGAAATGATGCATGCAAATAATATTAAGTGAGAATGTTTGATAAAATTACCTTGCAACGACTTTTATGGAAGAACTCCTCATCTCTCGAATCTCGGAGATCTTAACACTCTATATTCCCTAATCATCTCTGACTTAGGACGAATAACGAATATTGCATAGAATAGAAGTCGAAAATGCTAGCAAGAGGAGGGAATCTCTTCCTCTCTTCTTTACTATGGTAAACTTATGCACAATTGCGTTTCTCCTCTCTCGAATCTCGAAACACACCGTAAGGATAGAAGCTTTTGGTTAGAAATTTACATCACTCCTCTCTCGAATCTCGCGGTGCAATACGATAGCATTCAAACTAATATTACGCACTCATCTCTCGAATCTCGTAGCGAAATAGTAGAAGAAAGCATAAGCCAACAGTTTCATAAATAAATTCATAAGTTTCATCAAAAGTAATTTATCAAACAAACTCAAAATGAGAAGATTACACCATCAAAACACACACAATACTCTCTTCATACAAGACTTAGAGAGTTTAGTTCATAACTACGGAAAAACGCTGCAAAATTAGAGAGATCTTACAGTAGATAGCACTGAATTTCAGTTTTCTCCTTTCTTCCCTGGTTTTCTCCTTTTTTCGAAAATGGAGAAGTTGAAATAATGAAGAAGATGATAAGCCTCCTTGTTTCTCTCTCCTCATCCCCTTTTGTAGTCATACGCCAACTTTGGAGACACCCCATGGCCGAATGGGTGTGACTTTTCGCCATAAAACTGCCGGATTTTAAACATTTTCGGAGTTTGAAATTTCAGATTTTTGCAGATTTGTTGCAACAAATTTTTCTGTACAGTTTTGCCTGGAATTTTCGGAACTGGATTTGTTGTAACAAATTTCCTGCTGGAATTTCTTCATAAAAACTGCACTGGATTTGTTGTGACCTTGTTGCAACATGTTCTTGGCTTTAATATATGATTAACTTATGATGCTAAGTTGAAATCTTTGTATTTCCTGCGATAAAACATACAAAAACAACAACAATAACCGAACTTAATCCAAATAATAACTTATTCATTTTTATATACTTGTTATCCATATTCATCAAATAACTTAGCTAAAGGGCTAAAATAATGGATCAAGATAACTTCTTTTTGAGAAGTTATCAGCAGACCCGCTGATCAGGCTCTCACCTAGCTGGCTGGGTCGTAGGCTCACTCGGTGGCAGGTCGAAAAAGAATAGCCCTGAGCAGACTCGCTGACCAGGCTTCCATCTAGCTGGTAGGGTCGTAGGCTCACTCGGTGGCAGGTTATGAAAGAATGGCCCCGAGCAGACCCGCTGACCAGGCTCTCACCTAGATGGCAGAGTCGTAGGCTCACTCGGTGGTAGGATGAGAAAGAATAGCCCTGAGCAGACCCGTTGACCAGGCTCCCACCTAACTGACAGAGTCGTAGTCCTTCAAGATATGGTTGGCCCCGAGCAGACCCGCTGACCAGGCTCTCATCTAGCTGGCAGGGTCGTAGGCTCACTCAGTGGCAGGTTGAGAAATAAAAGCCCCGAGCAGACCCGCTGACCAGGCTCCCACCTAGTAGGTAGGGTCGTAGGCTCACTCAGTGGCAAGATGAAAAACTTTAAGATATGGTTGGCCCCGAGCAGACCCGCTGAGCAGGCTCTCACCTTGCCGGCAGTGCCATAGGCTCACTCGGTGGCGACTCACGATGAAGGCAAGATAGGAAAGGAAAATTCAAGAAAGGAAAGATCGACATGAAGTAAGTCTCTCAGTATGAGGTATGTGAATGGTGCCATCAAGAAGGACACTCGCTGGTGAATGGGGTCCATTGAGAAGGGCACTCGCCCGACGAGTGCACCTAGGGTGTCGACCTACCCCAAAGCGTGTGAGAATCGTGCGGGATGAGGCGAGCTCTCGGCGTGGTCATGCTCCCGACAGAAATCAACGCGACCACCTAAGCCCTAAAAGGGTATGGACGTGCGTGAATGGGTTGCGACCGTGTGGCGCGTCTGTGGGGCGAGAACGCCTTAGTCACGACCTAAGATTAAGGGTCGGCGGTACGCGAATGAGCAAGTGATACACGAGTACGTGTGCAGATTGCGAGAACATGGAGGACAACAAACGAGCGCGCAAACTATTAGCGAATGACAGCAAGTAAAACAAAAAATGAATAATCACAGAAACATAGACAAAAAAAAATCTTTCATTTCATTTTCAAAGAGTTTACAAAAGAAAGATCCTGCACTACAACCCAAAAAATAAAATAAAGCAGATCTTCAGGAGGAACCGCCGGACTTCTCGCTGGAGGATTCACTGCTTGCGCTTGAAGGCCGGGCGAAGAGCTCGGGCAGTAAGTGGCGAGGCGTGATCCTCTCGGCCCCTTTTTTCAGGAGCCCAGTGTCACAACCCGCATTTTCTCCGAATTTAAGAATATCAGAGTAAGAGAAAATACACGTCATGATGCCACGTCATACAGGAGACAACTGTAGACGCTCAGGCGGGAACCTATTACTTAACTAAACAAACTTGATTATATGATAAGTCATCATTTGAAATCATTTATCAGGGGTTTGGAGATAAGAACTGTGTCTCTCAGTTCGTGGATCAACTAGTCCACCGAGAAAGTATATATAATTGCAGCGGAAAGTACTTAATTTAGTTTACTTAAAGTCCTACATGTATGCAAACGACGGAGCATGAAATAAATGATATGCACATAACTAGGCATACTGTAAGGGTAGAAAATACCTTTAGGCGACTTTTAAAGTTAAGGTTTTCAGTTAGAAAGAATGCAATGAGAATGAGGAAAAATCATTTTATAACTATAGTGCACCTAGCATAAATCATTCCCAGAGGGTAAGGTACACAAGATCTAAAAGTAGTGGCATAATCTGGCAAATAATCTATAAAGTATAAAAAGGGCACAATGGGCGTCAACAACATGACACTAACCCATTGGCACTAACTAGTATGTCTGAGCACAATAAGCAACTAAAAACAACTACCTCGCAACAGCGGGGTGAGCAGCTACCAACTCTGAACTCCAGGCAACACCACTAGCCGCTACGGCTCTGAACCTGAGGCATTCAATAAAACAAAGAATGCATCAGCAAGGAGTTGCAAGTGGCAGAAGATTAGCAGAAAAACGAACAAGGCATAAGGGGTACCAACCCAAGCCAAAATTTACCGAAAGAGAGCTCCAACAAAGAACCAACAAGCATCAAGTGCACTATATACCAAAAGAGGAACAAACATGTTCATTTATTTAGTTTCATCAATTAAAGAGACTGATCAGCTCAAATTATACGGGAGCGGTTAACTACCTCCGCTACCCAAAGCCCAAAACCAGGTGGGGGTACCACTAGACCCTACCACCCAAACACGACTACCGTGCAAGACTATAACATTTTCCCCCACTGTCTCCCAAACACAACTACTGTGTAAGGCTAAAGGCAGTAGTTCTTATTACTTAAATTTTACTTAAACACGGGACGCTGCCCGAAAGAAAATCACTGGAAGGACCTAAGAATTAGGGTCAAGGCAAAGTACACCTCGATCAATATGAATCATAAGAGTAACTCAAATGTCAACAGACCACAACGAGTAGAAAGAAGTTCAAACGGGAGGAATTCGAGATCTTGTTGCTGTTTGAATTCGTCGGAATTCGTCGGGATTACACGGAATGTCCCGTGACATCTCGACGAATGGACACAGAAAAAATCTTTAACCTGATTCGTCGGAATTCCACGGAATTCGTCGGAATTCGTCGGGATTACACGGAATGTCCCGTGAAATCTCGACGAATGGATACAGAAAAATCTCTAACTTGATTCATCGGAATTCGTCGGAATTCGTCGGGATTACACGGAATGTCCCGTGACATCTCGACGAATGGACACAGAAAAATCTCTAACTTGATTCATCGGAATTCGTCGGAATTCGTCGGGATTACACGGAATGTCCCGTGACATCTCGACGAATGGACACAGAAAAATCTCTAACTTGATTCATCGGAATTCGTCGGAATTCGTCGGGATTACACGGAATGTCCCGTGACATCTCGACGAATGGACACAGAAAAATCTCTATTCTGCTGTGTGGCCAGCAGATAGCGATTCTCCTAGAAGCTATTTATCCTTTGGGTATAGATAGGACGGTTTTCTCCAGGGAACAACTACCAGATTCATAGCAAAGGAAGAATAATCAAGGAAGCTTACATTAACACTCCAAAACTTAAGTTAAACCGAGCGACATGAAATCGACACGAGCGAAACAATACTTCAAGAACAGAAAGAGAAGGAGGAGGAAGCCACTTGCCTTAACCTTGCAAACTCGAAGATCTTTGCTCCGGAAGCTATGGTTCGGCTAGGAAAACACACGAGCACCGATTCCTGAAACTTTTCGGGTCGAAAGAAGGGGTTAGGTCACTACCCCAACTCCAAAAATTCCACAGAACGGGAAAAGCTTACCGCTAGAACGAAGATCTCGCCGAGAGCTTTCCAAATCTTCTCTCCAAACGCGATTCCGACTACTACAGCCCTAGAAATCGCCGATCGAACGCTCCTCGAAGCTCCGCACTCGCCCTTTCGCTCGGCGGCTGATTTGATCGAGGGAGAAAGAAGATGAATAGGAGGAGGAGATTTTAGGCTTATATATATAACCCTAAATTATTATTTAATTAATAAATAAATTCCCCAATTTACTTAACTGCGAGGGCGACCGAAACACCTCAGATTTCTACGAAATTCGCACCTTAACTAAAACACGGTGTTACGAATCCAACGGCGAAGTCAGAATTTAATTCCGACGGGCCAAACTCGGGCTAAAGCCTCCCGAAGCTAAAAATCTTGAAATACACTCAAAATCTTCACTTTAACTCGAAACGACGCGAAATCTCGCATGCTTGACCTAAATCACAAGATTTAACTAAGCTAAAACTCGAAACACTACCAGACGAGCTGACATAACGCCCTTACGCCAAAATTACGTCACAGAGGGTACGTAAAATAATTAACGAAAATCAGGGGCGTTACAGTCACTCCCCCTAAAAGGAAGTTTCGTCCCGAAACTTGAAATCCAAGGATCAAGAAAGATACAGAAACAATTCTAAGGATACAGAAAAGAAGACTTACCCGAAGTCTAAGAGAAGAGGCTAGGATGAGTCTCTCTCATAGCAGACTCCAATTCCCAAGTTGCGCTTTCGACACCCTGATTCTTCCAAAGAACCTTAACCATTGGGATCGTCTTCCTTCGCAACACACGCTCCTGAGTCTCCAAGATTCGGACAGGCTCTTCGACATACGAAAGATTGGGTTGCAAAACTGGCACCGAATCAAGAACAAGCCGATCGCTACGCAAACACTTCCTCAGCTGGCTCACGTGGAACACATCGTGAACATTAGGAAGGGAAGCAGCCAAATTCAATCTATACGCTGACACTCCGATGCGCTCAACAATCTGAAAAGGTCCCACATACCGGGGATCCAACTTGTGGTTCCTTCCAAACCTCCTAACACCAGGCATCGGAGAAACTTTCAAAAACACACTGTCTCCAACGGCAAACTCTAAATCCACTCTTCTTCGATTCGCATACTTCTCATACCGCTCCTGAGCAATACGGAGCTTCTCGCGGATACGAGTCACAGCGACACTCATCTCTTCCAAAGCCTCTGGGCCTAGCAAGGGACTCTCACCAACCTCGGCCCAAAATAACGGAGTCCGACAACGCCTCCCATACAGAGCCTCAAACGGGGCCATTTGTAGGCTTTCCTGATAACTGTTGTTATACGCAAACTCCATCAATCCAAGCCGCTTATCCCAAGCTCCACCATGATCTAAGATATAGCACCTTATCATATCTTCCAAGATCTGATTAACTCTTTCTGTCTGACCATTGGTCTGGGGATGATAAGCGGTAGAGTACCTAAGGTCCGTACCCAAGGCTCCCTGCAAACTCTGCCAGAAACGAGACGTGTACCTCGAGTCTCGGTCTGACACAATGCTCACAGGCACACCATGCAATCTGATAACTTCATCCAAATACAGTTCTGCTATTTTCTCCATCGAGTATCCAATCTTAAAGGGCACAAAGTGAGCACACTTTGTCAAGCGATCTACTATAACCCACACCGAGTCATGACCACTGGGAGATCTCGGCAAACCGGTAATGAAGTCCATCGAAATACTCTCCCACTTCCAGCTTGGAATATCTAACGGGTTCAACTTACCTCCAGGCCTCTTATGATCTGCTTTCACGCGCTGACAAGTTAAACATTCAGACACATACTTCGCTATATCATTCTTCATACCCGACCACCAAACGATCTGCTTCAGATCTTTATACATTTTCGTGGAACCAGGATGATAGGAAACACTAGAATCATGCGCCTCGCTACAGATCTTTGTCCGAATTTCTTCCAACGCGGGGACGCAATATCTACCTCGGTATCTCAAAGTATCCTTATCATCGATTGAAAAATCTGGCAATTCTCCTCTTTCAGTTCTACTTCGAAGATGCTGCAAGTCAGGATCTTCCTTCTGATGCAGCCTAGTAAGGGCAATCCAAGAAGGCTCTTCGACCTCTAAGCTCGAAGGTGCGGAACAACTACCGACTGAGATATCCATCAACATAAACTCCTCCACTAAGGACTGCACTGAGAGATTGAAGATATGCGCGGTCTTCCGGCTCAGGGCATCGGCCACCACATTAGCCTTACCCGGATGGTACAGAATATCTACTTCATAATCCGCCACATACTCCAACCACCTCCGCTGGCGCAGATTCAGCTCCTTCTGGGTGAAGACATACTTCAGACTTTTATGATCCGTGAAAATCTTGCATGACACTCCATATAACAGGTGTCTCCAAAGCTTCAAAGCATAGATCACTGCGGCGAATTCTAAGTCATGCGTAGGGTAATTCTTTTCATGAACTTTCAATTGTCTAGACCCATACGCAATCACCTTCCCTTCCTGCATCAACACACATCCCAGTCCAATGTGAGATGCGTCTACATAAACTGCATACTCGACTCCTTCGATCGGCAAGGCCAACACTGGAGCACTACACAAACGCCTCTTCAATTCCTGGAAGGCCTCTTCGCACTTATCGCTCCACACAAAAGCAGTATTCTTCTGGGTAAGCTTAGTCAAGGGTGCGGACAGCACTGAAAATCCTTGGACAAATCTCCTGTAGTACCCGGCCAACCCTAAGAAACTCCTTATCTCCTTAGGCGTCGAAGGCGTCTTCCAATCCAATACGGCAGAAATTTTAGCGGGGTCTACCGTAATTCCATCTTTGTTCACCACATGACCCAGGAAGGATACCTGAGAAAGCCAGAATTCGCACTTGCTCAGCTTCGCATACAACTTGTGCTCTCTAAGAGTAGACAACACTAAGCGCAAATGCATAGCATGCTCCTCAGCACTTCTAGAATAAACCAGCACATCATCTATGAATACCACCACAAAATGGTCCAGAAAATCCTTGAACACGCGGTTCATCATGTCCATAAATGCAGAGGGTGCATTTGTCAAACCAAATGACATGACTAGAAATTCAAAATGGCCATAACGAGAACGAAAGGCAGTCCGGGGAACGTCCGACTCACGGATCCTCAACTGATGGTAGCCTGATCGAAGATCAATCTTCGAAAACACCGTGCTACCACGCAACTGATCAAACAGATCATCTATCCTTGGCAACGGATACATGTTCTTGATGGTCACTTTGTTTAATTCTCTATAGTCTATGCACAATCTCATGGAACCGTCCTTCTTTTTCACGAATAAAACTGGAGCACCCCAGGGAGAAGAACTTGGCCTAATGAAACCACACTGCAACAACTCATCTAACTGAGTTCGCAACTCTTCTAACTCGCGCGGGGCCATACGGTACGGTGCCTTAGCAATAGGACGAGTACCAGGCTCAAGATCAATAACAAACTCCACATCTCTAACGGGCGGGAGACCAGGGAGATTAGCAGGGAAGACATCGGGGAACTCTCGCACCACCAGAATATCCTCGATACACGGCGAACCACCAACAGCTTCTACTACAGAAACAAGGTAAGCCAAACAACCGGAAATTAACAGTTTCCGAGCACATACCGCAGAAATTATCGAAGAACTCTGGTACGGAGAACCAAAAACACTCATGGGTTGACCGTTGTCCATCACGAAGTCCAGACGTTTTTCCTTGCATCGGATGACCGCATCATAACTGGACAACCAGTCCATACCCAATATTACGTCAAAGTCTTCTAAGTCCAACACTTTGAGATCAGCAACAGCCAAGAAATCTCCTAAGAGAACGGGGCAACTGCGGACGCACTGGTTCGAGGACACCAGATCACCAGAAGGGAACTTAACGAGGAACGAATCGTTGCCCAGCTCAGGGGTCAAACGGTGACGCTCAATGAAATCCCTTGCTACGAACGAATGGGTAGCACCCGAATCGAACAGAACACGCGCCCAACGATTCTTTACCTTAAATCTTCCTATAAGCGCGAAGAGAAACTAGTCTAATACAGCGAACTAAAATGAAAACAAGACTAAACAGTTGTCTTAAGGTCTAACCTGCGATCACTTGGGTCGAAGACTGCGCTTGCTCCTGGGTTAACACGTTCAGCTTTCCTCTTCCTTTATCCTGATGCTTTGGCGGCGTCAAGGTTCGAAGCGGAACAGGCTGCAACGGAGGTTGAATCAGCGGGCATTGGAACTTCATGTGCCCTTTCTGCTTGCACTGGAAGCAGACTTTATCTTTGGTCCAACACTGGGCCACATCATGCCCTTTCTGCTTGCACAACTGGCAGAGCACCTCGCCCTTCGGAGCACCCTGGATTGCTAGCACTCGCTGCTGCTTCTGAGCTCCCTTCCTCTTGAAACATTTCTCAACTGGATGGCCGGGGCGGCCACAGAAGCTACACACCTCTCCACTCCTTTTCTTTGGAGTCAAGCTAGATACCTTGGGGGTCTCCCCCTCTTCGACTTTCCTCTTGTCCTTTTTCATTAGAGCACCCCGATTCTTGGCATTGTCGATAGCCTCGACTTTCAGTGCTGCTTCTACCACTTCAGCATAACTTTCAGATTTATAAGCACTCGCCAACTGCTGTATATCGCTACGAAGACCTCCAAGAAATCGCTTCATTCTTCCTGCCTCAGAAGTCACTAAATCTGGAGCAAATCTGCTCAACTTACTGAACTCGATCTCATACTCACTAACCGTGAGTTGTCTTTGCTTCAGGTGCAGAAAATTATTCATTAAACGGTCTTGCTCGACCGACGGCAGGAATTTCTTTAACACCATTGCCTTGAACGACTCCCACGAACATCCACCCACGAGATTTTCCCTCTCCCTGATCCACCAGCTCTTAGCAAGTCCTTTCAGTTGGTAAGCGGCGACCATCACCTTTTGGTCTGCAGAGATTCCTGAGTACGAAAACATCTCCTCAATGGCAACAAACCAGTCGTCTAATGCCATGAAGTCTGCTCTTCCGTCAAACGTAGGAGGTCCCAACCTTTGAAAATGCGAAATGAAATTCATTTCCGGTGGTATCGCTACCGGGGGTACCAAGGGGGCAGGAGGAGTAGGTACAGTCTGTCCTACTACTGGGGCCTGCACTACGGGTTGCTGCCTAGCACCGGCAGCCAACAACGCCTCGACCTGCGACTGCATCGCAACCATCTGCCTAGTCAGAGTCTCATTGCTCTGGCGCAGACTCTCGATCAAGGCTTCACTCTGCGCACCCGAAGACTCGCCCTCAGACTGGGGAGTCGACCTAGTCGCGACTCGCTTGCGCGCCATTTCTGCTAATACGCATAAACCTCTAATTAAAACTTAACCTTACACTAGAACTACACTGCTTGTTTCAGAACATACATGTACAGTTACTTGCCATTTCCACTACCTTTCTCTGGGATATTTTCATGATGATATGCTAAATTCAGGAACGATACTACATCGTCCCACTTGACTCATGTGCAAGGGGCATGTATGCATGAATTTTCTATTCGTTTTGAAGTCATGTGTGTACGAATGTCATCATGTAAATCTTTAGCTTGGCACGTGTGCTTTATGCGATGTTATGATATGTATGTTGTGCTATGCATTCTAAGAAAAGCCTTAATGCATGTTATGAGCGGCGTACACATGAAATATTATGCATCTCATACTACATAATATCGCATGTAACGAAAAAGAAAACGTGCTAATGGGCATCCATGTGATGATGGTTATGCATCCCATACTACATAACCGTCACATGTTGCCACCTATGGTGGATCCATATACAAACACATATTATGCATCTCATACTACATAATATGCCCCGTATACTTCTTATCATGCTATGAGTGTAGTGTTCATGCTTCAGCCAAGACGTACTGATGACACATCGGTGTGTGTATGCAATGAAACTAAATAACTAAACTATATCAGAATTAGTTGCTCGACCAACTTGTCGAATTAACCTAGCTCTGATACCAACTGTCACAACCCGCATTTTCTCCGAATTTAAGAATATCAGAGTAAGAGAAAATACACGTCATGATGCCACGTCATACAGGAGACAACTGTAGACGCTCAGGCGGGAACCTATTACTTAACTAAACAAACTTGATTATATGATAAGTCATCATTTGAAATCATTTATCAGGGGTTTGGAGATAAGAACTGTGTCTCTCAGTTCGTGGATCAACTAGTCCACCGAGAAAGTATATATAATTGCAGCGGAAAGTACTTAATTTAGTTTACTTAAAGTCCTACATGTATGCAAACGACGGAGCATGAAATAAATGATATGCACATAACTAGGCGTACTGTAAGGGTAGAAAATACCTTTAGGCGACTTTTAAAGTTAAGGTTTTCAGTTAGAAAGAATGCAATGAGAATGAGGAAAAATCATTTTATAACTATAGTGCACCTAGCATAAATCATTCCCAGAGGGTAAGGTACACAAGATCTAAAAGTAGTGGCATAATCTGGCAAATAATCTATAAAGTATAAAAAGGGCACAATGGGCGTCAACAACATGACACTAACCCATTGGCACTAACTAGTATGTCTGAGCACAAGAAGCAACTAAAAACAACTACCTCGCAACAGCGGGGTGAGCAGCTACCAACTCTGAACTCCAGGCAACACCACTAGCCGCTACGGCTCTGAACCTGAGGCATTCAATAAAACAAAGAACGCCTCAGCAAGGAGTTGCAAGTGGCAGAAGATTAGCAGAAAAACGAACAAGGCATAAGGGGTACCAACCCAAGCCAAAATTTACCGAAAGAGAGCTCCAACAAAGAACCAACAAGCATCAAGTGCACTATATACCAAAAGAGGAACAAACATGTTCATTTATTTAGTTTCATCAATTAAAGAGACTGATCAGCTCAAATTATACGGGAGCGGTTAACTACCTCCGCTACCCAAAGCCCAAAACCAGGTGGGGGTACCACTAGACCCTACCACCCAAACACGACTACCGTGCAAGGCTATAACATTTTCCCCCACTGTCTCCCAAACACAACTACTGTGTAAGGCTAAAGGCAGTAGTTCTTATTACTTAAATTTTACTTAAACACGGGACGCTGCCCGAAAGAAAATCACTGGAAGGACCTAAGAATTAGGGTCAAAGCAAAGTACACCTCGATCAATATGAATCATAAGAGTAACTCAAATGTCAACAGACCACAACGAGTAGAAAGAAGTTCAAACGGGAGGAATTCGAGATCTTGTTGCTGTTTGAATTCGTCGGAATTCGTCGGGATTACACGGAATGTCCCGTGACATCTCGACGAATGGACACAGAAAAAATCTTTAACCTGATTCGTCGGAATTCCACGGAATTCGTCGGAATTCGTCGGGATTACACGGAATGTCCCGTGAAATCTCGACGAATGGATACAGAAAAATCTCTAACTTGATTCATCGGAATTCGTCGGAATTCGTCGGGATTACACGGAATGTCCCGTGACATCTCGACGAATGGACACAGAAAAATCTCTAACTTGATTCCTCGGAATTCGTCGGAATTCGTCGGGATTACACGGAATGTCCCGTGACATCTCGACGAATGGACACAGAAAAATCTCTAACTTGATTCATCGGAATTCGTCGGAATTCGTCGGGATTACACGGAATGTCCCGTGACATCTCGACGAATGGACACAGAAAAATCTCTATTCTGCTGTGTGGCCAGCAGATAGCGATTCTCCTAGAAGCTATTTATCCTTTGGGTATAGATAGGACGGTTTTCTCCAGGGAACAACTACCCGATTCATAGCAAAGGAAGAATAATCAAGGAAGCTTACATTAACACTCCAAAACTTAAGTTAAACCGAGCGACATGAAATCGACACGAGCGAAACAATACTTCAAGAACAGAAAGAGAAGGAGGAGGAAGCCACTTGCCTTAACCTTGCAAACTCGAAGATCTTTGCTCCGGAAGCTATGGTTCGGCTAGGAAAACACACGAGCACCGATTCCTGAAACTTTTCGGGTCGAAAGAAGGGGTTAGGTCACTACCCTAACTCCAAAAATTCCACAGAACGGGAAAAGCTTACCGCTAGAACGAAGATCTCGCCGAGAGCTTTCCAAATCTTCTCTCCAAACGCGATTCCGACTACTACAGCCCTAGAAATCGCCGATCGAACGCTCCTCGAAGCTCCGCACTCGCCCTTTCGCTCGGCGGCTGATTTGATCGAGGGAGGAAGAAGATGAATAGGAGGAGGAGATTTTAGGCTTATATATATAACCCTAAATTATTATTTAATTAATAAATAAATTCCCCAATTTACTTAACTGCGAGGGCGACCGAAACACCTCAGATTTCTACGAAATTCGCACCTTAACTAAAACACGGTGTTACGAATCCAACGGCGAAGTCAGAATTTAATTCCGACGGGCCAAACTCGGGCTAAAGCCTCCCGAAGCTAAAAATCTTGAAATACACTCAAAATCTTCACTTTAACTCGAAACGACGCGAAATCTCGCATGCTTGACCTAAATCACAAGATTTAACTAAGCTAAAACTCGAAACACTACCAGACGAGCTGACATAACGCCCTTACGCCAAAATTACGTCACAGAGGGTACGTAAAATAATTAACGAAAATCAGGGGCGTTACACCCAGCACTCCGTAACACCTCCAACGCATGTTTCGCCGCTCCTTGGGCAGTCTCCTGCATCAACGCCTCGAGCTCATCGTTGGTGTAGTGATGTCGAGTATCCTTCTCTTTGGGAGGCGGCGAAACAGTGCCTCGAGGGTGGCCACTCGCACGTGCAGGATGTCAGAGTTGGCTGTATCCCACAAGAAAAGAAAATGTTAGCATTAAAGAGATGTTTGAAAGCTTAAGTCATTACGAGGGTTGTACTAATAACTCGGACTGGGCGGCTAGCGAGAAGAGATTCGGCAGCCTCCAGCTGCTGCTTCAGGGTCACGACCTCAGAAGAGTTGAGAGCGCGTGTTCTCTCGACCTCGACGAGGTTCCACGCGAGGGTGATGTTGCGGCGCGAGGACCTATGCGCAAGCACGAGAGCGTGCAGCTGAGCCCGCGCGGCCTCATGCGCGAGCGTCCGGGTGGACTCAACGTCATAGATTGAGGCGTCCTCACGGCTGTAGAGTGCGAAATAGAGGTCGCAGGCCTCGCTGGTGGTGGTGTCCTGCTCCGTCCAGGTTGGTAGGAGGGTGGAAACGAAGACCTGGTTGGCCTTTCGATCCCACTGGAGCAGTGGCTCACCTGCCTCGTCAACATACATCTCGCCCAGGGCGAAATTTCGATGCCCTCTCGACGACGGTCCCTAGGAAGACCCCGTCGGCGCGCTGGAGGTCCTGACCGCCGTGTACGCCGTGATCAGGGCACTTGGCCCAGGAATCTCGGCGGTGACCGCCTTACCCTTGGCGGTTGATGAAGGCTTGGACCGCTTGGAAGGAAAACCGGGAGCCACGTTAGGCTTCCGCTTTTGGCCGCTGGGCTTCGAGGAGCCCAGATCAGTACAACAGGCTTCGGCGGCGGACCACGCGAGAGTAAGGGCGGCGTCAGGAGTTCACACACTCACATTCGGCGGGTGGAGGGGGAGATCTCGGATCCCTGCATCAGATGGATTAAGTAAGAAAAAAGAAAAGCGGATAACAGCAAGCGGGAGTTGGGGTTGAATTAGTTCGCCTTACCCTCTCCCGGCGGGACTGACGGGAGTGAATTTACGTGCTTCCACAGGTACACGACGTCCATGTCGTGCCCTTGGATGAACAGGTGGAGCTTGGCCTCATAGCCCCCCAACGAAGGAGGCCTGTAGGTCGACTCATCCTCCTGCACTGGCGCGAGAAGGGTGTTGCCAAAGCTCCCGGTCACGAAGATGAACCGCCGAACCCAGTCATGGTTCTTGTTGACGGTGTCGGTGATCTTGAGCAGGATCTGGCCGTAGAAGAAGGCTACCCCTCCTTTCGCCCGAAAGTTGAACAACTTGCGGAAGACGGGTAGGGAGAACTCGATCCCCTCCTCCAGTAGGTAGCAGGCGAATGCTACCAGCGTGGCGATGGAGTTTGGGTTTAGCTGTGCGGGAACGACACCGAAGTAGCGGAAGGTCTGGCGCAGCTCGGGCCAGAGAGGGAGGCGGAGTCTAACCTCAAAGTGCTCCAAGGGGATGGAGAGAGTGTCTGGCGAGAATTAGTTGATGCGGTTACGGTCTCCAGGGCGGCGCGCAACAAACCCTGGCGGGACGTAGTCAACGATCGCCATGGTAAAATCCTCTTCGGACAGGTCGCAGGTGGCGAAATCATGGTTGGGGAATGCTTGAGCGCATCTGCCCCTGCCATCGGACTCGACCACCATTGCGCGGAAGAAAGGTTGCGAAATAAATTTGGAGAGAGGCGCGAGTGCAAGTGCGAAAGCAAGGAAAAGAAGGAAGTTGGAATGAAAGTGATAAATGCGGTGGGTGGGCCTGACTATTTATAGAAAAAAAATGAAATCAAGAACTTTCTGAGGCATGGGGGTGAGGATAGTGACCGCGCTACCCTGATGCCTCAGGATTCGAGCCAGCCCCACCTCCGTCCCACTCGTCGGCGGGTGGCGAGGGTCGCGCACAGAGTCCTCTACAGAAAGGCGAAAGCAAGACAAAGCGAGGCGAGATCAAAGCATTAAGCAAGACACCACTCGGCAAAACATAAAAGAAATCATGCGAAATGGAAACACGATTGACGTCTAAAAATACAAAATTGTTCACATCACAGGACCGGTCTCGACATACATTACAAAAATAAATTTGTTGCGCGGGGTGAGGGGATACAGGGGGCGAGTTCTAGTAGGCTCAGTATTGAATCCATTGTCATCGACCCCGGCCTCGCCTCCCCGACCTTGGTGGCACTCGCGGGTAGTAATATGGACTTACAACTGTGATCTCTTGATTGACCAAGCATATTTGATCCCTAGCTCGCGCGATGTGCCTCTCGGGGGAAGTCCCCTAACACCCGCCTCCCTAACGCTCCATCTCTCCCACGTGATGCGAGTATTCCCTCTCGAGAGCGCTCAGCCTACGCTTGAAGGCTGCCCGGCGCCCGTCCATCTGGCTGGCTTGCGCTCGCTGCATCCAGATCAGCTTGTCGAGGACCTCCGTCATCCGCTCCTTCATCGTCCTGGGATCAACAGGATCTCCGAGAAAGTCCGAGAGGTCGTTGGGAGAAGGGGGCGACGAGATCACCTCCTCCTCAAAGTGAGGGTCTATCTGTGAGGTCTCCCGGTAGCCTGCGGGAGCAAAAATTAGATAGTCTTTTCTAGTTGTTCACATGAGTAAGGTCAAAGCGAATGAAGCAACTAACCTGGTACATATTCTTCGTCTGGGCACTGGCGAGAGGAGCTAGGTTGCCCTCCGAATGGATGGCTGGGGGGATGAAGCGATTTCCCCTTGCCCGGGTGAGAAGGAACCAGGTTGGCGGCGGAAGTGTCGGCTAAATCGGCGACGGGGGAATCACGTTTGAGGTTCCTCCCGGCCGAGTGTTCTGGCTCCTGTGCCGGAAGAACGGTGATGGTCTAGCGGGTTGGAGAGCTGCGCGGGACCAAGGATAGCCCCGTGGTTCCGAAGGTGGGGTTGCGGAAGACAGGGTAAGAAAGAATGCATGTAACAAGGTAAGCGAGAAAGAAACAAGCGGCTTACCGGTCTCCGGCAGGGTCCCGCCGAGAATGGCAGGAGGGCAGGACTCCTGGGCCGGCGAAACGTCCTTAACAACAGGTGGGAGCATGTCAGTGTCCGCCAGGATGGTCACGGGATCACCTCATGTCCCCAGCGTGTCCTGCGAGTGGTCTCGAATATTGAGGCAACGCATCACCATCATTAACCATAAAGCAAGCTAGATCATATTACCTCGACGATGTTGTCAGAAGGATTGCGAGAAGGGGGCGGAGTCCTTGAAGTGGACTCAGCCGCCAAGGGATCCCGCCAAACCACCTTGGCCTTTCTTGGTCGGTAGGGTAAGGCTGGATCCCTCTTCGATGAGAGCCAGGGGGCGTATCGAACGGAATTGGAAGTGTTCTTCTCCTGCGCGACGGCGAGACGCTCCAGCAGTCCTTGCGAAAGCGGTCTCGGCGATGGACTCATGAATGTCATTGGGATGGCGAGAGGGGAGGGGCCCACCAAAAAGATTCCCTCCAGGCCAGCAAGCACTCACCGAATACAAGGGGTTGGACTTTTCGTTTTGAGCGTAGAACTCGCTCGCAAAGAGCGGGGATTGCGTACAATCTCGTATTCGTCGAGTAGGACCCCGAGTCCCAAAGGGTCAAGGGGCATGCAAGGTAGGTCAAGAAGAGCATTCGCCAAGGGTGCTGGGGGATCACTCGCACGGGTCAGGAGAGGCAGGGAAGCCTCAGGGCGAGTGCAAGCCTCATCCGCAAAGCACTCGCTCACTTAAGAGTGCGAATGAGCGGGAGGTCAGGCGAGCGAGGGCAGAACTCCACTCTCCCAACGAACCAAGCATCTGCCGAGTAGTGCCCCTATGGACCACTCGCTCAGTGGAACCTAGAGAGTCCAGTGCGCGGAAGTTTGGCGAGTGATGGCTTCATGGACCACTTGCCCAGAAGGCTATAGCGAGGAAATTACCTAGATATCCTTTGTGGGCTGCCAATAGCCCTTCAGAACAGCAGAGTTTGACTGTTAGCAGACCAGTTTGGGATGCAATTAGTAAAACTAAAATGCGGATTTACGCTATTTGCAGACCAGACTATAAAAACTATAAATAGACCCTTAAGGGTACCTTGGAGGAGATCCGATCTTTTGGGCTCTTTCCTCCTGTCTAGTTTTGGTTGGCTCGTATTGCCCTCCAAGGTGCCCATTTGAGCATTGGTTTGGGAGGGGAAGCTCTCTAAAATCTTCCGGGTGTGTGACGGGACCTCCTCGCTACAACTTTGGGTCTATTCATTTTTCTTCATCCACAATCAAGAGTGTCAGTGAGGGAGAAGTAGGTGTAGGATACACCCCTGTGGGTCCGAACTCAAGAGACCGATTGACACTTTCAACAATGGATTCAAAGAGTTTCAAATACAGTTGTGAAGGTGGAGTCATACGGATCACTAATGGATCCATGGTGATAATAAAAGGACTAAAACATAATACCTTATATACGCTACAGGGGGCGACATTAACTGGTACAACACTACAATAGCAGTTGCAGATAAATCAGATTCAAGTATAACCAAGTTGTAGCATATGCGACTTGATTATGTTGGTAAAAAGGGGATGGTGACTTTGAGCAAGCAAGTGCTATTGGGCAAGCAAGTGCTATTGGGTGGTCATAAAGTATTTACTTTGAGGTTCTGTGAGCATTGCATTTTCGGCAAGCAACGATGAATTCAGTTTTGCAAAGCAGTCTACATGACCAAAGCTACTTTTTATTATATACATGCGGATGTCTGTGGATCCTCTCGCGTTCCATCGAAAGGTGGATCAAGGTATTTTTGTTTCTGATTGATGATTATTCTAGAATGGCGTGGATGTATATGTTGAAACACAAGAGTGTTGTCTTCAAAACTTTCAAGCATTGAAAGGTTTTGGTTGAGAGCCGAACATAAAAGAAAGTTAAGGGTCCGTTCGTTTGAACGAAATTGGCGTTTTGGAATTGCTTTTCACGAAAAACAATATCTGTATGAATTGACGCACCCGAGCGAATAACTAGTGCTTGGTCAAAAAAGGCGCGCTCGGATCAAAAAACGAGCGACTGGCTGAAAAACGTATTCTCGTGTGAAAATTGCGCGGTCGGGCGAAAAAAGTGCCTTCAGTCGAAAAACGCACGACCAACAAAAAATGTGTGCCTAGGCAAAAAATGCGCGCTCGGGCGAAAAATACGCGTTCGGGCGAAAAACGCGCACCCGGTCGGAAAAATTTGCGCCCGGCTGAAAAACGCGCGCCTCGGCAGAAAAACGTGCGCCCGGCCGAAAAACGTTCGTGTTGGTCAAAAAAGGTGTTTGTTGGGGAAATGATTTCTCTTAACCCCTAGAAATGAGTTAAAGAAAGAGTTTTATGAATGAAAAACAAAACTAAGTAAATATGCGTCGAATAGTATTCGACGCAACGTCGAAATGTAGTCGACGTTTTCTTCAGGTTATGTCGAAGTAACTTTAGGAAGATTTCGACGTATGTGTTGTCGACGCTACTCTGATTTCTAGTCGACGCATATAGAGAAGTCGACGCACCTTAATCGACGCACCTTCCTTATTCTTCTCTCGACGTCCAGCTAAGATGAATTCGACGCTTACGTCGAATAGTAATCGACGCACGTCGATTTATATGACAGATTTAAAAATGCGCCAGATCTCTTTCCTTCTTTAAGTAGATCTAATTTATATGAAATAATGTTAATATTTTATAGCCGTTCTGAATCATTCCTTCCTTCTATTTTGAGTCTTGGCTAATCTGATAAAACTCATCATGGATATTATTTGAATATGGAATGAATTCTTTCCTTCTATTGGTATGCTAATTATAGAAACATTTCTATTTTTCAAATTCTCTGACTGCTAATTAATTATCCTCCTATAGCATTATTTTGAATACACAGAGCTATAAATAAAGAGGAGGTCGGCAGAAAATAAAGGAGTTGAGTGATCTACCACATACATTTTGAAATAGAGGAAAAGCTCCCAAGAGAAAAGAGAGAAATTGAGAAAAAGCTCTGCAGCAATATTCAACCATTTCTCCTTCTGCTTCTGAAATCTCACTACTGCAAAATCTGATTGCTCTCACTAAAAGAGAGAAAGGCTACAAATCTTCTTCTCTCTATAGAAGAAAGATTTAATTCACTTCTTGTGCTTCCAATCTTCTTGCTAGGAAGAAGATTCATTATTGTTTCTTTCTTTCTTTCTTTCTTTCTTACTTAAATATTGTAAAAGAGTTTTTAGAATCTCTCTTCAAAAAATTCAGTGTACTGGTTCTAAGAGTCTCCTTGTCAAAAGACTCAGTTGGTTCTAAGAGTCTCCTTGTCAAAAGACTCAGGGTGGTTCTAAGAGTCTCCTTATCAAAAGACTCAGTGCAAGATAGTGAATTCCTACCAAGGGGGTAGAAGAGTGGACTACCCAAAGTTTGGGGAACCACTATATTTTCTTGTGTTGTGCTGTGATTTTCTCTCTTGCATTTACTTTAATTACTTGTCTAATTCTTGTTGGTGTGTGGGAAGCTCTAATCTGTGATCATACACATATATATATATTAACTTAGCATAAAATATTTTAAATCTCTATTCACCCCCCCTCTAGAGAATTCTAGTGAGGTTAACTGTGCACTTTCAATTGGTATCAGAGGGAGGTTGATCTAAAAAGGGTAACTCCTTGATCAAAAGATCCTACCTCTTATATATATATATATATCTTCAAAACTATTTTGCACATGACACAAATCAAAGATTATGCTTCCACCAGACCACCAATTTGCAACCTTGAAAAGTTTGCACTTTGGAAGACAAGAGTTAGAATTTATTTAAACTCTATTGATGATGAATTGTTTAATATTATCTTGACAGGTCCCCCCAAGCCATTCAGGAAGGACTCAAGTGGAAAAGTGACTGAAACACTTGCTCCAAGAGCTGAATGGACAGAGGATGAGAAGAAAGCCCAAGGACATGATGCCAAAGCTATGAATATCTTAGTCTCAACCCTCTCAGATGAAATTTTCCAAAAGATTGCTGATTGTGAGTCAGATAAGGAAGTATGGGAAGCTCTCACCAAAATGGTAGAGGGAAGTGCTGATGAGAAAAAGGATAGAAAGGCACTACTGATTTCCCAATATGAAAACTTCCAAAAGAAAGAAAGTGAAAGTGTTGCTGACATGTACTCAAGATTCAGCCTCACAGTCAATGAATTGAGAACACTTGAGAAGGACATATCTCTCACTGAGATAAATGATAAATTGCTGACTTGCTTTCCCAGCTCTTGGGATTCAAGAATCTGGCCAATTAAAGACTCCATAAGTCAAAAAGAAATATCAACAGATGTTCTATTGGGTAAATTAAAATCCTATGAACAACTGTTGAAAACCAGAGCTGAAAAAGAAAAGGCATCTCCACTCTCAAAAGAAAAGAGTATTGCATTGAAGGTTACTGAAGGTGAATCATCTACTAATGATGAGGAGCTAATCAGCTTGCTGGCCAGAAAGTTCAAAAAGTGGATCAAAACAGAAGGATCCAGAAGAAGAGATTCAAAAACCAGGTATAACAAAATACCCACTAAAGAGATTATCTGTTACACTTGCAGGAAACCTGGACACATTGCTCCTGAATGTTCCAAGGAGAACAGCAGCAAGAAAGATCTGAAAAGAACAGATCCAAAGAAGAAAAAGAAAGAAAGAGGATTCATTGCTCAATCTTGGAGTGATTCAGAATCTGAAGAAAGTACCTCATCAGATATTGATCAAGAAGAGGTCAAGCAAGAAGAAACATGTCTGATGGCCACTGAGAAGCTTGATGACACATCTATGGTAAATATACTTGATAATATAGATTTCTCCTCTACTGATCTCAAACAAGATTTCAAAGAATTCTGTTTAGATTTAATCAAATCTGAAAAAGAAGTAAAAGAATTAAGGATGGAATTAAAAAATCTAAAACAAGTAAATATACACCATAAAAATTATAAACTCAATCTAGAACTCTCAGAGGAAAACCTAAACAAAATCTATTTAGAAAATCTAACACTAAGAAAAGAGCTAGCAAAGGCTAAAGCCTTTGAGGACTCTCTAAATGGAAGAGGTCAGAAGATCAAAAATATTTCTGAGAATCTCACTAATAGATTTAGTCAACTAAAACTGAAAACTAATGAAGCATCTAAATCTCAATCATCTAGCAAACCTGTCTGGAAACATCCCATTCACTTCACTAGGGAGAATCATCTAGCAGAAGCAAGATCACAAGTAAGTCAAGAAATAACCACTATTTTCAATCAACCTAATCCCATTACAAATAAAGGAATCTTAGGAAAGAATCCTCACAAAAATTTTGAACATGCGTCGAACTCCTATCAACGTGCGTCGATTTCTAATCGACGCTTACACTAAAGTGCGTCGACTTCTACTCAACGCAACCCTTCTCATACTTCGACTGAAAGTAAACACAGAATAAAGAAAGCGTCGACTCCATATCGACGCAACCTTAAACATACGTCGAATTCATATCGACGCAACCAATCTGACAGAAATGTCTCTCTGTTCAAAAAGTCTCCTTCCCTTTTCTTTTATTATGAACACCATTTTTGTGACATTACCAAAACAGATTGGTATGATAGACCAATGCCCCAAAAGGAGGAAGGATATCCTGTAAAACCTACTTATTCCTTCATTAGTTCTTTCACTGATTATAGGAAGGGACCCCAGCTGAGCAGGGTTCAATCTAATGTTTGAAATTTTATGTGCAGATGTATCACATCTCCAGGCTTGTGTGGTACTTGGACAGTGGATGCTCCATGCACATGACAGGATGCAAAAACCTGTTAATCAACTTTGAGGACAGACTTGGACCATCAGTAACTTTTGGAGACTCTAGCTGTGGCCAAACCAAGGGCTTTGGAGATTTCAATGAAGGGAAAGTCACCTTCAAGAATGTGGCAGTAGTCAAAGGACTAAAGCATAATCTGATAAGTATAAGTCAGATATGTGATAATGGTAAGTATGAGGTAAAATTCACCACACTATTCTGCCATATTGTTGATATCAAGACTGGTGCCACAGTACTTAAAGGAATTAGAAAAGGAAAAGTATATGTAGTGGGCTTTAGTTCTTCACCCACAGAAGTCTGTTTATTCAATAATATTATTGATAAAAGTGAATTATGGCATAGGAGACTAGGTTATTTAAACTACAAAACAATTAGTAAACTAGCAAAAAATAACCTAGTTAGAGGCTTACCAAAGGGTAGATACTCTAAGGATTCTCCATGCAGACCTTGTCAACTAGGAAAACAAACCAAATCATCCTTCAAACCAATTGGTAAGGATGACTCCCCAAGGATCCTTCACTTGTTACACATGGATCTTTTTGGTCCCATATCCACTCAGAGCTTAGGTGGAAAATCCTATACCCTAGTCATTGTAGATGACTACTCTAGATTCAGCTGGGTATTCTTTCTAAGGGCTAAGTCTGAAACCCATCAGACTCTCTCAAAATTCATAAAACAAATTCAATCTGAACTCAATAGTCAGGTATCCATAATCAGAAGTGATCATGGGACTGAATTTGAAAACCAGTTTATGAGTAGTTTCTGTGAAGAATTAGGTATCAAACAAAGTTTTTCAGCCCCTAGAACTCCTCAGCAAAATGGAGTGGCTGAAAGAAAGAATAGCTCATTAATAGAATCAGGAAGGACATTACTTATAGAATCAGGTTTGCCAAAAACTTTCTGGGCTGAAGCAGTCAACACTGCCAACTATGTACTAAATAGAAGCCTAATACACAAAACTAAATCAAAAACTCCATATGAGCTCTTGAAAGGAAAAACACCCATAGTTAAATATTTTAAGATCTTTGGATGTGCTTGTTTTATCCTAAACAATGGAAAAGATCATCTTGCCAAGTTTGACAAGAAATCTGATGATGGAATATTTCTAGGATATTCAGCATCTAGTAAAGCCTATAGGTGCTATAACAAAAGAACTCTTAAAACTGAAGAATCTATGCACATTGTATTTGATGAAACTAACATGCTTCTTAAGGGGGAGGAGACTTCCACCAGTTCTTTTCCACAGGAAAATAACAGTATAGAAGCCCATCTTGAGCAACTAGCTCTAGATAAAGGAAAGGAAAATCAGTTAGAGGAACCAAGTGAAGAGTCTGAACAAGAAACCTCAGAAAAGAGCATTCAAGACCCACTTCCACAAGAGGACATGATTCAGGAAGAACAATTGAACAATGATCCCATTGAGAATGAAGAAGAAGAACAACTGACAAATTCAAGCAGAACAGGAATCAATTTGAAAGATCATCCACAAGCTCAAGTAATTGGAGATCTCAACATAGGAGTAAGAACAAGACATCAGGTTTCAAATGGGATGATGCTCCAATGCTTCCTATCACAAGTTGAACCAAAGAAGTTTGAAGAAGCAAATTGTGATCCTCACTGGATTATGGCCATGCAAGAAGAATTAGGCCAATTTGAGAGAAACAAAGTATGGAACCTAGTTGAAAGACCAAGAAACTACCCTGTAATTGGTACAAAATGGGTATACAGGAATAAACTAGATTCCACTGGAGTAATTGTGAGAAACAAGGCAAGACTTGTAGCACAAGGATATAGACAAGAAGAAGGGATAGACTATAACCAGACCTTTGCTCCAGTAGCCAGATTAGAGGCAATCAGGCTCTTTCTTGCCTATGCAGCCTTCATGAAGATGAAAGTCTACCAAATGGATGTCAAGAGTGATTTTCTAAATGGAGATCTGCAAGAAGAGGTATATGTGGAGCAACCACCAGGTTTTGTTAATCCTTCCTCTCCTAACTTTGTTTATAGACTTAACAAAGCATTATATGGTCTTAAGCAGGCTCCTAGAGCTTGGTATGAAAATCTATCAAATTTTCTTTTAGAAAACTCCTTTGAAAGAGGCAAAGTAGACAAGACACTATTTACAAGAACTCATAAAAACCAACTCCTCCTTGTTCAAATATATGTAGATGACATTATCTTTAGCTCAACCTATCCTAAACTATGTAAAAAATTTGCTAATCTTATGCAATCCAAATTTGAGATGAGTAGTATGGGTGAACTCTCCTATTTCCTAGGACTCCAAGTAAAACAAAGTAGTGAAGGAATTTTTATCTCACAATCAAAATATACTAAAGAACTAATCAAAAAATTTGGTATGGAGTCAGCATCTACCATGAAAACACCCATGACAACTAATGCCATTATAGAAAAAGATGATAAAGGGAAATCAGTAGATCAAAAGACCTATAGGGCAATCATAGGATCCCTTCTATATCTAACAGCCAGTAGACTTGATATCATGTTTGCCACTTGCATATGTGCTAGATTCCAAGTTGATCCAAAGGAATCCCATCTCACATCTGCAAAAAGGATTCTTAGATATCTAAAAGGAACCCCTGAACTAGGACTATGGTACTCAGCAGAAACAAACTTTGAACTAATAGGTTTCTCAGATGCAGATTATGCTGGATGTAGGGTTGATAGAAAAAGCACATCTGGTACCTGCCAATTCCTAGGTGACAGATTAATCTCATGGTTTAGTAAGAAACAAATCTCAGTCTCAACCTCAACAGCTGAAGCTGAATACATAGCTGCTGGGAGCTGTTGTTCACAAATCCTATGGATGCAAAATCAACTACTTGATTACAAATTGGAAATACATAACTCTAAGATCTATTGTGATAGCTCTAGTGCTATTTCCATAGCATCCAACCCAGTCCTTCATAGTAGGACTAAACATATAGAGATCAGACATCACTTCCTTAGAGACAATGTTGAGAAGGGTAAAATAACCCTAGAATATATTCCCACAGACAATCAAAGAGCAGACATTCTTACAAAACCTTTAGATGAAACCAAGCATAATTATTTCATCAACACCTTAGGAATGCTTGATGGTAGTCTGTAATTACCATTGTGGGGAAGCCTAAAAGAAATGAGGAAATCTAAGAAAGTAATTGAATATGCGTCGAATACTTATCGACGCACCCTTGAGAAGAACTCGACGCTGACGTCGATTTCTTCTCGGCAAAGATACATCGATAACCTATCGACGCTCCGTCGAATTGATATCGACGCAGGGCTATGAACACATCGACAGATCGCTTCATGGACAAATCTCCACGTAGCGACGACTTTATATCGACGCATAAGTCGACATTCATTTGACGTACCGTCGACTTCTGTCTACAATTGGAATTGAATCCTCCCTTCCTCTTTTTGACGATCGGATTACCTAATATACCTTGATTTATGTTTCCTTTCTCGACGTTTCATCTCCTTTTAAATAATGCTACTTATTTCATAACATATACTCTCCTAAAACCCGCCAAAACTTCGTCGTCTACCTCTGTCTCTCTTTCTCTGCAACAATGACACCAACTTCTGATCACTCAGCCCTCGTCAAACAGATGAATGATGCTCTTGAACAATTAGTTAGTGATTTCCAGACTCGCCTGAATAACTTCGCCAATGAATGCGTTGCCATGATCAACACCTGTGCAGTCAAACTCGAAACCCTCTCTTCTTCTCTTCCTGAGCTACATGCTCTCATTCAAGAACGGCCTCTGTCACCAGAAAGGTTTAAATCCTTCATGAAGGATGTAAACCAGGGGGAGAGTTGCTCCAGAAACCCCTCTTATCAGGTCATCTATCTCTCTTAAAAAGCTCAGGATTAAATTCCTTTTTAATTCTACACACTATAGATTACACCAACTTCTTTCATTATAGGTTCCACTCCTCTCAAAACACTCTGACTACACTTTCATCAAACATTTTGGTGAATCCTCTTACAACACTGAAGAGGAGCATGCTGTGGATTCAGCATTCAGGACTGATGATCCTTATACCCAGGGGGAGATTCCTGTAGTAAAGGACCCAGTAATCCAGGGGGAGGAAGAAGCAGCCACCTCAGATGATTGAAATGGCCAGGTATGGATTAATGCACCCCCCCTGGCTTCTCTGCCAGTTACTTCAAGCTAAAGACACCTCTGCTTGAGGACATCCCTGCAACAGAGCTTGGAGAAGACAATCATCCCTCAGCAGAGATCACTCTACCAGAAATCACTCTGCCCTCTACTACAGACTATCTAAGAACTCTTCTTGAAATAACTCCCTCTCCACCCAAAGAGAAAACTCCTCCTCAACTTCCTCCTCTACCTTCTTCTCTACCTCCTCTGCTACCTCTACCCCCACAAGCAGCAAGACTCCATAAACAGATCATACCTAGGCAAAGTCCAGGAGGACAGATAAAGAGAAAAAGGGAAGTCACTCCCCACTGGCAAAAATTTTCTAAAGAAGAAAGGAAGGAGTTTGCAAAAGAAAAGAAGTATAGAAAAGCATGTGAGCAAATAAAAAGATTTGAAAAGATGTCTAGTATCTGTCCTAACAGTCCTGTCAAGGAGTACCATGATCCTGACATGGAAAAGAGGCATGAAGAGATAAGAGAAAGAGAACTGTATGAATATGAAGCAGCTAGAAAAGAAGTGGAAGATAAAAGGAAAGCTTGGATGGAAAAGATTAACAAGGGAATGACTAAGGAACAAATCCTTGCTGAATCTTCTATCAAAATTCCAAATAAGCTGTTTGATATTGAAGCTTATCAAAAGAAAAATCCTCAGGCAGAGATTATCCTGGATAAGGGTCAAAAGGACAAGAAGGGTATAGGATGTACAGAAGATACATACATTCCCTATAAAAAGCCATCAAGACCTGCAAAGTTAGATTCCTGGAAAGGGAAAGGAAAAATGACTGAGAGTCCTATAAAACAGGAATCAGAGAAGAAAACAAAGGTTGATAACAAAGGACCTCCTGAGCCCAAGCCTGCACAAAAAGAATCTCACAACATCACCATTGAGATGATTGATGAAAAGGCAGCAATCATCATCAGCAAAGGCTACTCCATAAATGACACTATCCCTGATGGTGATAAACTCTTGGAAAAATTGCATACAATCATCAGGAATGTTCAGGAAAGACCTGATAGAGCCAGGGGATACATTTTTGATGACATTCATGACTTATCTAGGAAACTTTATTCTGTTTTTGTCAACTTCATGTACAAAAAGAAGTTTCTAGTTTAATTCTTGTGAAAGACAAATACTTGACATATGCTTTCTTTTCCTAATCTCTTTTTGGTTACTCAATATATTTCTTATCCTTACAAATACTGTGCTGGGTTAATTATATGCTAGTACAATTTCTCTCCAAGAAGGGTTAAGACAAATAGGGGGAGATTGTTGGGGAAATGATTTCTCTTAACCCCTAGAAATGAGTTAAAGAAAGAGTTTTATGAATGAAAAACAAGACTAAGTAAATATGCGTCGAAAAGTATTCGACGCAACGTCGAAATGTAATCGACGTTTTCTTCAGGTTATGTCGAAGTAACTTTAGGAAGATTTCGACGTATGTGTTGTCGACGCTACTCTGATTTCTAGTCGACGCATATAGAGAAGTCGACGCACCTTAATCGACGCACCTTCCTTATTCTTCTCTCGACGTCCAGCTAAGATGAATTCGACGCTTCATAATTAGTTTTTAGTCATCGTTTTTAGGTTAGTTTATTATGTTATTTGCGTTTTTATTTTTATCTTTTGTTATATTTTATGCATGTTTTTGTTATTTTGTTATTTTCTTATGTTTTATATTATGTTATGTTTTAATTTCATGTTTTTATATTTCTTAAGCTAATTTTATGTAATGTTTTATTTTATGTTTTAGTTTTATATTTTTTTTCCTAACTAATGCTAATGTTTCATTTTATTTTGTAGGAATGTTGACGCCGCCATCGTCGCGCCGTCAATATTCATGCGCAACGCCATGCCCGCAAGCTTGCATGAAGTCCACGCCATCGCCGCCAAGTTGCAACTCGTCACCTAATCATAGCAGCCCGCCCCTCTAATTGCCGGCCAACCATGCAAGTGCAGCCCGTCCATTTCAGTCCAAACACAGCTGGCCACCTTTGGAGAATTGTTGCTGCCACCTACATGTTGATGAATCAAGCAGCCCCTTCATTTAATTCCAGCATGCACTCTCCAATTTTGCATGCACTATCTCTTTTATTATTTTTTCTCTCTCCATTTAATTATGCATGGCATTTCTCTCTCATCCAATTCATGCTTTGGCCGATCCACTCTCTCATCCCCTCTCTCTCTCTCTTTTTTTTAATTTCTTCTCTCCTCTTTATTTCTTATTCATCTCCCCTTCTTCTATTTTCTATTTTATTTTATTTACTTCTTAAATAGAAAACATTGCATTTGGCCACCTCTCTCCTCCTCATTTAAACCCATGCATGCATTCTTCCATTCATGCATTTCCTTTCTCTCTCCCTCATCAAATCATTCATGCACCTTCTCCTCCATCTAGAATCTTCCCCCTCATCTATAAAAGGAACCCCTATCTCAAGCATGAGGGAGGTTGGAAGTAGAGAAGAATTATAGTGCTAGTAGTGATATTGTGTAAGCTTTTGAAAGTTCTTCTTGTTGTTCTTGTTCTTAGATTATTGTAATCCTTTTTAGTATAATTTTATTGTTCTTGTAATTCTCTTATTGTACTTCTCTTCTATCTATCAATTAAAATGTTTTCTTTCTCCAATATCGCCGTTTCTATTTCCATTATGCGTAGCTAATTTTCCGTTAGCGTTTGATCAAGAGGATCCATGAAATGAGATGAGATTTCTTTTTATATCTTAGTTTTGCTTTTGTTTAAATTATTCTCGATCCTTCTTTGATTTATTTTTGCGTCGACTCCGTATTTCCGGTATACGGTAGTAGGCCCTTGATCTCATTTCATAATAGTCGAGAGACTCATTGATTTGAAAGATCACTCAAAGAAGGAAGGAGTTGCACGCACCCCTAGAGATAGGATGACGTAAATCCTCCGGATTGGAGTCAAATCCAATAGTGCGGTTCACTTCGATAATGCGGCTTTAAACCTGTTTGTTTTACGAAGAGATTCGGAACAAACCGTTTATAAGTTAGGAGGTTTAGTACTCTAGCGAGACTATCTCTCATTTTCGGAACCGCCACGGTCAAGAATTATTTTGCAATCGTAGAACTAAATTTTACTACTCTCTTGTCTCTTTTCATGGTGAAACTTTGATCAAACGCTATTTTCTTAATCTGATTTTATCATTTTAATTTCGTCTTTATTATTGTCTTAAAAATTCTCAAAATCACCCAACACTCGTACGGTGGGATAATAGTAGAAAGCGTGAGTAGTAATACTTGACAGCCCCGTGTTTTAAATACGACCTTGGTACTACAATTTGATAGGTACACTTGCCTCATCGGGTTGATAGTAAATTAATCATCAACGCTTACGTCGAATAGTAATCGACGCACGTCGATTTATATGACAGATTTAAAAATGCGCCAGATCTCTTTCCTTCTTTCAGTAGATCTAATTTATATGGAATAATGTTAATATTTTATAGCCGTTCTGAATCATTCCTTCCTTCTATTTTGAGTCTTGGCTAATCTGATAAAACTCATCATGGATATTATTTGAATATGGAATGAATTCTTTCCTTCTATTGGTATGTTAATTATAGAAACATTTCTATTTTTCAAATTCTCTGACTGCTAATTAATTATCCTCCTATAGCATTATTTTGAATACACAGAGCTATAAATAAAGAGGAGGTCGGCAGAAAATAAAGGAGTTGAGTGATCTACCACATATATTTTGAAATAGAGGAAAAGCTCCCAAGAGAAAAGAGAGAAATTGAGAAAAAGCTCTGCAGCAATATTCAACCATTTCTCCTTCTGCTTCTGAAATCTCACTACTGCAAAATCTGATTGCTCTCACTAAAAGAGAGAAAGGCTACAAATCTTCTTCTCTCTATAGAAGAAAGATTTAATTCACTTCTTGTGCTTCCAATCTTCTTGCTAGGAAGAAGATTCATTATTGTTTCTTTCTTTCTTTCTTTCTTTCTTACTTAAATATTGTAAAAGAGTTTTTAGAATCTCTCTTCAAAAAATTCAGTGTACTGGTTCTAAGAGTCTCCTTGTCAAAAGACTCAGTTGGTTCTAAGAGTCTCCTTGTCAAAAGACTCGGGGTGGTTCTAAGAGTCTCCTTATCAAAAGACTCAGTGCAAGATAGTGAATTCCTACCAAGGGGGTAGAAGAGTGGAACCACATATATATATATATATTAACTTAGCACAAAATATTTTAAATCTCTATTCACCCCCCCCCCCCCCTCTAGAGAATTCTAGTGAGGTTAACTGTGCACTTTCAGTGTTCCCGAGTCGAAAAACGCGCTCTCGAGCAAAAAATGAGCGCATGGGCGAAAAATGCCCTGCAGGCCGAAAAACACCCGGCCGGCCGAAAAAACGTCAGCCCGCGCGAAAAACGCGGATCCGAGCGAAAAATCAAGCTCCCCTGCGAAAAAAATGCCTACCTCAGCTAAAAATGAACGCTCGATCGAAAAACACGCGCCCGATCGAAAAACATGCATTCGACCGAAAAACACACGCCCGGCCGGAAAACGCATGTCCGAGCGAAACATGCGCGTGTAGGACGAAAAACTCTAGCGAAAACACTCGATTATGCGGAAAACCCATGGTTTCAGGTAAGAATTGACGATTTATTTTTTTTAGTTCAAAGTCGACATGAGTTTTCACATAAAAGCCAATATCCGCGTAAATTTCGTTACACCGAACATTAGAATTAGATTTAATCAGCAATACCAATTCCAGAAAGCCAATTCCGTACAAACGAACGGACCCTAAGTGTTTGTGAACCGACAATGTTATTGCATAACTCGTACTTCGTCGAGATCAGAAACACTTAGGAAGAGATCTCATGTGTTCAGTTCGGCGCCCTTCAGATCGGTGCCTGATAGTAACCTCCAGAGACCTCGTCAGAGGAGACCTCATCATCCTAACACGGGCAGGCTTCAGCTCATCATCTTGACCTCGACAGTTTTAGCGCGTCATCCTGACCTCGGCAGACTCCATCTCGTCATCCTGAGCTCGATCGACTTCAGCTCGTCTGTAACACCCCAGTTTTGTCAAACTGAAGAAAGCGAAGCATTCAGGTAGCAGGACCCACCTTTAGGTGGTAGTGTTAACGCTGACGGTAGGAATGTCAACGCAATGACTTTACCATATCGACGTGAAGGTCATGATGTCGTTGAGAGGTTTCGACGATTGTTAAGCTAACGCCAGACGGTAGTCCTACCGCTGGCGGTAGCTATATCGACGGGATAAGTTTTATCGACGTGACGCTAGCGCTGCGCGTTAGTGTTAACGCCGGCGGTAGCAATATCGACGGGATAAGTTGTATCGTCGAGATGAATTATATCGTTGAGAAGAGTTAAGCGGAGACCGGATAAGCTCCACCGCCTAATTTACTACCATGGGGCGGTAGTACTACCGCCGGGCGGTAGCAGTCGGGATCAGATTTATGGAGTTAAATCAGGGACATCCATTTCATTTGGATTGGAGATCCTTTGGCTGAGATTAGGCCTGAAATCCTTAAGGGCTGAAAGGCTTTTGTGAGAAGTCATTTCTCATTAGCTCTCTCTCTCTCTCTCTCTCTCTCTCTCTCTTCAAGCTAAAAGCAAAGGAGAAGGGGAAAGGCTAAGTAAAGCAAGAAGGTTGAAGAGAACTCAGCCTTTGGATTTTGTGAGAGTTCTTGAAGGCTTGTGCCAACGCTTCATCAGCGGAGAGGAAGGTGATTCGAACGCTTCCATCTGATTCAACTGCGATAAGATGACACCTAAATGAGCTTCAAGGGTAACGACTCTCCTTCTAAATATCTGGACATGTTATTCCTTTGATTGACATCGTAGTATGAAGATTTCCACTATTAGTGGATATGATTCTTCCGATGGGTCGATATGGAATATCCTCATAGAAATTGCATATAGAGTTCGAATCGTTGTACAGACATAGGCATGCTGCATGAAACCCACCCAGAAAAGTTGGTCTGGATGGGTGATGCTTATATTGTTTATTGCGTTCCGGAGAAGACTCCGTTTATATGTGCTGTGTTTTCGGGTTCTGGGTACTGTGGTGTACTACAGAGAGTTCTGGTGGCCAACTCCAGAAAATACTCGAAAAGGAGGGGGGCTACCTAGCGGTAGTTCTACAGCTGGCGGTAGCTTCTGGTCAAATCCAGTGAGTCATTTGTGATGGGTGTGAAGCCTAGGTCCTGAGGACTGGGCGCGTAACGTCAGAAAGCTATAGGCCTGCAATTGCAGAGCATAACTGAGGGCAGATGTGTGTTCTATCGATAGCGCTAGGCGGTAGTGCTATCGCTGGCGGTAGCTCTAGTGAGCAGATTGTGGAGTAGAAGGACCTAATGTGCCTAGCTTCGTTGGCCTTGTGTGCCAATAGCGGGAACAAGGGGAAGTCGTACCCGCGTCGAGCAGAATTGATCCCGACGATATGAGCACGGGCAAAGCTGAACCGAACCCGTCCCTTAGCCAGTCAGTGAAGAGATCGCCCCTCGGTGCTCTGAAGGAATTTTGGGAAAGGAACCATAAGGTATGATGACCTTGACGGGAAAGCTCAGAACCATCTACGTTAAGCGGAGCTTAGGATGGTGGTGTAACTCGGGGAGTACACCGAAAAAGTGTCATGTGTGCTCGAAGCGTATGGTCATGAGTGCCTATGTTGATCATGCTTGCAGTGTTTAAACGCACATTTGAGATATATGTTGTTGATGCTTGCTTGCAGGGAAGGAGTACCACTGCCCCGGGAATGAGGTGGAGTCATTATAAATCTTGGTCAGCTAAAGCTGGTCGGTTGCTTGTTTGCCACCTTTTGGTGGTATGTATTTCTACAGGTCCTGGCGAGCTGAGCGGGACATAGCGGGTTGGAACCCCAGCTGTTGCATTGTGCTGGCTCTCGAAGGCCCACATGTGTGTTTACCTGCTTTCATGTGTGGCTGGTCTGTGTGCCGATGCTTGTAATCCACATGTTGATATAAACATTCTATATAAAGAACTCTTGTTGTATTTCCATTCCTATAGTAATGAAGTGGACTTATGTAACCTGGTGTTATTTTATAAATAAATGCTTCCGTTATGTGACTCTGTGTATGCTGAGATGATTTTACTTAAAACTGTTAAAATAATACGTAACTCTCTCTCATGTTCGTTTAATATGGCGTGGAGTCTCGGCCAGACCCGATGTTATATTCGATGTAACAAGGAGGGTGTTACATCGTCATCCTAACCTTGGCTGGCTTCAACTCATCATCCTGACCTCGTCCAACATTTAACCCAAATGAATTCACCTCGTCGGGGGCAACTATTCGCAGACCATGAGCCCCCTTGAATTACATATAAATAGAACTCAAGGGCAGAAGAGAAAGACACGTTGAACCCCCACCCCCATCCCAAGGATCCCCTCAGATAAGTCTATGCCTTCCTTATACCGAGCTTGGTCTTAGTTTATGAGGGGAAGTTCCTATAAACATCCGGGTACGTGGCGGGATCTCCTCACTGCAACTACCGGGTCCGATTTATAGGCAATTTAGGATCGTCTCTATCTCTCCAGCTACTTTCAGTTGTAATTTGCTCAGGTCAACCTCGAGACAAGTAAACTTTGGTCACCCCTTAGGTCTGAACTTTTGGAGTCGAATTTCTCAGTTCCAACCGGTATGAAATTATGACCAACTGAATTTGATTAGTTATATAAGGATGAAGGCATTGCAAGACATCACACGGTTAGAGAAACTCCACAGCAAAATGGAGTTGTCGAACGCATGAACATACATTATTAGAGAGAGCTCGATGCAATCTCACTAATGTTGGGTTATCGAGGGACTTCTGTGCCGAAGCTGTGAATTCAAATCAAAACCCCATCGATGTATGAACTGATAAATTTACTGATTGTTGTTATGTTTATTATCATATTAATGAGGGTAAATTAGAAGCTAGAGCAAAGAAGAATATGTTTCTAGGCTATGATGCTGGGGTAAATGATTATAGAATTTGATATGCTTAGTCAAAGTCATTATTCGTAGAGATGTATAGAAGGGGATATTTATAGGCTATGGAGAGCTTGTGTGCTTCTTTTTTGACACATGTGTTTATAGGGCTCCCCAATCATAATAGTGCGACAACGCAACAATAGTTCTCCCACCGCTCGCAGCCGCCTGAGCGCATGATTGCAATCTCCCGACACCACTGTCCTCAAGGGGGGGGCTGCGACCGGCAAAAATGTCATGCTGAGGCTAAGGTACAAAAGTAAGAAAATGCGGGGTTTTGTGATCGTGAGATTGATTTATTATAAATTATGAACTATCTTAGGACATATATAGTATTTTATTTTATATGTAACAATAAGTATGGACTATAATTATTATTTATTTCCACTAATTTCATTGATTCTGAATCCGCATACGTGGACGAAACTACGAATGCAAAAAAAGAAAACGTGATTTTATATTAAAAGAAGAAATGCGGTAGTAAGCTAAGCTAAGCTAAGCTAAGCTTAAGCTAAGCTAAGCTAAGCTAAGCTTAAGCTAAGCTAAGCTAAGCTAAGGCTAAGAAGAAATTAAGAACCAACCACTTCTTCCCTAATTACGCGTAAATACGCAGCTTCCCATCATCTCCCTCCTCGCTCTCTCCGCCCCGCAACCCCTTTCTCTCTCCTCCCGCGCACTTGGCATGTGGGTGGAGAGAGAAAGGGCAGAACTTTATTACTCGCAACGGCTTCTTCCCCCTTCCTCTCTCTCCCTCTCTCTTACCTCTGCTTCTGCCAAAACTTTGAGGAGCAAAGGAGGCCTACCTCGCCTGCACACTCTCTCCCGACCCTCTCGCGCGCGATTACAGTCTATTCAAATCTTCGCCACAATGCTGTCCGTCAGCCGCACCGTGTTTCTGGTAATTCCCTTCTCCGTCTCACACAAATCCATTCCCATTTCTATAACTTCTGTGATTTTTTTTGTTCTTTGACGAAAGGGCGGAGACAGGGGCTTCTTCTCAAATCGCGCGCAGAGGATTCCGGCGGCGAAGTCGAAATCGGGAGTGGTGCGGTGCGTTGCGGCGGGCGAGAGGAAGACGAGGAGCGTCGAGCTCATGGTGGAGAGCGCAGGCGCTGAGTTGGTGGATCCCAAATCGGCTGTCGGCGGCGGAGTCAAGGACGTGTACGGAGAGGATCGCGCCACCGAGGACCAGGTCGTCACGCCGTGGAGTTTCTCCGTCGCCAGGTTCCGATCTGATCTCCAATCGTCATCCATTACCCGCCTCCGCCCCTTTCCTTTGTTCTCACGGATCTTTCGAGGGGTTTCTCCCCTCATCATGATCTCGTTTCTGGTTCACGATGATTCAACCGTGGAGCAGAGGAGCTGCATGTTTCCTTTCTCGAGTGATTTTCGCTGAGCAGAATTCTGGAGCTCAGATCATCGATTTGCATCAATCGAAAAATAAAATAAAATAAAAATCTAATTGCTTGTTTCTTCTTTAAATCTGTATGCTTTTAGCGGTTATTCTTTGCTAAGAGATCCACACTACAACAAAGGGCTTGCCTTCACGGAACAGGAGAGGGATGCACACTATTTGCGAGGTCTCTTGCCTCCGGCTTGCTTATCTCAAGAACTTCAGGTCTGAACTTTATATAGAACATGATATTATTCAAGTAATATATAAATATAACTACAAAATATAATCCCATCGTTCTCTTGATTGCACAGTAATGCTATTATGTACATAGAAATGGAAAAGGGGATCAAATACTTACTCTTCATTAATTCACCGCGCAGGAGAAGAAGCTCATGCACAATCTTCGCCAGTATCAAGTTCCCCTTCAGCGTTACATGGCCATGATGGACCTTCAGGTACCTAAAGATGATTTCAATTTTTGTTTTTTTTAATGTGAATCATCTGGTCGATAATAAATTTATGGGGGTTTTGTTTCGCAGGAAGCAAATGAGAAGCTTTTCTATCGGCTTCTGATTGATAATGTTGAGGAATTACTTCCTGTTGTTTATACACCGACGGTTGGCGAAGCTTGCCAGAAGTATGGGAGCATTTTTCGCCGTCCTCAGGGACTCTACATTAGTCTGAAAGAAAAGTATGTTTTCATAAGTTTTCCGAGCCTAATCAATTGAAAATCATGATCTTTTCATTTGAGATTGTGCTGAGGACATATTTGCAGGGGGAAGATTCGCGAGGTGTTGAAGAACTGGCCTGAGAAAGCAATCCAAGTTATTGTTGTTACTGATGGCGAACGTATTTTGGGGCTTGGAGATCTAGGCTGCCAGGTAATTTAGGGTTTGATCTGTTCTGAATTCTGATGTATGAGAAGTGTTTGGAATTTTATGCAGGGTATGGGAATTCCTGTGGGGAAGCTTTCTTTATACACCGCTCTTGGTGGTATTCGCCCATCAGCGGTATTGATTTTGTTAATGTCTTCAATTTTCTTATCCCTCTTGTATTTTTGAAATGAAAATTAGAATAAAGTACTGGGTTTTTTCAGAATTTGGAGGCTTGAATGCAACAGTTTGTGAGTTATGTATGTATATATATATATATTTGCAGTGCTTACCTATCACAATTGATGTGGGAACGAACAATCAGAAGTTGCTTAAAGATGAGTTCTATATAGGGTTGAGGCGGACGCGTGCCACGGGTCAGGTAATGTTCATGTATTTTGATAATTGAACTCTTGGGGTCCTATGCTTTTATGTAGTTAATTGCAATTACTCTCTTGAAATTCCAAAAATGGTTTCGTTTTGTCTTGATCAGGAATATGCAGAACTATTGGAAGAATTTATGAGTGCTGTAAAGCAAAACTATGGAGAGAAAGTGCTTATACAGGTTGGTCATTTGACGGTGAACAATTAATTGGAAATTGAACGAAAAATCTTAATAGCTGGTACCGTGTTCATTCACTCTACAGTTTGAAGATTTTGCCAACCATAATGCTTTCGGACTGCTAGAAAAGTACAGCAAGACACATCTCGTCTTCAATGATGATATTCAGGCAATATTTTTATGAAAAACTTACTTTTTCCTAAACAATTTGTGCTGCATTTTCTCATATTAAGAGGTCTAGATTATACATCTATGTTCTCAACATGGGACTTCACCCAAATACTTTAACAGGGAACAGCTTCGGTTGTCCTAGCTGGGGTTGTTGCGGCACTAAATGTGGTTGGTGGTAAATTGACAGATCATACTTTCTTGTTCCTTGGTGCTGGGGAGGTATACCATTAATCATTGTTCTCTAGTTCTTACTTGCATTCCAAAATGAATTTTTCCTTTTCCATTCATTTGTGTTGGCACCTACCCAATGTGTTATTTCTCTACTTACAATTGTCGTTCATAACTCCCTGCCATGGTAAGGTTGAGGTTCAATATAAACCCAATAATGAATGATAAGGTAAATATGGAAGAATTCCTTGACAAAATCTAATCACATACTCACATGTTTTATAATCTTTGGATATGCATCTTGTCAAAATCAGCAGCTATCAGTAATGTGAGGAAGTAAAAAATATTTTCATCGACATATATTAATTTAGAACTATTTTTGCAATGAAGCCAACATTTGACAGATTTTAATCACAGTGGTCTTCATGTTCGTCGAGGCATGATACTATATTTCCTTCATCTGGTTGCATCGCTTTGTACCAAAATTGTTTTTGGATAGAATGTTATTGATGTATTAATCTCTTAGCAATCTTGTATAGTCATGTTCTCTCCATACTCATGTTCTTCATTGTAATCTCTCTTTGAGTTCTTCTGTGTATTTTGTTAAGTTCAATTTTCTTTTATTTTCATCTCTTTTGCATTGGTGGAGAGTTTTTCCCATGCTCCTTTTCTCCTGAACAGCTCCTACTGTTGACTACTAGTCGTTACAGATGTGCTTTCTTGATTTATTTCAGGCTGGTACCGGCATTGCAGAACTTATAGGACTAGAGATGTCTAAACAGGTATAGCCACTCAGCCTGCAACAATTTTGATACTCATGAGTACACATGAGATCGTTGAGAATACTTTCTCCATCTGCTTGAGTTATTCATACTTTCAATACCAGCATACATAACCATAGTTTGATTATTATGGCTCCGTTTGGGGGGACTTATTTTCACCGGTCAAGCGGTTACGACCGCATGAACCGGACCTTAATTAAGTTCCGGTTCATGCGGTCGTAACCGCTTGACCGGTGAAAATAAGTCCTTCCAAACGGAGCCTATATGGGAAGCATAAAACTTATCTTTTTTTTGCTGATTACGATGCAGACAAATACTCCCGTTGAGGAATGTCGCAAAAGAATCTGGCTTGTAGACTCTAAGGTATAGAAGAAACTGACTGATCGTTTGAATGATTATCATTCAGGAGCATTGCTTCATGAGTATTCTTATGATAAGAACTAAAACAGAAAAAATCTTATTTTTCGGTCTTCTGCAGGGTCTTATAGTCAAGTCCCGCATTGATACACTCCAACACTTCAAAAAACCATGGGCTCATGAACATGACTTTGTTAAGAATCTATCTGAGGCTGTTAAGGTATGAAGCTATGATGTCTTATAACTTCAATTCCTTTATCTTGTTGACCTTCTTTTCCCCACTTTTTTTTTTCTTTAATCATGGGATGAAACTCAAATAATGTAGAAGCAATTTCATCCAAGTATGAATACATTAGTAACATTATCCATTCATCTGTTCCTTTATTCTTTGGTCGTAGTTTGATGGACTAGAAAATGTTAAAAGTTCATTCTGCACTAGAATTTTCTTGAGCAAAATTCAATTAACAGTGATATAAACCTGAATGATTCTTATAAACCACTGATTCTATTGATTAAAGCAATGATTCTTGGATTGCTTGTTATATTGCAGGTTATCAAGCCAACTGTACTGGTTGGATCTTCAGGTGTGGGCAGAACTTTTACAAAGGAAGTAGTTGAGGCCATGGCTTCCTTTAATGAGGTATCTTATTACTACCATTACTTAAAACTATCGTTCAGATTTAGCTGCCCTGGAAAGCTTCTTATTACTACCATTATTTAAAAATATCGCTCAAATTTAGCTGCCATTGAAAACTGCAAGAAACTAAAAGAAACATTGCTTGAAATGCAGAGACCTATTATCTTATCTCTCTCCAATCCAACATCACAGTCTGAATGCACTGCTGAGGAAGCATACACTTGGAGCAAGGTAAACGACTTGCAATGGAGTCTCATGTTCCTCATACATCTGGCTTGTGACATAATTTTAGGTTTTAGTCCCACGTGTGATAGGTGAAAAATGTGTTGATGTAGAAATTTCAAGTGATTGAACCACTTTTATGGAATAAGTTTAAATGCTACACCATGCCAACTTTATCCCCCTTTTTGATCAACATTTCTAGCAAGTCGTATATGACTTGGAGATTTTATATCTCCCATGGGTCTTTTGGTGCCTTCCATCAAAGAGTCCCATGAATGCTCCATGTGATTGAGTTTTTGGGGCAGGATTACTTGATAATGCTGATAGTGTTCATTTGAAAGAAAGTGATGGTTGTTGTGGCCAGAGAGCACTTAGCCGGGGCAGAGATTGTTAATGCACGGTAAGCGGTATAAGCATTGTGCCTGGTCCAACATTAGATAGGTGATTTTTTTTATATAGAAATACCAAATGGTTGTTCCTCTCTGAAGGGGCATAAAATTGTGTTTGAAAATATGTGTAAATACCACATCATGTAAACTTTGGTCTCCTTTTTCTTCCCCCTTCAGTCCATATTTCTTGAAAATTGTGACGGGTCAAAGACTCAATTGGGAACAAGTGATTCATGTGATTTGTTGTTCTCATGGGTTCGTAGGTGAAAATTTGTGTTGGTGTAGAAATATCAATTAGTTTCCTCTTTCTCTTAGGCTCAAGATTTTGGGTTGAAAGTAAGTTTAATCGCAACTTTGGTTGGCTAACATTGTTATTTGATATCCAGGGTCGTGCCATATTTGCTAGCGGGAGCCCGTTTAATCCAGTTGAATATGATGGCAAGACTTTCGTGCCTGGGCAGGTCCAAACATTATTCTTCTTTAGCTGACAGCACGAAGGCCTTTTGTTTATATAAACTGAAGTGCTGATAACTTAATGCTAACCCAATTGCATAATCAAATATTTTGCAGGCAAATAATGCTTACATTTTTCCTGGATTTGGCCTTGGCTTGGTGATGTCCGGAGCAATCCGTGTACATGATGACATGCTTCTTGCAGCTTGTAAGTGGACAGAAACATAATCATAACATTGTTATAAACGAATTCATAGTCAAAATGTTCATTTGCCTCTCATTTGTTTCCTTTTTTGCCGGACAGCGGAAGCTCTGGCTTCACAGGTGACACGAGAAGATTTCGAGAAAGGATCGATCTACCCTTCTTTCAAGAACATCAGAAAAATCTCTGCTCAGATTGCTGCTAAAGTTGCTGCCAAAGTATACGAACTCGGTGAGTTCGCCTTGTTCATAAAAAGCTTTGAAGATGTCGTTTTGACGAACGTTAATGTTTTGCATACATCCTCTGAAGTTTGATCTCTCTCCTGCAGGTTTGGCTTCTCGTCTCCCTCGCCCGGAAAATCTCGTGAAATATGCAGAGAGCTGCATGTACAGCCCTCTTTACCGCCAGTATCGTTAAACTCAGCAGTCAGCTTCAAGCAGTTTCGCGCAAGCCTACACATGATTTCAGCTCTAAATTTACATCCAACAGTTTGATAAATTATACGTTACAGTTATGCAATTCAAATTATTTAGACAACTGCTCCCTAGAGAGCATGAGCATATTGGTTTCTCCCATTGTTATCAAAATAGGGGGTTTTGTTCTGAAGGCATATCAACCTACCACAGCATTAGTGCAATGTGTTGCGTTCTTCGGTCTGAAAATGAGTGACAGTTTGATCAAAACTAAATTAACACACTATCTGGAGCATATCATCATTGATAATTATGAATAATTACCAAAATTTCCCCATAAGTTAGCATAATAACAGGTTGCACTCTTGCTTTTGTAATTACAAAAATCTCCTCCGAAGTCTTTTTTTTTGCATGAATGGTATGAAATGTACTATTACAGCGGAGGTTTTTGTAATTTTTGAAGTAAGCGGGGTGCAACCTGTTATTTAGCAAACATAGAGGGGAGCTCCTGGTAAATGGCCCTTGATGATTATGAAAATGTCATTGTTGGGTACTCTTGAAAATTTTTATGTGAGCCTAAAGTGCTAAAGGCGTTCAACAGAGGTAAAGTTGCCGAAAATTGAGTTCGTTTAGGACTCAAATTGACTTGGGAGTGTGCTAACTTGGCCACACTAAACTGTCCTGCATGGTCTGTGTAGACTCAAAATTGACTTGGGGTGTGGAGCCGCAGGCTTAGCGAGTTTCCTGAAGGCTTGTTCTTGTATCAAGATTAGCATATTAATTGAAATTTTCATGGAAATTTGACAAACATCTAAGTTCATATCTCCGTGCAATATAAGTACTCCATGCCTTTTGACGCCTTGGAAAATTGGGCAATTGTGAGAAACGTTCAATAATAGCTTCAGGCCGCATTCGATCAATGGATGGGAGAGACGCTCATTAGTTTCTTGAGAAACGCTACCAAGCGCATATGATAGTCACTCAACGTTCATGGGTTGAAGAAGCTGAAGACATTCAATAGCAGCTCCAGAAGAGTGACCAAGGGTTTTCAGCAGTCGCTTCAAACACAACTAACGAAAGGCGACTGTGCTCAACAATGGCTTCAGACTTGTGATTAACAAAAAGATGACGGATCACGGTGCTCAATCGTAGCTCCATTACTGTGGTCAATTGCATTCAACAGTTTGAGTCAAACAAGAAGCATGGCCAGCTTTAGAGGAAGTACATGACTCCAAATGACCCTATTAACATTTCAATTCGAGGCATGATCCATCACGACCCATCGCTCATTAAAGTGTATGAACAATTAAAAAAAAGAAAGTACACTTGAGGTTTAAGAACCAAGTCCAATCTAGTGATTTTTCTCCAACAAGGTTGCCCAAGCCAAAGGTCAAAATCTGTCATTATGTCAGCCAACCAATTCTAGTGCTAGTTTTGAGTATAGATGATACATTTTCCTTATGTTTTCCTTGGGTACCTCAAGACATAGAACCGTGTGTGTCGACATTTATACGACAATTGGATAACACCTACATTATACCAACTGTTGATATATGTCAATAGAAATTTCCACCCACAGTTCCGATCGAGTTTGTCATTGGATTTGATATTATTAGAGAGTTGATATTAGCAATCCAATTCTCGCTATTCACACCCCAAAAAATAGTAAAAATATTAATTATATTGGCAGTCCAATTCTCGCTAATCGCACCCCATCGAATAATCTTCTCCTCTTCATCTCTCTCCTCCCGCTGCCTAAACCTTAGCCGTAGTTCTATCGGTCGCGCCGTCTTTCCCCCTCGTAGATTCAACTTCTTAAAAAAAGACAGAAATTATCCAGCCAAAATCCCCCAAAAAATAGTCAGTTTTCTGGTTAGAGGAAGGTTTGCATGTCATTTAACTTGTTTTAGAGTTGATTACTCTACGCATGTCATTTAACTTATTTTCTTGCTTGATTTTTAAATTGTTTTGAGTCGTTAAGATGTTTCTCTAGGCTTCTAGTGCTTATATCAATTCCCTATTATTATTTGTTGGCATGCACCCCATCATTTACTTCATAGTCAACGCATGTTTCTTTCACATAATGGCAGTTAATTAGTTAGTTTCTACAAGGAACACGACCCTCTACAAAAAAATTGAGGTCATGGATAAATACTTCATAATTGGCAATAACATATTAGACATAATTCGCAACAGTCATTTCATACTCTACATGACATAACGATATATATATATATAGCTTAATTGACCACTCAATACATGATAAGTGACGGAGTAGACACCCATTTTGGGGTGATAATCCAAACCGAAAAGTCTTATGCTCAATGACCAAACTTGACTACGAAGACATAAGATGTGCAAAAGAAGTAATACATCTTCTAACTCGTGGGCTATCATATATATTTTGATTTGTATTCCACATTCATTGAATAACACAAGAGTAATACATTAAATAAAGAAAATCAGTAAGACATGCATGCATATCACAAAAATCAAATGGGGAGCCGCATATCTCTGACTGATAGTAAAGTGCACCGTTAGGATCGTGACACCTCACACGCGCATGAATCGTCCGGATCGCGCCACGTCGGCGATCCGTGGGAGGTGTAATTACCTATTCCGGGCGAAATTCAATTTGGGAATATTGCTTCGTGGACCGCATTAATGGCTGACCTCAGTTAATTGGAAAAATTCTCGGGCTGCCAACAATGGCGTGATTGCAGTTTTTGGAATGTTTCTTAATTGCTTGCTATATATATACATTTATTGATATAATAGGATTGAAACATATATATTCTCCAGATATATTTACATTCATGGCCGTTGGCTCACGGCAAGGATAAGAATATATATAGGTTGGCAGCCATCGTTTCGAGTTACCGTGAGAAAGCCTCCAAGGAGAAAATACATCCATTCGTCAGAGAGGCGTTCGGCGGCGGCGGTGCTGTTTCCAGGCGGAGGCGATCCAGGCGGACGACTGTCCAGGCGGAGGCGATCCAGGCGGACGACTGTCCACGCGGAGGTGATCCAGGCGGCGGCGGCAGAAGGTTGATCCCGGCGTGCGGCGGCGGCGGGACTTGGTCCCGGTGGAAGAGCGGCAGCGCACGACGGTCGTCCAGCGGAGGCGACGTGGTGGGGTCATCCAGAGCGGCAAGGCGGCGGTGGCAGCAGCGGTAGCAGGCAGCAGCGGTTCGGTTAGTGCCAGGGAGATATCGCCCGGCGATATCTCCGGCAACATCCTCGGCGATAGCTCCAGAAGAAGTTCTGTTCTTGGTTTGTTTTGAATTATTTCAATTTGTACTCTTGTAACTCCTTTTGGTTATTAGTGGATTTGTCCGGTGCGCTCTCCCCGTGGAGTAGGAGTCTCATACTCTGAACCACGTAATATTTCGTGTCGTCTGTGCGTGCTTGAAATCTCATTCCGTTTATTTTATTTTGCGCGATACTGGTTCTTGCTCATTCGTGAAATTCCGTTGCGCTACCGCGGCTTAACTCGATCCGATTTCACAACAATTGGTATCAGAGGTAGGTTCCGCGGGGGTGATCGTCTGGACGTTCCGATTTTCTGATTTGGGTCAACGGTGGGTGATGACATTGGTCCGCTCCCTATCTTTCCAGATCGGTTCCGCGAATATCATTTTGATCGCCCAGTAGCGTTGCGAGCAAGTCAATGTCGGCAAAATTCGAGATTTCTAGGTACGACGACAAGATTGATTTTGGCCTTTGGCAGAAGCGCATAAAGGCCGTTCTCGTCCAGCAAGGTCTTCACAAGGCTCTCCTCGGTAAGGAGAAGTCCGGGAAGAAGGACGACGAATGGGAGGAGCTCGATCTGAAGGCCATCAGCACGATTCAGCTGTGTTTGGCCGATGAGGTGATGTACAACGTGGTGGATGCTGAGACGACGGCGGACTTGTGGAAGAAGCTCGAGGAGCTATATATGTCCAAGTCGCTGACGAATAAGCTATATGTGAAGAAGCAGCTGTACAACCCGTATTCGCCGAGTGGGTCCCTCAAGCTAACTGGCGAGACCTGGGTCAGCCGGATCATTCGCCCAGGCTAAGGAAGGTGGAGAGATCCCCGGATTAGTGGGGGTACGCTGCAGGGAGAAGAAGTTCGGCGAGTGGTGCCCTCACGGACCACTCGCTCAGTAGCATGGGCACTCGCCCAGCTGAGCGGGAGATCGGCGAGTGGTGCCCTCACGGACCACTCGCCCCCAAGGTTTTGAGGGGAAAAAGACCATAATACCCCTGGTGGGCTGCAAATAGCCCTTCAGAACAGCGGAGTTAGGCTATCAGCAGACCAATTTGGGGTGCGATTAGTAAAGTTAAAAGGCGGATTCAGGCTATTTGCAGACCAGCCTAGGAAAAACTATAAATAGACCCTCAAGGGCACCTTGGAGGGGATCCGATTTTAGAGAATCCTCTCCTCCAGGCTAGTTTTTGGTCGGCTGCTAGTGCCCTCCAAGGTGCCCGGTTGAGCTCTGGTTTGGGAGGGGAAGCTCTCTAAGATCTTCCGGGTGTGTGGCGGGACCTCCTCGCTTCAGCCTTGGGTCTTTTCTTATTCTCACATCCACCGTCAAGAGAGTCTAGTGTGGGAGAAGTAAGCATCGGCTGCACCCCCAGTGGGTCCGAACTCAAGAGACCTGTCGCAGGTTTCAACATTTTTTGTGCGGTGAGCGTGGACCGTAGCCAGTGAAGGAAAATCCCAAGCTAGGCTCGATGACAGGAGATGGAGGGAATGGTTCTGACTTAGGCCACTCGCAGCCACCAGCGACAGGGGAGTGGCTGGAGATGTTCGAGAAATTCAAGCGAGAAGTCCTGCAGACAGTTCTCGCGGCAAGGGGCGAATGCGAGGCGCCAGCTGCTCCCATCATTCCACCCCAGCAGGTCGGCGAGAACGCTCCGGGGCAGCGGCTGGGAATGGAGGTGCCAACAGAAGGAAGTGCGCGAGATCTCCCGGGGCGACAACTGTTCAGCAGTCCGGCGAGTGCTGAGGTGTGCGAGTTGGCTCCGCGCGAGAGGACCATTCGCCGAGCAGGGGAAGGGAGCCCCTTTTGCGAGATGATCCTCTCTGCTCCAGTGCCAGAGGGGTTCCGGGGGCCGGAGATGTCCTACTACACCGGAAAGGAGGACCCGGTCGTGCACCTGCAATGGTTTGAGAACATGACCTCAATTCTTCCCATGTCAGATGCATTCTAATGCCGGCTCTTCGCAACCACCCTGAAGGGGAAGGCAAGGGATTGGTTCCACCAGCTTCCCGTAGGTTCCAGCTAAGCGTTCGACGATCTGCGTCGGAGCTTCCGGCTGCGATTCTCGACGTCAAAAAAGAGGAAGAAAGATGCGAAGGCTCTCTTCAAGATCAGGCAGAGGGAGGGGGAGTCTCTGGCACATTACGTGGACAGGTTCCAGGAAGAGATACACCTTGTGCAGGAGGTGCCAGGGTTCGCCCTCAAAATGGCGTTCATTGTGGGATTGAGAGACGGGTTCTTCAAGATGGACCTGAAGAGGAGGGCTCCGGTCTCCTTTGAGGAGTTGATGGAGCGAGCGGCGGAGGAGATAGAAGGGGAGGCGGCCAACCCGGAGTTCTACAAAAGGTTGGCGAAGATGAGCGAGCCTGAGGTGAGGCAACAAGAGGGAAGAAGGAGAGAGGAACCCAGAGGTCAGGGGTTCGAGAGGCCACCTCGGAATTGGAGGTATCAGGAGCCCCACAACAGGTTGGGGTGGAGGAATCAGGAGGGACTAGTGAGAGGTCAGGAAGGAGGATCCCAAGGAAGGGAGATGGGGGGAGTCAACCCGGGGTGGAGGCAGGGCCCCCGACCCCCTCCTCCTCCGCGGGAGCAGGCCATGGCGGTAGGCCGAGGAAGAGGAGGAGGAGGAGCTAGAGGAGCTAGAGGAGGAAGAGGAAGAGCGGGAAGAGGGGGTAGGGTGGTGTTGCCCTACTGTGACTTTCATCAGGAAGAGGGTCACGCAACGGCCACCTGCCTCGAGTTCCTGGAGATGAGGGAGAGAGGGCAGCCACGGCAACAACCGATCAGGATTGAGGAGGTGTTCCCGGAAGGGGAAGAGGATAGGTGTGAAGACCGGGCTGATGTAGGAACAAGGGGGGAATCGGGGTGATTCATGGTGGGGTTGGGATAGAGGCCTCTCGCAAGAGGAGCTTCCAGGCGATGTTCCGAAGGGACGTCGCGTCGACTTCCCAAACCCCACCCCCCTCGGAGAAGCTCACCTTCTCCTCGGAAGACATGCCAGATTATGAGGATCCATTTTGCGACGCCCTGGTGATCCAGACGGCGATTGAAAATTTCACGGTCTCCCGGATCCTGGTGGATAACGGGAGCTCAGTGAATGTGATCTTCAAGAAGGCCTTCGACGCGATGGAGGTGGAGAAGAAGAGGGTGCAGGCCTCCGACGGACCACTGTTTGGTTTCTCAGGGGAGCGAAAGGAGGTCGAGGGAGGCGTGGGTCTCCAAGTGACGTTAGGAGGGGTCCCAAGGAACTGCCGGTTCGTCATCGTTGACGCTCCGAGCAGCTACAATGCTATCTTCGGACGCCCTCTCATTAGTGCTTTCCGGTGCGTGCCCTCATCGTACCACCAGTGCCTGAAGTTCCATAGTGGAGGAGTCCAGGTCCGGATCCGAGGAGATGCTAAGGTGGCGAGGCAATGCTATGTGACTGCCGTCAACACCATCTCTTGGATGGCGGAGGCTGAGAGGATGGATAAGGAGATGACGAGGCCGGAGGGGCCAGGAGAACAAGTGGAGAAGAGAGGAGTAGAGGAAGAGGGCGGTGCCCGAGAGGAGAATATGGAGGTCGCTCAGGAGGAGCAGGAGATCGAGCCGATGGAGGCGGAAGGAGCCGCAGAGGAAGAAGCCCGGGAGGAGGGGCGAGAAGCAAAGGGCCAATGGGAAGAGCCAACCCGGCTCGAGGCGGCAGAAGAGGTGGTAGAGATGGAGGTCATCACCCAGGAGGGAAGAGTGAAAGAGGTGTGGATCAGCGGGGGTCTCGGCCCGGAGGACAGGGTGAAGATACTGGAGTGCATCCAGAAGAACGTGGATGTCTTCGCATGGAGCGCAGCTGATATGCCAGGCATCGAGGCGGACGTGGCTTGCCATCGTCTCAACCTCGAGCCAGGAGCCCGCCCCATCCGGCAGAAGAGAAGGGCCTTCGCCAGCAAGCTCGAAGAACCAATCCGCGGGGAGGTGGCCAAGCTCCTCGAAGCAGGTTTTGTATCGGAGATCCAGTACCCAGGCTGGGTCTCCAACGTCGTAATGGTAAAAAAGGCCGATGGCCGCTGGCGTATGTGTGTGGATTTTTCATTGTTAAACAAGGCCTGCCCTAAGGATTGTTATCCCCTGCCTAGGATCGACGCGTTGGTTGACTCAGCCGTCGGTTTTTCTGTGATGAGTTTTTTGGATGCTTTTTCAGGTTATCACCAGATCAGGATGCACCCCCCGGACGTCAAAGACGTCTCGTTCATCACCAGGGAGGGATGCTACTGCTATAAGATGATGCCCTTCGGGCTGAAAAATGCAGGAGCAACCTACCAGAAGATGATGGACCGGGTATTTAGGGAGCAAAGGGGAAGGAACCTGGAGGTCTACGTGGATGACCTTATGGTGAAGAGCAAGTGCGTGAACTCTCACATCCAGGACCTCGAGGAGACATTCGCCACCCTACGCAAGTACAAGATGCGCTTGAACCCCCTGAAGTGTGTGTTCGGGTCCTGTAAGGGGAAATTCCTGGGGCACCTTCTGTAAGACCCCCCTTCGAAACTAGACACGAACAGGGGATCTTATCGCACACCACCGCCAATTCGCAACAAGAAGGGAATAACGGAAGAGTAGAGGTATGAACGTCTCAACCCTCTCCCATCATTCTCTTCCAAGCTACGAACTGACGATGGTGTTAAGCGAACAACCATCACACCCCAACCAGGGTTCACTATGAGCAGTAGCGGAAGTAACACTAGCGGAAGACTAGCAGCCACGTAGTAGAGCACAGAAATATATGAGTATATAGAACAAGACAGAAATAGCCACAACAACGGCACGATGGCCCCACAGTCCAAGTACAACAGTCTATAGAAAATCCGGAGGCTCACAAGTAACATACCAAACCGGATGAAAGATGATATATAAGTGCAGTAAATATGTAAATCTAATAAGCTAACTATATGACTGATGATGTTGCCAGGGGTAGCAACGATCATCATCATGCCTTCTGTCTCCACGCCAAGTCCACGTCAAGTTCACGTCATAGCTTCGGAAACACCCATGGTTGCGTTGCCATCAACGGAGTCTCCGCCTAAAAATGATAAGCGCGAACGCGTTAGTCAAACTAGACTGAGTGGTTCTTCCCGCTCCCCCCAAAGCCCTAACGCTCAAGGGAGGGAAATACCACGCTGCAGAAAGTGACAGACAGTATATATGCAATAGTATAACAGACGAGTAGTATAATATGTGATGAGTAAAGTAGCAACCTATCAGTTGTGAGCATATAAGTAAGCAGTATATAAAAGACAATGAAAGTATAAGTTCTACTGTTTCGAACCTAGCGGTGTCCACACTCACACACCCAACGAAAGCTAAGCTGAACAGTATGAAACATGCTATCATCTAAGAGCAGTATAAGTAAAAGTATAAACCCAACTGGGATTAACATCATCATCACAGGTGCACGTGAAATCTATGTCAGCATCACACTAACAATTCAAACAGTGTCGAGACGTAAGCACTCGATCGAAACCGAAGTACCAACTAACGACTGGGACACTTATTCGTGGGGTAGCTAAGCCCACAGGCACCACCGTCGTGGCCAAACGGTGGCAGTGGCACGTCCTGGCCACTTCTAGAGTATTTAAGCACAATCATCCCTAGGCCTTACGTACGACAATTCGGGCCCGTACTCAGTCTTCGCCCATACTGGCGGAACAAACAAAAGAACCGAGGCATAGCTCAGGTCGAACTCCAGGTGGCTAACACCTACACAAACAACAAACTAGGCTAGGGCGCACGTTGTTGTTCAACCATGAGGCTACCCTAGAGTCACTGTACGAACCCTCCGGAGTGTGCCACCGCGAGAGCCAGCGACCCGCCACATCACACACATGCAAACATACAAACAATCACTTAGGGGAAAGAACACCCTACTAATCATCACACATGAGGTAAAAGGCACCCAACTAGTGTATCGTCCCACCCTAGCACTCTCTGCATTACTGGTGGACGTTATAGATCTGCTTGATGAGAGTCTCAAACCACTCCTCATCACTTAGGGGAAATGAACACCCTATCATATCCAAGATTGTCAACAGTTACAATTCATCAACTTTTATACTTAATAACCTATAATGTAATACAACATTATTCGTGTTGAAACCGAGACTTGCGAACAAGACTTAGTCTCTGTGGAGTTCGGGGCCCTCAGCTAGCCGAGGGGCGACCAATCCTTACTCCTCCCAAGGGAGAGCTCTAGGTTGAAGGTGTTGGAACTAGGGACTGGACCAAGGGCTTAGTGGGGAGGTCCCGCCACATACCCGGAAGCCCCTCAGGAACTTCCCCTCCCAAGCCACTACTAAGCTTGGGCACCACTGGAGGCTCTCCTCACCCCCCTAGAGAGACTTGGGGAGGGAGAGAGAGGGAGAGAGCTAGCCTAGAATGAGATCCCTCCAAATGGTGCCCCCTTGGTCCTATTTATAGGATTTCTGAAGTTGGGCTGCAAATAGCCGAAAACTGGTCTGCCAGATTACCAAAATACCCTTGAACTGGGCTGCAGATAGCCAAATCCCGCTGCTCTTGGACTGCGAATAACCAAAACTGGACTGCGAATAGCCAAATCCCGCTACTCTTGGGCGCTAAACGCAGACCGCCTACCCGGCAAGGTTCTGGGCGAGCCGGAGGCCTCCCGGCCCTCCGGCTCGCCCCCACAAGGGTGTGGGCGAGCCGGAGGCCCCCCGACCCTCCCAGTTCTCCCCCACAAGGGTGTGGGCGAGCCGGAGGCCTCCCGGCCCTCCCGGCTCGCCCCCACAAGGGTCTGGGCGAGCCGGAGGCCTCCCGGCCCTCCCGGCTCGCCCCCACAAGGGTGTGGGCGAGCCGGAGGCCTCCAGGCCCTCCCGGCTCGCCCCCACAAGAGTGTGGGCGAGCCGGAGGCCTCCCGGCCCTCCCAGCTCGCCCCCACAAGGGTGTGGGCGAGCCGGAGGCCTCCCGGCCCTCCCAGCTCGCCCCCAGCAGGGTGTGGGCGAGCCGGAAGGGCCGGGAGGCCTCCGGCTCGCCCACACTCTTGTAGGGGCGAGCCAGGAGGGCCTGGAGGCCTCCGGCTCGCCCACACCCTTGTGGGGGCAAGCCAGGAGGGCCGGGAGGCCTCCGGCTCGCCCAGACCCTTGTGGGGGCGAGCCGGGAGGGCCGGGAGGCCTCCGGCTCGCCCACACCCTTGTGGGGGCGAACCGAGAGGGCCGGGAGGCCTCCGGCTCGCCCACACCCTTGTGGGGGCGAACTGGGAGGGTCGGGGGGCCTCCAGCTCGCCCACACCCTTGTGGGGGCGAGTCGGGAGGGCCGGGAGGCCTCCGGCCCGCCCAGAACCTTGCCGGGTAGGCGGTCTGCGTTTAGCGCCCAAGAGTAGCGGGATTTGGCTATTCGCAGTCCAGTTTTGGTTATTCGCAGTCCAAGAGCAGCGGGATTTGGCTATCTGCAGCCCAGTTCAAGGGTATTTTGGTAATCTGGCAGACCAGTTTTCGGCTATTTGCAGCCCAACTTCAGAAATCCTATAAATAGGACCAAGGGGGCACCATTTGGAGGGATCTCATTCTAGGCTAGCTCTCTCCCTCTCTCTCCCTCCCCAAGTCTCTCTAGGGGGGTGAGGAGAGCCTCCAGTGGTGCCCAAGCTTAGTAGTGGCTTGGGAGGGGAAGTTCCTGAGGGGCTTCCGGGTATGTGGCGGGACCTCCCCACTAAGCCCTTGGTCCAGTCCCTAGTTCCAACACCTTCAACCTAGAGCTCTCCCTTGGGAGGAGTAAGGATTGGTCGCCCCTCGGCTAGCTGAGGGCCCCGAACTCCACAGAGACTAAGTCTTGTTCGCAAGTCTCGGTTTCAACACATGGTGCGGTGAGCGTGGAGTGTGACCGATTCACGAAACTCTCGAGATGAGCTCCATGGATGGAGGTGGAGGAAGTTCCGACCCAGGTCATTCGCAGCCCCCGGTGGCTGGAGTGACGTTGGAGATGTTTGAAAGCTTCAAGCGAGAGGTCATGCAGACCTTGCAGATCGCCTTCGCCACGACGGCCGTAGGCAGAAGAGGAGATGGTTCGGAGGTCCCGCCCCAGCAGGTGGAGGAGGGAACTCTCGGCCAGCAGTTCATAAAGGAGATACCGGTGAGGGGGGAGTGGGGAGGTGCCATACCCCCACTCGCCCACCCTCAAGGGGGCGAGCTCAGGAGGGGGGCGCCCTCCCAGCTCGCCCCAGCCCCTCAAGGGGGCGAGCTCAGGAGGGGGGCGCCCTCCCAGCTCGCCCCAGCCCCTCAAGGGGGCGAGCTCAGGAGGAAGGCACTGTCCCAGCTCGCCCCGTCTCTTCCAACCCAGTCCCAAAAGGGGGCGAGCGGGGAGGCATCCGACCCCCACTCGCTCCACCCCAAAAGAAACCAAGTGAATGTTGATGGTCGAGACCACCTCGGGTGGAGGCTATCCAATAGCCCGGCGAGCGCAGAGGTCAACAATTCGACTCCGCGAGAGCAAGGAAGTAAGGACTTCAAAAGAAAAAGATCCAACCGCCCGAGGTGGAGGCCGGGACCAAACACACCCCCTCCACCACCTCAGCAAACCATGGAGATTGGTGGGGGTAGACGGAGGAGAATCAGAAAAGCAGGAAGAAGAAGGAAAGGAAGGGGTAGGGTGGAGTCACCCTACTGCGACTTCCACCAGGAGGAGGGTCACGCGACGTTCACTTACCCTGAGTTCTCAGAGATGAAGGATGCGAGGGGTCCAGGGCAACAGCAACAACTACCGGAAGAAGTCAAGGAAGACCAAGACTGGGAGTGGGAGGCTCAGTTCGGCTTCCATACTTAAGTTTCATTTTCTAGCCTTAAGTTCGTGTAATGCTATGTTCCGTTTCCATGTCTAGTTTTTCCAACATGTACTAGGATGGTTTAATATAATGAAAGTTTTTCAAAAATACTTAGCCCCGATGCTGGCCCGCTGACCAGGCTCCCACCTAGCTGGCAGGGCCGGGAACCGCTCGAGGGCGGGGAAGAGAATGCTTAGCCTCGATGCTGGCCCGCTGACCAGGCTCCCATCAAGCTGGCAGGTCCGAGGATCGCTCGGGGACAAGGAAGTCACAAGTATTTAGTCCTGATGCTGGCCCGCGGACCAGGCTCCCACCTAGCTGGCAGGGCCGGGAACCGCTCGGGACAGGGAGGAAAATGTCCACCACTAGTAGAGCTCGCTCCTAGAAGTGTGTCGACCCTATGTCCACCACTAGTAGAGCTCGCTCCTAGAAGTGTGTCGACCCTATGTCCACCACTAGTAGAGCTCGCTCCTAGAAGTGTGTCGACCCTATGTCCACCACTAGTAGAGCTCGCTCCTAGAAGTGTGTCGACCCTATGTCCACCACTAGTAGAGCTCGCTCCTAGAAGTGTGTCGACCCTATGTCCACCACTAGTAGAGCTCGTTCCTAGAAGTGTGTCGACCCTATGTCCACCACTAGTAGAGCTCGCTCCTAGAAGTGTGTCGACCCTATGTCCACCACTAGTAGAGCTCGCTCCTAGAAGTGTGTCGACCCTATGTCCACCACTAGTAGAGCTCGCTCCTAGAAGAGTGTCGACCCTATGTCCACCACTAGTAGAGCTCGCTCCTAGAAGTGTGTCGACCCTATGTCCACCACTAGTAGAGCTCGCTCCTAGAAGAGTGTCGACCCTATGTCCACCACTAGTAGAGCTCGCTCCTAGAAGTGTGTCGACCCTATGTCCACCACTAGTAGAGCTCGCTCCTAGAAGTGTGTCGACCCTATGTCCACCACTAGTAGAGCTCGCTCCTAGAAGTGTGTCGACCCTAAGTCCACCACTAGTAGAGCTCGCTCCTAGAAGTGTGTCGACCCTGTGTCCACCACTAGTAGAGCTCGCTCCTAGAAGTGTGTCGACCCTATGTCCACCACTAGTAGAGCTCGCTCCTAGAAGTGTGTCGACCCTATGTCCACCACTAGTAGAGCTCGCTCCTAGAAGTGTGTCGACCCTATGTCCACCACTGGTAGAGCTCGCTCCTAGAAGTGTGTCGACCCTATGTCCACCACTGGTAGAGCTCGCTCCTAGAAGTGTGTCGACTCTATGTCCACCACTGGTAGAGCTCGCTCCTAGAAGTGTGTCGACCCTATGTCCACCACTGGTAGAGCTCGCTCCTAGAAGTGTGTCGACCCTATGTCCACCACTGGTAGAGCTCGCTCCTAGAAGTGTGTCGACCCTATGTCCACCACTAGTAGAGCTCGCTCCTAGAAGTGTGTCGACCCTATGTCCACCACTAGTAGAGCTCGCTCCTAGAAGTGTGTCGATCCTATGTCCACCACTGGTAGAGCTCGCTCCTAGAAGTGTGTCGACCCTATGTCCACCACTCGTAGAGCTCGCTCCTAGAAGTGTGTCGACCCTATGTCCACCACTAGTAGAGCTCGCTCCTAGAAGTGTGTCGACCCTATGTCCACCACTGGTAGAGCTCGCTCCTAGAAGTTTGTCGACCCTATGTCCACCACTAGTAGAGCTCGCTCCTAGAAGTGTGTCGACCCTATGTCCACCACTAGTAGAGCTCGCTCCTAGAAGTGTGTCGACCCTATGTCCACCACTAGTAGAGCTCGCTCCTAGAAGTGTGTCGACACTAAGTCCACCACTAGTAGAGCTCGCTCCTAGAAGTGTGTCGACCCTATGTCCACCACTAGTAGAGCTCGCTCCTAGAAGTGTGTCGACCCTATGTCCACCACTAGTAGAGCTCGCTCCTAGAAGTGTGTCGACCCTATGTCCACCACTAGTAGAGCTCGCTCCTAGAAGTGTGTCGACCGTATGTCCACCACAAGTAGAGCTCGCTCCTAGAAGTGTGTCGACCGTATGTCCACCACTAGTAGAGCTCGCTCCTAGAAGTGTGTCGACCCTATGTCCACCACTAGTAGAGCTCGCTCCTAGAAGTGTGTCGACCATATGTCCACCACTAGTAGAGCTCGCTCCTAGAAGTGTGTCGACCCTATGTCCACCACTAGTAGAGCTCGCTCCTAGAAGTGTGTCGACCCTATGTCCACCGCTAGTAGAGCTCGCTCCTAGAAGTGTGTCGACCCTATGTCCACCACTAGTAGAGCTCGCTCCTAGAAGTGTGTCAACCCTATGTCCACCACTAGTAGAGCTCGCTCCTAGAAGTGTGTCGACCCTATGTCCACCACTGGTAGAGCTCGCTCCTAGAAGTGTGTCGACCCTATGTCCACCACTGGTAGAGCTCGCTCCTAGAAGTGTGTCGACCCTATGTCCACCACTGGTAGAGCTCGCTCCTAGAAGTGTGTCGACCCTATGTCCACCACTGGTAGAGCTCGCTCCTAGAAGTGTGTCGACCCTATGTCCACCACTAGTAGAGCTCGCTCCTAGAAGTGTGTCGACCCTATGTCCACCACTAGTAGAGCTCGCTCCTAGAAGTGTGTCGACCCTATGTCCACCACTAGTAGAGCTCGCTCCTAGAAGTGTGTCGACCCTATGTCCACCACTAGTAGAGCTCGCTCCTAGATGTGTGTCGACCCTATGTCCACCACTAGTAGAGCTCGCTCCTAGAAGTGTGTCGACCCTATGTCCACCACTAGTAGAGCTCGCTCCTAGAAGTGTGTCGACCCTATGTCCACCACTAGTAGAGCTCGCTCCTAGAAGAGTGTCGACCCTATGTCCACCACTAGTAGAGCTCGCTCCTAGAAGTGTGTCGACCCTATGTCCACCACTAGTAGAGCTCGCTCCTAGAAGAGTGTCGACCCTATGTCCACCACTAGTAGAGCTCGCTCCTAGAAGTGTGTCGACCCTATGTCCACCACTAGTAGAGCTCGCTCCTAGAAGTGTGTCGACCCTATGTCCACCACTAGTAGAGCTCGCTCCTAGATGTGTGTCGACCCTAAGTCCACCACTAGTAGAGCTCGCTCCTAGAAGTGTGTCGACCCTATGTCCACCACTAGTAGAGCTCGCTCCTAGAAGTGTGTCGACCCTGTGTCCACCACTAGTAGAGCTCGCTCCTAGAAGTGTGTCGACCCTGTGTCCACCACTAGTAGAGCTCGCTCCTAGAAGTGTGTCGACCCTCTGTCCACCACTAGTAGAGCTCGCTCCTAGAAGTGTGTCGACCCTATGTCCACCACTAGTAGAGCTCGCTCCTAGAAGTGTGTCGACCCTATGTCCACCACTAGTAGAGCTCGCTCCTAGAAGTGTGTCGACCCTATGTCCACCACTGGTAGAGCTCGCTCCTAGAGGTGTGTCGACCCTATGTCCACCACTGGTAGAGCTCGCTCCTAGAAGTGTGTCGACCCTATGTCCACCACTAGTAGAGCTCGCTCCTAGAAGTGTGTCGACCCTATGTCCACCACTAGTAGAGCTCGCTCCTAGAAGTGTGTCGACCCTATGTCCACCACTAGTAGAGCTCGCTCCTAGAAGTGTGTCGACCCTATGTCCACCACTAGTAGAGCTCGCTCCTAGAAGTGTGTCGATCCTATGTCCACCACTGGTAGAGCTGGCTCCTAGAAGTGTGTCGACCCTATGTCCACCACTAGTAGAGCTCGCTCCTAGAAGTGTGTCGACCCTATGTCCACCACTCGTAGAGCTCGCTCCTAGAAGTGTGTCGACCCTATGTCCACCACTGGTAGAGCTCGCTCCTAGAAGTGTGTCGACCCTATGTCCACCACTAGTAGAGCTCGCTCCTAGAAGTGTGTCGACCCTATGTCCACCACTAGTAGAGCTCGCTCCTAGAAGTGTGTCGACCCTATGTCCACCACTAGTAGAGCTCGCTCCTAGAAGTGTGTCGACACTAAGTCCACCACTAGTAGAGCTCGCTCCTAGAAGTGTGTCGACCCTATGTCCACCACTAGTAGAGCTCGCTCCTAGAAGTGTGTCGACCCTATGTCCACCACTAGTAGAGCTCGCTCCTAGAAGTGTGTCGACCCTATGTCCACCACTAGTAGAGCTCGCTCCTAGAAGTGTGTCGACCGTATGTCCACCACTAGTAGAGCTCGCTCCTAGAAGTGTGTCGACCGTATGTCCACCACTAGTAGAGCTCGCTCCTAGAAGTGTGTCGACCCTATGTCCACCACTAGTAGAGCTCGCTCCTAGAAGTGTGTCGACCTTATGTCCACCACTAGTAGAGCTCGCTCCTAGAAGTGTGTCGACCCTATGTCCACCACTAGTAGAGCTCGCTCCTAGAAGTGTGTCGACCCTATGTCCACCACTAGTAGAGCTCGCTCCTAGAAGTGTGTCGACCCTATGTCCACCACTAGTAGAACTCGCTCCTAGAAGTGTGTCGACCCTATGTCCACCACTAGTAGAGCTCGCTCCTAGAAGTGTGTCGACCCTATGTCCACCACTGGTAGAGCTCGCTCCTAGAAGTGTGTCGACCCTATGTCCACCACTGGTAGAGCTCGCTCCTAGAAGTGTGTCGACCCTATGTCCACCACTGGTAGAGCTCGCTCCTAGAAGTGTGTCGACCCTATGTCCACCACTCGTAGAGCTCGCTCCTAGAAGTGTGTCGACCCTATGTCCACCACTAGTAGAGCTCGCTCCTAGAAGTGTGTCGACCCTATGTCCACCACTAGTAGAGCTCGCTCCTAGAAGTGTGTCGACCCTATGTCCACCACTAGTAGAGCTCGCTCCTAGAAGTGTGTCGACCCTATGTCCACCACTAGTAGAGCTCGCTCCTAGAAGTGTGTCGACCCTATGTCCACCACTAGTAGAGCTCGCTCCTAGAAGTGTGTCGACCCTATGTCCACCACTAGTAGAGCTCGCTCCTAGAAGTGTGTCGACCCTATGTCCACCACTAGTAGAGCTCGCTCCTAGAAGTGTGTCGACCCTATGTCCACCACCAGTAGAGCTCGCTCCTAGAAGTGTGTCGACCCTATGTCCACCACCAGTAGAGCTCGCTCCTAGAAGTGTGTCGACCCTATGTCCACCACCAGTAGAGCTCGCTCCTAGAAGTGTGTCGACCCTATGTCCACCACTAGTAGAGCTCGCTCCTAGAAGTGTGTCGACCCTATGTCCACCACTAGTAGAGCTCGCTCCTAGAAGTGTGTCGACCCTATGTCCACCACTAGTAGAGCTCGCTCCTAGAAGTGTGTCGACCCTATGTCCACCACTAGTAGAGCTCGCTCCTAGAAGTGTGTCGACCCTATGCTGGTCCGCTGACCAGGCTCCCATCTAGCTGGCAGGGCCGGGAACCGCTCGGGGGCAAGAAGGAAAGTACTTAGCATCGATGCTGGCCCGCTGACCAGGCTCTCACCTAGCTGGCAGGGTCAGGAACCGCTCAGTGGCCGAAAATTCTCTTAAGTATTTTTCCCCCCGAGGTGGCTCCGTTAGCCGGGCTCTCACTAGCCGGCAGGGTAGGAAGGCCTCTCAGGGAGGCTAAGTGTTTTTCCCCCGAGGTGGCTCCACTAGCCCGACTCTCGCTAGCCGGCAAGGTTGGGGAACCTCTCGGGGAGGCGCTGTGGCTTTTCCAAGATATCACCAATAACCGGATTCCCAGCGACACTCGTCGAATATGCAGGGTTGGACATTTCTTTCCGAGCGTGAGCCACGCTCGAAAAGAGCGGGGATTGTGTACAACCCTGTATTCGCCGAGTGGGCCCCCGAGGCCCAAGATATTTTTAGGCCCAATATTTTCAAATGACGCGACCCCGGGAGGAGGAGGGGTGAGCATTTGGAGGGAGTCGAATCTGAGGGGCGCATCCCAGGACTGTTCCCTTGTGAGGGCGAGCCGGGGAGGGCCGGGAGGCCTCCGACTCGCCCAGAGCCTTGTGAGGGCGAGCCGGGGAGGGCCGGGAGGCCTCCGGCTCGCCTAGAGCCTTGTGGGGGCGAGCCGGGAGGGCCGGGAGGCCTCCGACTCGCCCAGACCCTTATGGGGGCGAGCTGGGAGGGCCGCGAGGCCTCCGGCTCGCCCACACCCTTGTGGGGGCGAGCTGGGAGGGCCGGGAGGCCTCCGGCTCGCCCACACCCTTGTGGGTGCGAGCTGGGAGGGCCGGGAGGCCTCCGGCTCGCCCACACCCTTGTGGGGGCGAGCCGGGAGGGCCGGGAGGCCTCCGGCTCGCCCACACCCTTGTGGGGGCGAGCTGGGAGGGCCGGGAGGCCTCCGGCTCGCCCACACCCTTGTGGGGGCGAGCCGGGAGGGCTGGGAGGCCTCCGGCTCGCCCACACCCTTGTGGGGGCGAGCCGGGAGGGCCGGGGGGCCTCCGGCTCGCCCACACCCTTGTGGGGGCGAGCTGGGAGGGCCGGGGGGCCTCCGGCTCGCCCACACCCTTGTGGGGGCGAGCCGGGAGGGCCGGGGGGCCTCCGGCTCGCCGACACCCTTGTGGGGGCGAGCTGGGAGGGCCCGGGGGCCTCCGGCTCGCCCACACCCTTGTGGGGGCGAGCTGGGAGGGCCGGGGGGCCTCCGGCTCGCCCACACCCTTGTGGTGCGAGCTGGGAGGGCCGGGAGGCCTCCGGCTCGCCCACACCCTAGTGGGGGCGAGCTGGGAGGGCCGGGAGGCCTCCGGCTCGCCCACACCCTTGTGGGGGCGAGCCGGGAGGGCCGGGAGGCCTCCGGCTCGCCCAGACCCTTGTGGGGGCGAACCGGGAGGGCCGGGAGGCCTCCGGCTCGCCCAGACCCTTGTGGGGGCGATCCGGGAGGGCCGGGAGGCCTCCGGCTCGCCCACACCCTTGTGGGGGCGAGCTGGGAGGGCCGGGAGGCCTCCGGCTCGCCCATACCCTTGTGGGTGCGAGCCGGGAGGGCCGGGAGGCCTCCGGCTCGCCCAGACCCTTGTGGGGGCGAGCCGGGAGGGCCGGGAGGCCTCCGGCTCGCCCACACCCTTGTGGGGGCGAGCTGGGAGGGCCGGGAGGCCTCCGGCTCGCCCACACCCTTGTGGGGGCGAGCTGGGAGGGCCGGGAGGCCTCCGGCTCGCCCACACCCTTGTGGGGGCGAGCCGGGAGGGCCGGGGGGCCTCCGGCTCGCCCACACCCTTGTGGGGGCGAGCTGGGAGGGCCGGGGGGCCTCCGGCTCGCCCACACCCTTGTGGGGGCGAGCTGGGAGGGCCGGGGGGCCTCCGGCTCGCCCACACCCTTGTGGGGGCGAGCTGGTAGGGCCGGGGGGCCTCCGGCTCGCCCACACCCTTGTGGGGGCGAGCTGGGAGGGCTGGGAGGGCCGGGAGGCCTCCGGCTCGCCCACACCCTTGTGGGGGCGAGCCGGGAGGGCCGGGAGGGCCGGGAGGCCTCCGGCTCGCCCAGACCATTGTGGGGGCGAGCCGGGAGGGCCGGGAGGCCTCCGGCTCGCCCAGACCCTTGTGGGGGCGAGCCGGGAGGGCCGGGAGGCCTCCGGCTCGCCCACACCCTTGTGGGGGCGAGCTGGGAGGGCCGGGGGGCCTCCGGCTCGCCCACACACTTGTGGGGGCGAGCCGGGAGGGCCGGGAGGCCTCCGGCTCGCCCACACTCTTGTGGGGGCGAGCACGGAGGGCCGGGAGGCCTCCGGCTCGCCCAGACCCTTGTGGGGGCGAGCCGGGAGGGCCGGGAGGCCTCCGGCTCGCCCACACCCTTGTGGGGTCGAGCCGGGAGGGCCGGGAGGCCTCCGGCTCGCCCAGAACCTTGCCGGGTAGGCGGTCTGCGTTTAGCGCCCAAGAGTAGCGGGATTTGGCTATTCGCAGTCCAGTTTTGGTTATTCGCAGTCCAAGAGCAACGGGATTTGGCTATCTGCAGCCCAGTTCAAGGGTATTTTGGTAATCTGGCAGACCAGTTTTCGGCTATTTGCAGCCCAACTTCAGAAATCCTATAAATAGGACCAAGGGGGCACCATTTGGAGAGATCTCATTCTAGGCTAGCTCTCTCCCTCTCTCTCCCTCCCCAAGTCTCTCTAGGGGGGTGAGGAGAGCCTCCAGTGGTGCCCAAGCTTAGTAGTGGCTTGGGAGGGGAAGTTCCTGAGGGTCTTCCGGGTATGTGGCGGGACCTCCCCACTAAGCCCTTGGTCCAGTCCCTAGTTCCAACACCTTCAACCTAGAGCTCTCCCTTGGGAGGAGTAAGGATTGGTCGCCCCTCGGCTAGCTGAGGGCCCCGAACTCCACAGAGACTAAGTCTTGTTCGCAAGTCTCGGTTTCAACAATTCGCTCCTCAATCTATATTCTCATTCAATCACACAGTTCATCTTACCCTTATCAGGTCAGGATTGTCACTATTAACTTCAAACATACTTATTGAGGATTCAAAAACCTGGTTCATTTCCAATATAAGGTTATGTCCATCAAGACTGGATCAACTCATGAGATCTAGTCTAGGCCATTAATCACATCCTACATTTAGGGCTCGTGACGTACTCTCGTCTACTCCCACTGAAATCATCTTATAGATTCATAGCATCGAGACTGCGATCATCCGCACGCCGCAGAACTTGAAGATCTCCACAACCTCCTCAGAGCGGGGAACTCATAAATAATCCTCCTTGAGACACCCCCTCCGAGATCGCGGTGTAGCCCGTCGGGGGAACCTGGATGCGCTCCTCCCGTAGTGGAATCCTCACCTCCACGCTCTTTGGAATTTCGAAGCGCCTCCGCCACACACACCAATCCGATCGTCACATTGTGGCGCTGTCGCGGTCGTACGAGAGGCCAACTTTCACTTGTGTACACGTGCCGCAAGTCTGCAACTAATGTGATGCGCAGAGCATAAGAAAAATCAAGGTGATCCAGGTAAGCTACTCTATCATCACCTAACTTTGACATTTTATGTAATATGCTAATTATATTAATTATTAGCATAACTTTAGCACAACTACTGCAAAGTGGCTTCAATTATTATTAAATCAATATAATAATTGATCTTTATGATGTGAGTTTTTCATTTGCAGTTTTCATCCTATTTTTTTATATTTATTTTGGCAGTTTGAACTCATAAATTATATTAAGCTTGGCAAAAGTGCATCGCATGATTATTTTATTGATTTTTTTAACTCCTCAAAAAATTTATATTCTGAAATTGAAAGGTATTTTACTCTTCCAAATTAAACTTTATCTCCTGAATTTATTTGAGGAGTAAAAAAATCAATAAAAATGACCACTTTGCCAAGCTTAATATGTTTCAAGAGTGCAAATTGCCAAAATTAAAAAACTATGATGCAAAATGCAAATGAGAGATAATTCTAAGGTGCATTTAGCCAAAAGTCCTTTTTTATTTTATTAGACAAATTATATATATATATATATTCTGAAATTGAAAAGTATTTTACTCTTCCAATTTGAGTTAAAGAGCTCTCCAATATATAGAAACTATTTTTGGGTCTGCTTTTAAAAGCTGTTCCAAACATTATAATGTGAATTTAATTATGACTGAATGTTGGGCCATTTTGAGAGTGGTGCTACTTGCTAGCCTCATGGAAATATATATATATATATATATATATATATATACGAGTGACAGTGCACGGGGGCCCCCCGTGCCCCGCGCGACAGTACCCGGCCAGCAGCGGCGGGCTTCGCCCGCCCCCACGGCGGGCATCGGGGCGCCCGACGGGCTTCGGGGTGCCCGACTCATAATTAATAATGATTAATTTAATTAATAAATTTAAATTCATTTTAAAGAAAATGAATTCACGGGTGATGTGATTTCTAAATGTGTTTTTTTTTAAAGCAAGTTTTTTTTAAATGTTTAAAAAAAATAATATCAAGGTTTTGAAAATCGGACCGGGCATCGAACCGGCAGAGGGAGAGGTTCAAGGTCGAATTGGTTCAACCGGTTTAACCGGGGTTGAACCGTTATATATATATATATATTAGAAAGAAAAAAAATTAATGATATATAAAAAATTTGCACAAAACATAACCCATGGGGCATAATATGTATATCAATTTATTATTATATGTATAAAATAGTTCTGGAATCTTCACATCTCCATTGTAGGCAGAGTGGTAAAGGTTTACATTCCTGTATGTGAGGTCGCCACTTTGATCCCGGGCGGCCGCATTCTTTAAAAAAATTTTAATTTTTAATTTAAAAAATAGTTTAAACCCCGCTCAAGACCCTATAACTGTAATAAGCGGGGCCCACAGGCCTGCCCCGCCCGCAACCTGTTTTTTTCAAAATAGTTGGGGTAAGATAGTAATTTCACTTTGTAAGGTAGGGGTCCTATAAAATTTATAGGTTTAAGACACCCTATCAAGGTAGGTTTAGGAGACCTAGGGAAAAAAATGGACGGTCGAGATTGAATCAACGTTCCAGGTTGATCGAACGGCTGAGATGTTGTGATAAAATCAGATCGGACGGCTGGGTTTAAATAGAGAAATTTCATTGTTAGATCGGACGGTGGGTATTGATTGGCAGGGCATTACACCGATAAGCCTATTTTCTTATATAGTAGTATAGATATATCAAGATGCTGGTCAATTCAAGTAAATACAATTCCAATTCTACAAGGCTCTCTTTAATAGTTTAAGAAATTTTTTCTGCTGCATTTTTCCGAAAATACAAAAGCTATTTTTTTTTATCATTTGAATAGCCGTGCGTGTACAACCCTCATATTTCCCGAGTCGGTGTGACCCGATCCGGATGAGATCGAGACAGCAAGATTAGACGAGGCGAGTAGAGTAACCGCTCAAAGGTAACCGGAGCCGGTCGAGGCAGGAGAGCGGAAGAAGGAATCAGCGGGGTCAGAGGGAGGGCGGAGTCCCCCCACTGACCCGCCTCCTGGGCGAGTGGGGGATCTCCCCACTCGCCCGCCTCCTGGGCGAGTGGGGGGTTCCCCACTCGCCCGCCTCCTGGGCGAGTTGGGTTCTCCCCACTCGGCCGCCTCCTGGGCGAGTGGGGGGTTCCCCACTCGCCCGCCTCCTGGGCCAGTGGGGGATCTCCCCACTCGCCCGCCTCCTGGGTGAGTGGGGTTCCCCCCACTCGCCCGCCTCCTGGGCGAGTGGGGATCCCCCACTCGCCCGCCTCTTAGGCATCTGCTCAGCCTGTCAGGCCAGCAAGTGGACGATGTCCATTCGCCCAGGCATGGTGAGCTCGGTTCATTTGGCTATCCGCAGTCCAATTTCTGCTATTCGCAGTCCATTTTTGGGAAGTCTATAAATAGACCCCCATGGGCACCTTGGGAAGGGTTGGTTCCTACCCCCTCTCTCGCGTGTGAGCAAGCACTACCCCTCCCCTCCCCTTGATGTTGAAGGTGGTCGGTGAGGTGTTCCTTAGTGCCCTCCAAGGTGCCCAGGCTCAGCATTGGCTTGGGAGGGGAAGCGCTCTAAGATCTTCCGGGTATGTGGTGGGACCTCCTCGCTGAAGCTTAAGGGGTTCGTTTCTAGATTCAAGTGTTCTTCAAGGGCAAGTTCTCCTAGTTCCTAGTAACCGGTCAAGGGTCTAGGCTTAGGTCAAGTAAGGGTTAGCTGCATCCCCCTTGCGAACGTCGAAACCGGGTTACTGGTTTCAACATTATGGTGCGGTGAGCGTGGAAGCAGCTAGTTCGGAAAGCTCTGGGCAAGCCTCATGGCTGGAAGCGATGAGCTGGGGGACTCACCCCTGCCGGGGAGTGCATGAAGAAAGGTGACTTCGAGGAGTTCAGGAAGTCAATCCGGGAAGTCTTGCGGTTTGCACTCCCCCCTCAGGGCGAGTACACGGCATCGCCAACACCTGTGCTCGCCTCGCCGTCTTTGATGGAGATAGATCAAGCGTGTTGGCAAGGGAAGGGGCCAGCCTCGGAGGAAGGCTTGAGCCTTCAAGTGCAAGCGCTCTTCAACAGCTCTCATGCGGCCAGCTGCCCCGAGTGAGGGGGCAGGGAGGATGCCTCCGTCTCACCAGGAAGGGGGCGTAGTCCCTGTTCCTGATTCAACAAAAGCACGGGGAGACGCAAGGAAGCTACGCAGATCGGTTCCAGAGGCAAGTCTCCCACCTGCAGGTTGACCAGGGAAGCAGGAAGGACCAGGAGAAAGGAAAGGAATGAGAAGACAGAGAAAGTGGAGGAGATGATGAAAGAGATGGTCAAGGTGCATGTGACCAAGTAGGCCCAGAGGGGCGCGTTGTAATAAGCAGGTAGCTCCTCGACGATGAATGAAGAGGTTTCAGGTAACACCTTGACTAAGTGGTTTGGGGTAAGTGTTGAGCTCCTCTGCCTCCAGGTGAAGGTAAGCACCTAGGACGTGGATGAGTACTCCGCTCCCATTTGGTAGTATCCCCGACTAGAGACCATTCTCCGGGCTCAGTCATGCCGGCAGATGGGAGGCTCATCGGGTCGACTCGCTACTTGGTAGCTGGACTGGGAAGGCGTTGAGTCCCTCCACCCCGGTTGAGCTACGACTCCCAGGACCTGGATGGGTACTTCCACCTCCAGTCAGATTGGGAAGGCATTGAGTTCCTCCACCCCCGGTTGAGCTACGACTCCCAGGACCTGGATGGGTACTTCCACCTCCAGTCAGATTGGGAAGGCGTTGAGTTCCTCCACCCCGGGTTGAGCTAAGACTCCCAGGACCTGGATGGGTACTTCCACCTCCAGTCAGATTGGGAAGGCGTTGAGTTCCTCCACCCTCGGTTGAGCTAAGACTCCCAGGACGTGGATGGGTACTTCCACCTCCAGTCAGATTGGGAAGGCGTTGAGTCCCTCCACCCCGGTTGAGCTAAGACTCCCAGGACCTGGATGGGCACTACCACCTCCAGTTAGATCAGGAGTGCGTTGAGTCCCTCCACCCCGGTTGAGCTAAGACTCCCAGGACCTGGATGGGCACTACCACCTCCAGTTAGATCAGGAGTGCGTTGAGTCCCTCCACCCCGGTTGAGCTAAGACTCCCAGGACCTCGATGGGCACTACCACCTCCAGTTAGATCAGGAGTGCGTTGAGTCCCTCCACCCCGGTTGAGCTAAGACTCCCAGGACCTGGATGGGCACTACCACCTCCAGTTAGATTAGGAGTGCGTTGAGTCCCTCCACCCCGGTTGAGCTAAGACTCCCAGGACCTGGATGGGCACTACCACCTCCAGTTAGATCAGGAGTGCGTTGAGTCCCTCCACCCCGGTTGAGCTAAGACTCCCAGGACCTGGATGGGCACTACCACCTCCAGTTAGATCAGGAGTGCGTTGAGTCCCTCCACCCCGGTTGAGCTAAAACTCCCAGGACCTGGATGGGCACTACCACCTCCAGTTAGATCAGGAGTGCGTTGAGTCCCTCCACCCCGGTTGAGCTAAGACTCCCAAGACCTGGATGGGCACTACCACCTCCAGTTAGATCAGGAGTGCGTTGAGTCCCTCCACCCCGGTTGAGCTAAGACTCCCAGGACCTGGATGGGCATTACCACCTCCAGTTAGATCAGGAGTGCGTTGAGTCCCTCCACCCCGGTTGAGCTAAGACTCCCAGGACCTGGATGGGCACTACCACCTCCAGTTAGATCAGGAGTGCGTTGAGTCCCTCCACCCCGGTTGAGCTAAGACTCCCAGGACTTGGATGGGCACTACTACCTCCAGTTAGATCAGGAGTGCGTTGAGTCCCTCCACCCCGGTTGAGCTAAGACTCCCAGGACCTGGATGGGCACTACCACCTCCAGTTAGATCAGGAGTGCGTTGAGTCCCTCCACCCCGGTTGAGCTAAGACTCCCAGGACCTGGATGGGCACTACCACCTCCAGTTAGATCAGGAGTGCGTTGAGTCCCTCCACCTCCAGGTGAGCTCGGCTCCCTGTTAGGTGTGGAGTTTCCTCCACCTCCAGGTGAGCTCCGCTCCCTGTTAGGTGTTGAGTTCTTCCACCTCCAGGTGAGCTCGGCTCCCTGTTAGGTGTGGAGTTTCTTCCACCTCCAGGCGAGCTCGGCTCCCTGTTAGGTGTGGAGTTTCCTCGACCTCCAGGTGAGCTCGGCTCCCTGTTAGGTGTGGAGTTTCCTCCACCTCCAGGTGAGCTCGGCTCCCTGTTAGGTGTTGAGTTCTTCCACCTCCAGGTGAGCTCGGCTCCCTGTTAGGTGTTGAGTTCTTCCACCTCCAGGCGAGCTCGGTTCCCTGTTAGGTGTGGAGTTTCCTCCACCTCCAGGTGAGCTCGGCTCCCTATTAGGTGTTGAGTTCTTCCACCTCCAGGTAAGCTCGGCTCCCTGTTAGGTGTGGAGTTTCCTCCACCTCCAGGTGAGCTCCGCTCCCTGTTAGGTGTTGAGTTCTTCCACCTCTAGGTGAGCTTGGCTCCCTGTTAGGTGTGAAGTTTCCTCCACCTCCAGGTGAGCTCGGCTCCCTGTTAGGTGTTGAGTTCTTGCACCTCCAGGCGAGCTCGGTTCCCTGTTAGGTGTGGAGTTTCCTCCACCTCCAGGTGAGCTCGGCTCCCTATTAGGTGTTGAGTTCTTCCACCTCCAAGTGAGCTCGGCTCCCTGTTAGGTGTGGAGTTTCCTCCACCTCCAGGTGAGCTCCGCTCCCTGTTAGGTGTTGAGTTCTTCCACCTCCAGGTGAGCTCGGCTCCCTGTTAGGTGTGGAGTTTCCTCCACCTCCAGGTGAGCTCGGCTCCCTGTTAGGTGTTGAGTTCTTCCACCTCCAGGTGAGCTCGACTCCCTGTTAGGTGTGGAGTTTCCTCCACCTCCAGGTGAGCTCCGCTCCCTGTTAGGTGTTGAGTTCTTCCACCTCCAGGTGAGCTTGGCTCCCTGTTAGGTGTGAAGTTTCCTCCACCTCCAGGTGAGCTCGGCTCCCTGTTAGGTGTTGAGTTCTTCCACCTCTAGGCGAGCTCGGTTCCCTGTTAGGTGTGGAGTTTCCTCCACCTCCAGGTGAGCTCGGCTCCCTGTTAGGTGTTGAGTTCTTCCACCTCCAGGTGAGCTCGGCTCCCTGTTAGGTGTGGAGTTTCCTCCACCTCCAGGTGAGCTCCGCTCCCTGTTAGGTGTTGAGTTCTTCCACCTCCAGGTGAGCTCGGCTCCCTGTTAGGTGTGGAGTTTCTTCCACCTCCAGGTGAGCTCGGCTCCCTGTTAGGTGTTGAGCTTTCTCCACCTCCAGTTGGGCTCGGCCCATAGGAGGGTTCTTAAGTGGAGAAAGGTTTTCCTCCCACCTCAGGTCGAGCTCGGCTCGACTAGAAGTGCTGAGTTTTTCCTCCACCTCAGGTCGAGGTTAATCCGACCCAAGGTGTTGAGCTTTCTCCACCTCCAGTTGGGCTCGGCCCATAGGAGGGTTCTTAAGTGGAGAAAGGATTTCCTCCCACCTCAGGTCGAGCTCGGCTCGACTAGAGGTGCTGAGTTTTTCCTCCACCTCAGGTCGAGGTTAATCCGACCCAAGGTGTTGAGCTTTCTCCACCTCCAGTTGGGCTCGGCCCATAGGAGGGTTCTTTAGTGGAGAAAGGTTCACCTTCCGTCTCAAGTCAGGATCAACCGAAAGGCTTGGCAGAGGTTCCCCGATGACGGATCCTTTCGTGGATTCCCCTAAGGTCCCACCTACTCGTCAAATAGGTGGGTTGGACTTTCTTTCCGAGCTTGGGACAAGCTCGCAAAGAGCGGGGATTGTGTACAACCCTCATATTTCCCGAGTCGGTGTGACCCGATCCGGATGAGATCGAGACAGCAAGATTAGACGAGGCGAGTAGAGTAACCGCTCAGAGGTAACCGGAGCCGGTCGAGGCAGGAGAGCGGAAGAAGGAATCAGCGGGGTCAGAGGGAGGGCGGAGTCCCCCCACTGACCCGCCTCCTGGGCGAGTGGGGGGTTCCCCACTCGCCCGCCTCCTGGGCGAGTTGGGTTCTCCCCACTCGCCCGCCTCCTGGGCGAGTGGGGGGTTCCCCACTCGCCCGCCTCCTGGGCGAGTGGGGTTCTCCCCACTCGCCCGCCTCCTGGGCGAGTGGGGGATCTCCCCACTCGCCCGCCTCCTGGGCGAGTGGGGATCCCCCACTCGCCCGCCTCTTAGGCATCTGCTCAGCCTGTCAGGCCAGCAAGTGGACGATGTCCATTCGCCCAGGCATGGTGAGCTCGGTTCATTTGGCTATCCACAGTCCAATTTCTGCTATTCGCAGTCCATTTTTGGGAAGTCTATAAATAGACCCCCATGGGCACCTTGGGAAGGGTTGGTTCCTACCCCCTCTCTCGCGTGTGAGCAAGCACTACCCCTCCCCTCCCCTTGATGTTGAAGGTGGTCGGTGAGGTGTTCCTTAGTGCCCTCCAAGGTGCCCAGGCTCAGCATTGTCTTGGGAAGGGAAGCGCTCTAAGATCTTCCGGGTATGTGGTGGGACCTCCTCGCTGAAGCTTAAGGGGTTCGTTTCTAGATTCAAGTGTTCTTCAAGGGCAAGTTCTCCTAGTTCCTAGTAACCGGTCAAGGGTCTAGGCTTAGGTCAAGTAAGGGTTAGCTGCATCCCCCTTGCGAACGTCGAAACCGGGTTACTGGTTTCAACATTATGGTGCGGTGAGCGTGGAAGCAGCTTTTGCTCGCCTGTTTTCTTGGTGTTTGCTTTATTTTCTGAATGCCGCTTAAGCTCCTAGGCTCGAGGCGAGATTGTGTGCTCGCTAGGCTCTTAGGATTGCGGCGAGATGGCGCATTTCTTCATTCTCGCACCTATATACTCGCACGTCATGCTCGCACCTGTATACTCGCACATTATGCTCGCACCTGTATACTCGCCTAGGTACTCGCGCATGTATACTCGCACTCTTCAATATCTCCCTTGGTGGAGTCGAGCTGTGGAGGCGACTTGGAGGGTTCCGAAGGACACATGCTCTCAAGGCCCCGCTCTGTACCTGGTGAAGAGTTCATTAGACTCGTTCAATAAATTTTGAAGGGGAAAGAGATAGGGAACGGCAGTCGGGGAGGCCTGGAGGGACATATCTTCCCGAGGCCTCCATCCTACTTGGATGCCGGATGTCGACGAAGAGTGACGTTAAGTAGGGAATGACGGTCGGGGAGATCCAAGGGGATACACCCTCCCGAGGTCTCCGGTCGAATCGATCGCTCCCCTTCTCAAGTTGGAGTATCGGCTTCCAGACTTTACCCTAGTAATCTCTACAGCCGGACGAGAAATGCAGTCGGTGGGAACCGCGACCAACATGCAAGGGGGGAGCTGATCTCGGCCGTCATTGCAGAGGCTTGGTCTTAAGGGAACGCACACCCGAGGCACTGTCCCATCATCCGTTCTGAGTTTTTACAAGGGTCAAGTCGGAGGCTCGTCTTCCAACCTGCGGCGGCGAATGTTGATGTAGGACGACGTCAAGCAGGGAGTGGCAGTCGGGGAGATCCAAGGAGACACACCATCCCGAGGCCTCCATCCTACTTGGATGCTGGATGTGGATCGGACCTGCTTCCTGTTGCTCAATGAGTTTAGCAGGGAGTTAAGCACACTTTAGGCACAATAACTCATATGATCTAACACAATAATTTAGAAAACGAAATGCTTTGCTGCGAGCTTTTTAGCTCTCGAGGGTACACGACGCCTTTTTTCAAGGGTTCCCTGAGCTAGTGAAATCGATCATCCCTTCGCCGAATCGGAAGGTCGGCGTCCAGACTTCTTCCTGGTAATCTCTACAGTCGGACGAGAAATGCAGTCGGTGGGAACCGCGACCAACATGCAAGGGGGGAGCTGATCTCGGCCGTCATTGCAGAGGCTTGGTCTTAAGGGAACGCACACCCGAGGCACTGTCCCATCATCCGTTCTGAGTGTTTACGAGGGTTAAGTCGGAGGCTCATTTTCCAACCTAGCGTGGAGATTGACTTTACCTGACTTCTTTATTATGAAAACTTTGTTGATGCGAAAGAAGCTGCCTCGTCCCATGTTTCAGGGAGATGCAGATTTTATTCAAAGAAATGAATTTACAAGGATGGGATATACACATTCCCCCTTAGGGATAAAACCTTTTCAGGTCATCACCGCTCCAGGTGCTCCCTAGCAGCTCGCCCTCTTGGTTCTGTAAGCGGTATCCTCCTGTCAGGAGTGCTTCCTGGATGATGAAAGGTCCTTCCCAGTTCGGGTTGAGCTTCCCAACGGCCGCAGACCTTCCTGCTGCGTCCACCTTTTTCAGGACCAGATCGCCCGCTTGGAATTGTTTGAGGCGAACATTTTTGTCAAAATGTTTCGCCATCCGGCGCTTGATCTCCTCTTGCCTGGCTGAAGCTAAATCTCGGAGTTCCTCGATGTAGTCGAGAGATAGCTTTTGAACCTCTTCATTCTCTAGTCGCCATTCTTCGCTTTCGTTCTCCGCAGCTACCACCCTTGGGCTTCTGACTTCGAACTCTACTGGAATGAGAGCTTCCGACCCGTGAGAGAGTTTGAACGGTGTTTCCCCTGTGGCTGAGCTAGGAGTGGTCCTCAGAGCCCACAGGACCGAGGGGAGCTGGTCCGCCCAGTTACCTCTTAGGTTCTCCACCTTCTTCTTCAGTAGGTTGATGATCAGTTTGTTGGCGGCCTCCACCTGGCCATTGCTCCTTGGGTGATGTACGGAGGCGAACCGAAGGTCGGTTCCTAGCTGCCTGCAAAAGTCCTCCAGTTCTAAGCTGGCGAACTGGGGACCATTGTCGGTGATGATGGCGAGAGGGATCCCGAATCTGCAGACGATCTCTCCCCAGATGAAGTTCTTCACGACTTGAGAGGTAGTCTTGGTCAGGGCTTTGGCCTCGATCCACTTGGAGAAGTAGTCGATCATGACGAGAACGAACTTTCGTTGTCCACTGGCTTGAGGGAAAGGGCCGATCAAGTCCATCCCCCAGATGGCGAACGGCCATGGGGAGATGATCGATCGGAGCTGCTGGGCCTGCTGCAACTGAAGGGGGGCGAAGAGCTGGCACTTCTGGCACTTCTTCGAGAAGATCTCCGCATCCTTCCGGATAGTAGGCCAGAAGTAACCATGCCTCAATACCCTCTGCTCCAAAGTGCGAGTCCCAGAATGACTTCCACACTCTCCCGAGTGGATCTCCTCCAACACTCGGGGTACTTGGTCTTCGGAAACACATCTGGCCAGGGGGCCCGAGATGGTCTTGCGGTACAGCTCCCCATCTTGCAGGAGGTAGTATGCCGCCTTATACCGAAATCTTCTTTTATCCCCTTCGTCTGCCGGGAGCTGGCCGCTGGCCAGGAATGCCACGAAGGGATCCATCCACGAGGGGCGTTGCTCGATCTCCATCAACTCTCCCTCTTCAATGGACAGGCGGAACAGCTCGGTGATAGTTCCTCCGGCCCTTGGCCCGTACTTGGCGAGGCGATCTGCTGCCGAGTTCTCCTCCCTTGGCACATGCTCGACGAAGAAGGATTGGAAGCCTCCCATCAGCCCTTTCACTTTTACCAGGTACGTCTGCAAGATGGTGTCGCGCACCTCGAACTCGCCTCGAATCTGCGATGCGACCACCATCGAGTCCGTGAAAGCCCGGACATCACGGATCCCCAGCTCCTTGGCAAGGCGCAAGCCTGCCACTATTGCCTCGTATTCTGCCTGGTTGTTTGTGACGGGGAAGAGGATCTCGACGGCTTGCTCGATTCTTGTTCCCTGTGGGCTGACGAGCACGATGCCCACCCCTACAGAGCTTTTGCCCGAAGCTCCATCAACAAACATCTTCCAAGGAATTGGATTGAGCCCCTCTTCTCCTGGCTCCGCTTCCACCGAGAAGTCAGCCAAGAAGTCTGCTACTTGCCTGGGCCTTGATCGCTACTCGGGGAGAGAAGGAAATGTCGAACTCGCTGAGTTCTACCGACCATTTCGCCAACCTCCCTGAATGCTCCACTCCCTCCCGGACATTGCGGAGAGGATGATCAGTTACCACTCGGATGGAGTGAGCCTGAAAATAAGGCCGGAGCTTCCGTGCCGACACCACCAAGGCGAAGGCAAGCTTTTCCAGGATTAGATACTTCAGCTCCGCCTTCTTCAGCACCCGGCTGACATAGTAGATAGGTAGCTGCCTCTTCCCTTCTTCACGGACCAAGATGGAGCTAACTGCCTCCGCTCCTACTCCGAGGTAGATGAGCAGGTATTCGCCTTCCTTCGGGCTCTGAAGGAGAGGTGTCTGAGTCAACTGCTCCTTCAGCCTTCCGAATGCTATCTCACATTCTTCGGTCCACTCGAAGCTTTCTGTTTTGCGGAGCGTTTTGAAGAATGGAGAGCACTTCTCTCCGGCCTTCGAGAGGAAGCGGTTAAGACCCGCCAGCCTGCCTGTCAACCTTTGGACTTCCTTCATCATTTTTGGGGATGACATCTCCAGGATCGCCTTAACCTTGTCGGGGTTAGGCTCTACTCCCCTCGGAGTAAGGAGATGTCCCAGGAACTTCCCCCTGCCCGCTCCGAAGACGCACTTCGTCGGATTGAGCCTCATCTTGAATTTTCTTAGCGTCGCGAAGGTCTCTACCAGACCGGCTATGTGTTCCTGGACACTCTTGCTTTTGATCAAGAGGTCGTCCACATACACTTCCAGGTTCCTCCCCTTTTGCTCCTTGAAAATATGGTCCATCATCCGTTGATAGGTGGCTCCCGCATTCTTCAAACCGAAGGGCATCATTTTGTAGCTGTAGCAGCCATCGTCGGTGATGGAGACATCGCGGCAATCGGGGGGATGCATACGGATCTGGTGATATCCTGAAAACGCATCAAGGAAACTCATCACAGAAAAACCGACGGCCGAATCAACCAGCTCGTCGATTCGAGGCAAGGGATAACAATCCTTCGGGCAGCTTTTATTCATTAAGGAAAAATCCACACACATTCTCCAGCTTCCCCCCGCCTTTGTCACCATTACAACATTGGAGACCCAGCCTGGGTACTGGATCTCTGACACAAAACCTGCATCAAGCAGCTTTTTAACCTCCTCCCTAATTGGCTTGGCGAGGATGGTGGCGGTTCTCCTTTTCTTCTGGCGGACGGGCTGGACAGTGGGATCCAGGTTGAGGCGATGACACGCAACCTCAGGGTCGACTCCTGGCATCTCGGCTGCGCTCCAAGCAAAGATGTCGACGTTCTTCTGCAGACACGCCGCCATCTCGATCTTCTCTTCGGTCTTCAGCGACCCGCCAATCTTCAGCAGCCCCGGCACTCCCGCTGCAGAGAGTACCTCGATCTCCTCGACCTCTTCAGCCACTTCCAGCCTGGCCGGGCTCTCCAGCACTCTTCCGAACTCTTCCGCGTCAGCCATCCAGCTGATGGTACTGACGGCGCTAAGATAGCACTCCCTAGCGGCTCTTGGATCGCTCCTGATCCTCACCTGGACGTCTCCCTTACAGTACTTCAAGCACTGATGGTAGGAGGATGGGACGGCTTTGAAGGCGTTGAGAAGCGGCCTCCCAAAGATGGCCTTGTAACAGCTCGGGGCGTCGACGATGATGAATCGACAGCTGATGGAGGTGCCACCGAGCGTTACAAGGAGATCAGCTCCTCCTTCCACTTCCTTCTTCTCTCCGGAGAAGCCGAAGAGGGGACCATCAGGTGCCCGAACCCTGGCAGCTTCGACTCCCAGTCCGTCAAACGTCCCCTTGAAGATGACGTTTACAGAGCTACCGTTGTCGATCAGAATCCGATCAACGGTGAAGTCCTCCACCGCGGCTTGAATCACGAGGGCATCATGGAAGGGATTCGCGTTCCCTAGCATGTCCTCCTCGGAAAAGGTAATCTCCTCCATCGGGGGCGGTGTTTGTGAGGTCGAGGCGACACTCCTGCGGTAGATCTGATGGAGGCTTCCCTTGCGGGAAGCTTCCAGCCCTGCTCCCCCATGGATTACTCCAACTCGGCCTCCCTGGCCCAGGTCTCCCCGATCTCCCTGGTCGACCCGATCCTCGTTCCTCCTGCGAACGACTGCGGCCTGTCCTGCCTGTGGCTCGGCAGGGGCCTCCATCCTCCTCTGCTCTCCTCCAGCCTCTCCTGCTGCCAGCCTCCTCCGGGCTTCCCAAAAGTCTGGGCAGGCAGCCATGGCATGTCCCCCCACCTGGTGGAAGTCGCAGTAGAGAGGAACCTCTTCTGCTTGACGCCTCCTAGGCTTCGGCTTCTTCCTTCCTTGACGGCGGCCTCGCCCGGCTACCGCCATTGCTTCATCTCTCCTCCTCTCCTGACGCCTCTCTGGTTGGCGAAAGGGCCTTCTTTCTGGGGATCTCCCCCTTTGGTCTTGACGCTGGTGCCGTCCAGCCGGCCTCCAAGGTGGCCGGTTGACGGGGACCTGGTAGCGTCTTCCCTCCTCCTGACGCTCAGGGGACTCGACGGGCCTTCTCTCCACGATCCTCCCGGTTTCCTTCCTCCTGAGCTCCTCCTTCTTTTTCTCTTCTTGCCGCTCCGGCCACTTCCTTTCCTCCCTTCGGGGCTCCTCTCTCTTCCTTTTCTCAGGGATCCCATCCCTCTCTCCACGGTCGCCTCTGGTCACCCGTGCCAACCTTGCCAAGAAGTCAGGGTTGGAGGCCTCTCCCCGGACAAACTTATTGGCCCTCTGAATGAGGTTGTCGTAGGAGTAGGGTGGGTTCTCACTGAGCTCCAACTTGAAGAGGCCTTGACTGATGCCGAATGTCAGGGCCAGCAACAGGATGTTGCTATCCACCTCCTGGATTTGCAGAACCTCCTCCTGGAAGCGCTCGATGTAAGGTCCTAGTGCCTCATCTGGCCCTTGCACGAGGTAGAACAGGGTCGTTGCCTCCTTCTTCAGCTTCCTGGCCGTGTCGAACCGGGTCGTCAGCCCACGACACAGGTCTTCGAAGCAGTAGATTGAGCCTGCGGGCAACTGGTGGAACCAGTCCCAGGCCTTTGCTCGGAAGGTAATGGCAAACAACCTGCACTTGAAGGCGTCCGACATGGTTCAGATAGAGACTATATCCTCGAACCATTGGATGTGCCTGACGGGGTCCTCCTTTCCCGAATAGTAATTCAAGGCTGGGTCCCTGAATCCTTCTGGCACGGGCGCGGCGAGAATCTCCTCGCAGAAGGGGCTCCTCCCTCCTGCCCGGCGACGATCCTCCACTTGGCGAGTATCACCACCATACTCGCCATATGGGCGAGTATCCGGGTATCTCCCCTGCTCGCACGGCTCGCGGAAGCGAATACCTTGCGAGGTTGGCTGGTAGAATTGCGACCTCCTTGGTCGCTCGGTTTCATCTTCCATGTGCTCCTTTCCTGCTCGCCGAGGGGGACTCCCTCCCTCGGACGGAACTGGGCGATGCGGCGAGGTCGCAGTGACCTCGGCGCGCGGCTGAAGCGCTGCTCGCATGGCTCCCTCCATGCGCTGCGCGAAGGCTTCGAAAACCTCCAGCGTCACGAACCTGCCAGTTCCCGTCGAGTTGCCGACCTCCTCCTCATGGTCGCCACCTACGACCATCTCACCTTCTTGCCGAACTTTCTTCCAACGACTACGGTCCACGCTCACCGCACCAAAGTGTTGACGCCAGGAAAATCCTGACCTCAAGATTCGGACCGATGCAGCCGGAGGCTACTCGCCCAGCAACCCGACGAGATGGCTTGGCTGGCGACGACGAAGAAGCTAGAAGAGCAACAAACAGGACCCCAGGTGCTGCGGCAGGGAGGTCCCACCACGTACCCAGAAGCTCCGAAGAGACTTCCCCTCCAAGACCAAAGAATGGCCGAGCAAGGTACGAGGAAGGCACCGACTTGGCTAGTACCGGGAGTAGCGACCAAGTGCGACAGATTCTAGAATGCAAGAGCAGGGTTTCGAAAGCTCAAGTCCAGGTGCCAATCCAAGTACCCCTGGGGTCCTATTTATAGGAAAACCAAGGGGTAGGGGGGGGGGGTTATAGTCCAGCCCCCAACCCGGCGACTATGGGTTACTCGGCGAGTATCCTGCCATAGTCGCCCATCTGGCGAGTAGTGGGTGCTGCTCGCACACGCCGGGCTAATAGTCGCCAGGTCTTCTGTTCCATACTCGCCACCCTGGCGAGTATTGCCTGCATACTCGCCGAGGTCTTCTCTGCTCTGCCTTGATCTGCCGGGCTCTGTGTTGACCTCTTTGACTTTGACTTCTGCCTACGTGGCCTTGGGGGGGGGGGGGGGGGGGGGGGGTCCACCCTCGGAGAATGAGGGTTGTACACTCACCTCCACTAGTTCCTTCCACTTCTGGAACTTCACAAACACTTCTGACTTCTCCCTCAGAAAGTATACCCATGTGTAGCGGGTGTAGTCATCCACCAGAGCCAACACATACTTATTTCCTCCATAAGTAAGGGTGGCGCACGACCCCATCACATCAACATGTACGCACTCAAAGAGTTGTCTTACACCTGGTCTCCGACTTGTCAAACGGAAGTCGATGTGACTTTCCATATTGACAGCCCTCGCACACATGGCCGTCGGCGCGATCATTACAATGCACATTCAGACAAATTTCCAACCGACAGACATTTTTACAAAGTCACTCTCGGACAAGCCCAATTCCGGTTCTTACTTGACAAGTTGGGCATCCACGATATGATGTGCATGCGCCAACTTGAGGGGGCATCTTAAAATTGACAACATATTACATGAAATTGATTGGCAATATCCCGATATCGTATTCCCATTTCATGGAATATCTAGTCACCTTATTCTTCTGCATATATAATTTATCATTACTAAGTAGCATGTTTTTAGGCAACTTTGTATATATTTTGAGGACCTAACCTTGTAATGACATGAAATAAGAAAAGTTACATTGATTTCATGAGATTGCGATTAACAGTATATTTGGATTTGGGGTGCTGCAAATTAAAATCAGGTATTTAATTAGCCAGTAATAGGATTTGGAAAGAGGTAGGTGACCTACCCCTCTCCCTCCAATGCTGTCATTCTGCCATATTATAAGCATGACCCCAACTTCCTCAGCTTCACAAACTTCTCTCTCCCCCCATCATCATTCTACCAGCCTGTTCTTCAGGAGAGAGAAAGTTACATATATATAAACTGTATGCAGAGAGAGGGAAGCTAGAGATCGATGGAGAGGGTGTGGGAATCCGGGAAGAGGGCGAGCTTGGGGTTGAGCAGGAGCATGAACATGGAGAACTGGGGAGTGGACGAGGCCTTCGTCAGGACCCGATCCTCCGCCGTCAGCCGGCACCGCAGCCGCCGCATCGACGACGATGAGGAGGCGCTCCGCTGGGCCGCCATCGAGCGGCTCCCCACCTACAACCGCGTCCGCGTCGGCATCCTCAACTCTTTCGTCGAAGCAGAGGAACACGCCGGCGGCGGAGACACCCAGCGGGTGGTTCGGAAGGAGGTGGACGTGCGGAAGCTCACCGACGGAGAGCGACAGGAGTTCATCGGCCGGCTATTCAAGGTCGCCGAGGAAGACAACCACCGGTTCCTCACCAAATTCAGAAACCGGATCGACAAGTCTGTTGCTCTGTTTTTATTTCCTTAATTATCTTTCATTTCCTTACATAATAATTTTATTTCTTCAGCCACATTATCTTCATCAATATATAAACGGAGATTAGGAGAATAGTGGTTGCTTTAATTTGTAGTGTTTTAATAATTAATTTTATTCTAAAATTTCGCTTAGGCACCAACTAATTAGTAGATAAAGATTAGATACACGATCCTGATCTAATTTTATTTACACAACGGCCTTATATATTTTAATTTTTTCTTAGGCGTCAATCATATATGTATGTGCTCCCTCTATCCATTAATTAATGTATTTCAAAATAAGCAGATTATAAATTAATTAATGCGAAAATTATTTATACACTATATTTTGATTTTTTTTTTAAAAAGTCTCGTCATAATGCATATATTATCACGTATGTCAAATCAATTTTAATAAAGGTAAATTTAATGATAGTTACTTGAAATTACTGTTGACATGCCTAATGACAGTCTTCCTCAAAAATATTACAGACATGCCTAATGACAACATACCCTAGTAGGTATATGAGCTCTACTATTTTTTTTTTTTATTTTTTTTATTTCCATGTTTACTTTTAATTTAGGGGAAATATGTAATTATTTTTTAATTATTTTTTGAAATAAATTACCGTATATGTTAAGTTATTATATTAAAATAATAAGACTATATTTGACAATTTTGAATGTTTCATCAAAGTCAAATTTTTAATAGAAAAAAACACATTTGGTGAAAATTTTACCCATCTTTATTACTAAATTTCTAATTTCATTAATTTTTTTAATTTATGTGTTTTCACTTTAATTTAAAAAGCATGCTCTCATATAGACAAAATCTCTTACTTATAATAAAAAAATGTGTTCTCCCCGCCGCTCGTAAACCCTCGTGCACTGAAAAAATGACCAATTGGCGGGCGCTCGTGAGTTTGCAAGTGGCGGGAGCGCTATCGCGCCGAGGTAATACCGTGACTATAGTCCTATCGCGCAGTGCACCTGGGACTACCCCGTGCACTAAGACGATGGAGATATTGTCGTGATTGGCTTTAGGGGCGGAGCCGGTGCTCCTCACTCGTGTGTATGTATAATTGTATATATATGATAACTATGTTTCAACGGATACTTAATTAAACAAATAATAATTAAGAACTTAACTTGCCAGGGTCGGCATTCAGCTCCCCACCGTCGAGGTGCGGTTCGAGCGGCTGAAAGTGGAGGCCAAGTGCCAGGTCGGGAACAGGGCGTTGCCGACGCTGGTCAACGCGGCGCAGAACATCGTCGAATCTGCACTCGACGCCGTCGGCATCCGCCTCACAAAGGGCGCCACCCTCACCATCCTCAAAGACGTCTCCGGCATCGTCAAGCCCTCCAGGTCAATTCATCGAACACCTTGAGTGCGGACCGAACTGCAGCTCTCTCTGCTTCGATCATTGATATAAATATATGTTTACAGGATGACGCTTTTGTTGGGCCCTCCGGGTTCGGGGAAGACAACGCTTCTTCTGGCGTTGGCAGGAAAGCTGGACCGCACTCTGAAGGTAGATTAGTGTTCAGCCAAAAACATGGATTATTGAATGATGACTCGGGTTGTGTTTGGTAGGCGAGCGGTGAGATCACATACAATGGCTACAGGCTTGACGAGTTCGTGCCGCGGAAGACGGCGGTGTACATTAGCCAGAATGATGTTCACGTCGGCGAAATGACCGTTAAGGAGACACTGAACTTCTCCGCCCAGTGCCAAGGCGTCGGAGCTCGATATGGTTCGTTTCAATATTCATTTTAACAGCATGTATATTTATTATTTATTAAATAAAGCTTATGCCTTGACGATAATGCGGGGATGTAGACCTTCTAACGGAACTGGCGAGGCGGGAAAAAGACGCCGGGATATTTCCGGAAGCCGAAGTTGACCTCTTCATGAAGGTGCCTTAGATTATAATGATCAGTGGGATTAGCGACACTAATTACTCGTGTTTTAATCGAGGTTTGGTTCTCTTAAAACATGGCAGGCCACGTCGATGGAAGGGGTGAAGAGCAGCCTCCAAACGGACTACACATTACGGGTATGATGATTTGTTAATTACATTATAATTATGTCCTTGAAATTACTGAAGTTACCGTTGTAGTTTAAAATCAAAGGATATTTTCAGAGAGGATTTATGTCCAAGTTTGCTTATTTTAGTTTTGTATTTTGTAAAGTCCGCATTGACCAAATCCCAACCGACTACTAAGGCTGGCTGCCCGCCTGGAATGAGGATGTGAGGTTGGTGGATCCTTCACACCTGTAAGGTGTTTGTCATTTTGTCCCAGTCAGATTGTGCTCCACAAATAATGGTATTTCAGGCATTAGCGGGTGGTTAGTGCTGTTTCTGATGGATTTTAGTGCACGTTTAAGTCCTTCAAGTTGCAAGTTGCTTTCTACCGTATCATTTCAAACAAAATTTTACCATAACGACTCTCTAATTGTATTTGAATTTGTAACCGTTTGCAATTGATTCAATATAGAACATCACTTCATTGTGTTACAAACATGAGAAATGAGTGGTGTGAGGAGTCTAGGGCTTCGTTTGGCGCGGCTTATTTGCTCCGGTGAGTTTGGTTAAAAACGCCATTATCATAGAATGTATGTTTGGCAAGACCAAGGTTATGACCGCTATAAAGAAAATAAACTAGTTTTGAGCATAAAATGCATGGATTTTTTTAGGTGAGGTTGGGCGTTCACGAACGACGGTTCATGACCACAGCGTTCACGACCGCCACCACCGCGCCAAACGAAACATAGGTCTGTTTGCTTCTTAGGTGCAACCACCTGTTATCTTAACTAGATTCAAAACATTCAGGTTTGGCTTTTCTGTTGGGGTATAATTAGATTATATTGGTTCATGCATTAATAGTCTCATCTCATCAATAAAGTTTTGAAATTCATTAATGCATTTAGTTTGTTTTTCCAATAAGAATTGCTGGGTTGGCTGAATTTCATCAAGAAGATCTGGGTCAAGCGAAATTCAGAACCAGAAAGTGTTTTGGATTGGTTTGTTCAGTTCAGGTTAAATTGTATTTTAGGTGCATGGTTTTTTTTTGGCAAGTAATACTTGCAGAAATATTTTAAGTTTGTTTATCGAAAAAAGGTGAAGGCTTGAAATGTATTTGGATTTTGGAATTTTGAGAGGAGAAAATGAAAAGAGGGTTATAAAGCTCAAATCAATGGATGTAAATTCATAATCAACTTTGATCCTTATCCTTGCTTCTCTCAATCCAAATAACTTCAAAATTCATGATCTATGAAGTAAATATTCCCCATAATTGGAGTTCATGTTGGAGCTGACTTTCTGGTGCAGATACTTGGACTAGATATTTGTGCCGATACAATCATTGGCGATGAGATGCAGCGGGGAATTTCTGGTGGTCAGAAGAAGCGTGTCACCACTGGTTTGTGTTCTTTTACTTTGTTTTTATAAATAATTACCATGTTTGCATAATTACAGAGATATCGCCTCTATTTATAAAAATTAGGAAGATCTCCTCTAGTTTATTTAACAATGTAAGCTTAGAGGAAACTTTTGGTAATTTTAAAAAGTAGAGGGGAGGTTTCTGTAAATGACCTGTCTTTTTATTATAATTTTGAAAAAGTTTTGAAAAATGGAGTAATATGTATCCCTGAAGACAACCTCAGTTATATAATCCTTGAAAAAGGCATTTTTTGTTCTTGTTTGAATAAGAACGACATTGACTTCAAGAATGCTAATTTTATGGAAGCTGATTAGGATAACATCCTATTGTAGGCTTCTTTCTAACTAAGCCTTTCCTCATTATAAACCTTTTACATATTTACAAGTGGCTTATTAGTTTAATAAATAGGATAGCATTCTATTAGTGAAGAGAAAACCTTTGCTTATTCCATATTAAAGGCCACATAATGGTCAATGAGCACATGCTTTATAATATTCTTTCTTGCACATTCCAGGGAAAGAGTAAAATATTAAGGGTGCTCAGCACTATCCCATATTATTCTATCAAGATTCTTAAGTGGATACCATACAATTCCAAGAATTGGGTCTGTTATAGAGTGCCGTTGACTTAACAAACGAAAGAAAATAAGATTGTTGTATTAGCCCTTCATAATCTTTTGTAATTTATAACATATTTGATGTCTTGTAGACTCCAATAAGGTGCCATTCTGCATAATAAGTTTGTCGCTGTTGTCTCCACCTCCCACACACGACCGTTCCTATTACAAAAAAAACATGCTGCTCCAGGACTAGAAGATGATCGTTGTGAAAATGAAGGAAATTAAGATTGTTGCATGAAGGAAATTAAGATTGTTGCATTGTCCATTCATAATCTTCTATAATTTGTAACATATTGGATATATCTTGTAGACTAATAAGGTGTTATTCTGCACTATAAGATTGCTGCGCCTAATCACCTGCTGTCGCTGTTGTCTCCACCTCCCACGCACGACCGTTCCTATTACAAAAAAAAACATGCTGCTCCAGGACTAGAAGATGATCGTTGTGAAAATGAAGGAAATTAAGATTGTTGCATTGTCCATTCATAATCTTCTATAATTTGTAACATATTTGATATATCTTGTAGACTCCAATAAGGTGTTATTCTGCACTATAAGATTGCTACGCCTGATCACCCGCTGCAGCTGTTGTCTCCACCTCCCACACACGACCGTTCCTATTTTTAAAAAAAACATGCTGCTCCAGGACTAGAAGATGATCGTTGTGAAAATGAAGGAAATTAAGATTGTTGCATTGTCCATTCATAATCTTCTATAATTTGTAACATATTTGATATATCTTGTAGACTCCAATAAGGTGTTATTCTGCACTATAAGATTGCTGCGCCTGATCACCCGCTGCAGCTGTTGTCTCCACCTCCCACACACGGTCCTATTACAAAAAAAACCATGCCGCTCCAGGACTAGAAAATGATCGTTGTGAAAATGAAGGAAATTAAGATTGTTGTCGATGGGGTTCCCCAAAAATGGTTTCGGTCGAACCGGAGATTTTTTGCTGTGACCTCGATCGGCTCGCTGATACAATTCCAAAGGGCTCATTCTCGTGCAATTCCGAGTAAGTTTAATCTTCCAAACGGATGTCGAAACGCACGTACGCACACAGACGCTAACCGCACCCCTCATCATGGAGGAGTGGGCAACCCCCACTCACTTAGTGGGGAAATCCCCACTCCCCTAGTGGAAGGAGAGGAAACCGCCCAAGTGTAGCCGCCCATGTGTGGCCACCGCCGCACGGCCGCACCCGCGTGGCCCGCACGCGGGGAATCCTACCGTGTGCGCGCCAGCTACGCAGCCACCGTCGTGCGGCCACACCCGCACGGAGAACTCTTCTGCGCGCGCTCCGGCCGCGCGGCGACTGCCGCACCGGCTGTGCGCCCACCTCCACACGACCGCACCCACACGGCCCGCGTACGGGGAACTCTCAAGCGCGCGCGCCGGCCGTGCAACCACCACCGCACCAGCCGTGCGGCCACCGCCGCACCCGTGCGGCCTGCGCACGCGCCGACCGTGTGATTACCGCCGCACCAGCCGTGCGACAACCACCGCACGGCCGCACCCGCGCGGCTCGCGCGCGGGGAACTCTCCCGCTCGTGCGCCGGCGACACGCCCATCGCCGCACCGTTCGCACGGCCACAGCCACACCCGCGCGGTCCGCACGTGGGGAACTCTCCTGCTCGCGCGCCAGTCGCGCCGCCACCGCCCCACGCCCCCCTCCCACGCGCAGGCGTGAGAGGACCTTCTGCATGCATGCGCGTGAAGTGCCCTCTCGTGAGCGCCTCCTTTTTCCCTTTTTTCTCTTAACTGCTGCAGGAGCTCACAACGCTGCCACCGCCGGTCCTGCTCAAACTGCCCGAACCGCCCGGAGGGCAAATTCGTCATATCTGCCAAAATGACAATCCAAGTGCTTCGGATCGAGGATTCCTATTTGCCCGACTGGTAGTTACGCTAGTTACAACGACACAATTACCGATGCGCCCCTCTCAAAAACTATAAAAGAGACTCTGAGCCCTCATTTGAAGGGACCTTGACTTGCAGCACCAAAGAGAGTTCCTTCGAAGATCTTTAAGAGTTCTCCTCCGGTGTTCGAAGATCGCCTTGAAGATCTCCTTCGCGACTCGAAGATCTCCTTCGAGACTTGAAGATCTCCTTTGAGACTTGAACATCTCTTTCAAGACTTGAAGATTTCCTTCACGGCATGGAGATCTCCTGTAACATCCCCATCCGTTCGGGAGCATATAACAGAAGGTCCGGCCGGGGCCCCACGCCATATACTACAAAACAAACGGGAACGTCACTTAATTGAAATATCGAACGACCCCAAACAACGAACCTAACTCAGAGCATTCTATGCGGAAGCAAAAGAGAGAGACAAGACATATAAACCACAAAACCCGAACCCGGGTATGTCCACTTCTACTATTTAAGAATAAATGTTTTACAACACAAAATTTAGGCATGACGACCTTACAAATTACCAACATCGGCGCGCAGACCGGCCATACATGAAAAGCAAAAGAACATCAAAAGGCCTTCAAGGGCCGCAGCAGCGCAGGGGCTTCAGCCCGCTATGTTCCCGCTCGGTCCAGCACCTGTACAACAAGCCCACCAAAAACGGTGGCAAAACAGGGCAACGGTCAGCTACAGCTGACCAAATTATAACGACCCCACCCCTTCGAGGGGGTGGCAGTTTCTCGTCCCTGCAAGAGCATCACGATATATATATATATATATATATATATAACAGAATGAGGCGGCTAACGCGGCCCAAAACAATTCATACATATGCATCAATCACAAACGTGGGAATGACCTCTACGTCTCGTGCTCTCATGCACTCTTTGGTGTACTCCGCCTTCCACCACCATCCACTCTTGATGGCTTTGCCCTTCGAGGCTAAAGTCGGTGGCCCGAATACCAGGGCTCTCCCGTGCTTTAATTGTGAACATCCCGTAGTCCGAAGACTCTTTCCCATTGCTTCCCGACATGCTGTACGAGACTTACTAATCAGGTGCTGCGATGGTGTGGTTTCAGGTTCGCCAAATGCCCGTTGTTCACAGCTCTCGTTGTACAACACGAAGAGCGGGTATGGCGTCGCCTCAGCCCAGGTATTCTCAATTAGCCGGCTCTACGGGCCGCTAAGTCATCCACCAGGACACCCTCACAGGTCGGGCGCACAGGCCTCAGGTCCTCTCAACAGGTGGGCACAACATCACCAGAACTCAGTCTGGGAGCTATCGCCGGCGTTAACGCTAACGCCTGGCGATAGCGCACAGAAACCCTATTTTGGCTTCTAGCTGTGGGTGCTTCCCGGGGCACACCCCCGGGCATTGCTGCACATGCAGTAGCACTCCCACTGCCTCAGAACGCACAAATTCACCAGAACCAAGTCTGGGAGCTACCGCCCGGCGATAACGCTAACGCCGGCGGTAGTGAACAGAAACTCCATTTCTGTTTCTAACTTCGGGTGCTCCCCGGTGCACACCCCCAGGCGTTGCTGCGCATGCAGTAGCAGCCTCTAGTCCTACGAAGCAGGATATCAACACGGAGTTTTCCCCCGGCACGCATAATATCAAAAAGCATCACCAATCCGGACGAACCGTCTCGGATGGGCTTCACACAACGCGCCTACGTCCATTTCACGCATGGACTCTACATGTATGCAAGATTTGACGGGGATAACACGAATCGACCCGTCGGAGGCCACGACCTCACCCTTTTGGGTAGGGGCCTCAACGATGCACGGAAAAGGACTAGGACACGTCCAAATGAGGGTAGAAGAGATTGTTACCCTTAAAGTGCGCTTCTGAACCATGGAGCACGTTCAAGATGGCTGTCCTCTTTGCAGATCCGGCCTTCACTCGACGCTTCGTGTCGCTAAACGACGCTCCAAGCTTACGCCGCGGCTTGCGGTCTCCCTTTGTAGCAGCCCTAAAGAGAGGGGCGGAGAGGGCTCGAGCGGCTCCTCCTTGCCGACGAGAGAGAGGGAGAAGGAGAGGGCTCGGGGTTCTCCTTGTCGACGGGAGAAAAGGAGAGGAAGAGGGGGACGGGGCTCTCCTTGCCCTAGGCGGCGACGGGAAGAGAGGGAGGAAGGGAGACGGGGGCGCTGCTCCTCCTTGCTCCAGGCCGACGGCGAGAGAGGGAGGAGGGAGGCTCGGGGTTGGCACTTCCCTGCTCCAGGAGGCGGCGAGAGAGAGAGAGATCGGGGGGGGGGGGGGGTGGTGGAGCGATCGGGAGGAAGGGAGATCGGGATGAGGGCGGTTTGCTCCAGGCGGTTGCTCCACGCGAACGAGAGCGAGAGGGAGAGAGGTCGGGTAATGGGGAGGAGGGCTAGCTTAGGGTTTTTATTTAAAATCCCAGCACAATTGGCTATCCGCACACCAACCCCCTATCCGCACCCCAAACTCCACTATTCACAGACCAAAATCAATCTCCTTGAAATTGAGGCGTTACAATTCTCTTCCCCTTAAAGAAATTTCGTCCTGAAATTTAAAGCACAAACAACGAAATGAAATTCGTCATACCTGAGTAAACAGATTAGGGTACTCCTCGCGCATGATCTCTTCTGGCTCCCAAGAGAGCTCCTCACGGCCACAGTTGTCCCAACGTACTCTCACCATTTTGATGGCCTTTCTCCGCAACTGCCGAATATCAGCATCAATAATGCAAACCGGAGTCACCTTGGTAGTTAGGCTACTCTCCACTGGCACACTAACGGCCTCCAACACAGAATCAGGCTCTCGCACCGCCTTCCTCAACACAGAGATATGGAAGACATCATGCAGCCCACTCAGCTCCGTCGACAAAGCAAGTCGGTAAGCTGCTTGGCCGATGCGCTCGGTGATCTCGAATGACCCTACATACCTCGGACTCAGCTTCTTCAAGCGTCGGATCCTCGACACTCCTTTGAAAGGCTTTATCTTCAAGTATACCCAATCGCCAACGGCGAACTGGACGTCGCGGTGCTTCGCATTATAGTACTTTGCCTGCCTATCCTGCGCAACCAAAAGCCTCTCCCGGATCATACGTACCGTTGAAGTCGCCTCTTCGACGTCTTTCCTCTTGAAGAGCTTCGTCTCGCCCGTTTCCGCCCAAGCTAAGGGAGTGCGACACTTCCTGCCATAGAGGGCCTCGAAAGGCGCCATCTGAATACTCGCCTGGTAGCTGTTGTTGTACGCGAACTCAACAAGAAAGAGGTGATCTTCCCACCCCTTGCCGAAATCCAGGACGCACATCCGGAGCATGTCCTCCATCGTCCTATTGGTACGCTCAGTTTGGCCATCCGTTTGAGGATGAAAGGCCGTGCTAAACTGCAGCTTCGTACCCAATAGACGGTTGACTAGCCTCCAGTCGCTCGAAGTAAAGTGTCCATCTCGATCACTGACGATGCTATGGGGCACACCGTGCAATCGTACTATTGTATCAACATACAGCTTCGCCAACTTCTCCACCGAGTCATCCCTCCGGTTGGGGATAAAGTGCACCACCTTCGTCAGCCGGTCTACGACTACCCAGATGACATCGTTCCCGCGCTGCGATCTCGGCAGCCCATGCACGAAATCCATGGAAACGTCATCGAATTTCCACTCTGGAATCGGTAATGACTTCAAAAAGCCACCGGGCTTCTGACATTCTGCCTTCACTAGCGCACAAGTGTGGCACTTGGCCACGTAGTGAGCGATGTCCCTCTTCATACTTGGCCACCAGAAAAGGAACTTCATGTCCTTGTACATCTTCGTGCTCCCCGGATGAACTGAATACCTGGTACGATGCGCCTCGTACATCAACTCATCGCGCAGCTCACCCACCTTGGGGACGCACAAACGGTCGCCTCTCCACAGCAACCCGTCACGCACCTGAAACTGGGCATCCGGCCCACCACCAGCCTCCTCCGCGTAGCGCTTTAAACTCGGATCGAGTTCTAAAGCCTGGCGGACTCTATCTGCGAGGTCGTACTGCAACTCAGTCCAGCTCAAACAGGCACCAGCACTGCTCTTCTTCTCCACGCAAGAAATATCCAAGGCCTCCAGGTCACGTATCAGGTGCTCATCATGCATCTGAATCCAGTTGGCCTGCGCTGGAGCCCTGCGACTGAGTGCATCTGCAACAACATTCCCCTTCCCGGGAGTGTAGTGGATCTCGAAGGTGTAGTCCCCAAGGAACTCCATCCACCTCTGCTGTCTCATATTCAGCCCCTTCTGCGTCAGAAGGTACTTCAGGCTCTTCTGGTCCGTGAAGATGTCGATCTTCACGCCATACACATAATGCCGCCAAAGCTTCAGGGCAAATATCACGGCCGCCAACTCTAAGTCGTGGACCGGATAGTTCCGCTCGTGCACCTTCAGCTGGCGAGAGCCGTACGCTACTACATTGCCATGCTGCTGCAGAACACAGCCAAGGCCGCTCCCAGAAGCGTCGGTGTAGATCTCATAGCCCTCTGTGCCGCAAGGCAAACATAAGATCGGAGCCGTGGTAAGCCGCCACTTCAACTCCTCGAAAGCCTGCGCACACGCGGGCGTCCAAATAAACTCCTGCATCTTCCGTGTCAGGGTCGTAAGAGGCAGCGCGATCCGTGAGAAGTTCTCCACGAAGCGCCTGTAATAGCCGGTCAGCCCGAGAAAGCTACGGACCTCCGCTACAGTAGAAAGAACAGGCCACTCCCTGATGGCCGCAACCTTCACCGGATCTACCGCCACACCCGCTCCACTAACCACATGGCCTAAGAACGCCACGGAAGGTAGCCAGAACTCGCACTTCGAGAACTTGGCATACAGCTGGTTCCTCCTCAGAACCTCCAAGACTACTCGCAGGTGATCACCGTGCTCCTCCTCGGACTGAGAGTAGACCAGTATGTCGTCAAGGAAGACGACCACAAACCGGTCGAGATACTCTCGGAAAGTCCGGTGCATCAAGTCCATAAACACCGAAGGCGCATTAGACAGCCCAAACGGCATCACGGTGAACTCATACTGCCCGTACCTTGTACTGAAGGCAGTCTTCGGGATGTCGCACTCCCTGATCCGCACCTGATAATAGCCGGACTTCAAGTCCAGCTTCGAGTATACTGTCGACCCAACGAGCTGGTCGAACAAGTCGTCTATCCTCGGAAGAGGATACTTGTTCTTCTCGGTCAGCTTGTTCAGCTCCCGATAATCGATGCAAAGCCGCAGGCTACCGTCCTTCTTTTTGACAAAGAGGACCGGTGCACTCCAAGGTGAGGAACTCGGACGCACGTAGCCCTGCTCAAGCAGCTCCTGCAACTGCAGCTTCAACTCCGCCAACTCCTTCGGAGCCATACGATACGGCGAGCGGGCCACAGGCTTAGCGCCTGACACCAACTCAATCGTGAAATCTATCTCCCGCTGCAGTGGAGCACCGGGGAGATCACTCGGGAACACATCGGGGAACTCTGAAACTACCGGAACACCCACTAGGCTGGGCCTCGGCGTTGAAGCCTCCACTAGAGCAAAGAATAACTCTGCTCCCTGTCGCACTGCCTTGGACACCTGGAGAGCAGACATCAGCATCTTGCTCGATCCACGCATGCCCGCAAAGACCGTCTCACGATCGGCATACTGCCCAAACCTCACCTCCTTGGTGGTGCAATCGATGCACGCACGCTGTTCCGACAGCCAGTCCATGCCGAAGATTACATCGAACTCAACCAGGGGGAGTAACGATGCTTTTAGGTCATACTCCTGGCTTCCAACTAGAACCTTCACGCAGCAACTCCTCTCCACACGCATCGAATATCCATTCGGCAGTAGGACCTCCAGTCCATCTGCAGAAGCAATCGACGGCGCACCAATACGTTGGACGAAGTCCGACGATAAGAAGGAGTGCGAAGCTCCAGTATCGAAAAGCGCTCTCGCAGGAACGCCTAAAACATTTACAAAGCCTACGCCGCCAAACAAGGTTAGCATGAACACTAAAACAGGTATATAAAACAGTAAGGACTGTATCTTAAATTATACCTGTCACGACGTCCTTGGCTTTGATAGCCTCCTGCTGACCAAGACTGAAGACTCTGGGCTGCGGGGGAGCCATACGGGAGGCAGTGGACTCAGCCGCCTTCTCCTTCTCAGAATAAGATGGCCCAGTCTTCTTCTCTGACCTTGGAAGCCCACTTCGGCAATCCCGAGAGAAATGGCCAGGATTGCCACAAGTAAAACAAATAAGAGGGCCACGTCCAGACGACGCGCCCGAAGCAGAGGGAGCTGGCCCAGATAATCGAGCCTTTTTCCAGCGATTCAACCTCCGCAACTTCGCCGCACTCGGCGCCTTGCCCTCCGGCACTGCCTCGACCACAGCCACCTTGCCCTTCTCCCTGAGCATGTCCTGCTCAAGCGCTCGGGCTGAACTAACGAGGGTCGTGAAACCCTGCGTCAACGGCCCTGTCAGAAGGTACCGCAACTCACTACGCAAACCTCCGTAGAACCTGTTCACCCTTCGCCCCTCGTCGTCGAAAGAAGTTCCAGCGTAACGCCCGAGGCGGGTGAACTCATACAGGTAGTCATCAACCAGTCTATCACCCAGCATCAGAGCCAGGAACTGGTTCTCCATCGCGATCTGCTGCGACGGAGGCACATACCTTGCCAGGAAGATTCTCGAGAACTCTTCCATCGGCACATCAACCAGTCGCCTTCCCGCAAACTGGCGCCTCTCTACCTCATCCCACCACCGTCTGGCTTCCTTTTCCAACAAGAAAGTAGCGAAGGTCACTTTCTGCGCTTCATCCGACTGTGTCGCTGTCAGAATTCGCTCCATATGCGACAACCAGTCCTCGGCCTCAGCTGGGGATTCAACCCCGGTAAACGGAGGAGGTCGAAATCCCAGGAAGTGCTTCAGCTGTTGCTCAGCAGCACGCCTCACGGGGACTTGCTCCACTCTTAGTGGCTCTGGGGCCACTTCCTGCACCGGCGGTTGACCTTGCCTTCCAGGCTGGCCATTCAACGCAGCTAGAACAGCTTTTGTAACTAGCCGAACCATCTCAGCAGACGGAGGTGTAGGAGCCTCAGCAGACCCGCTACTCTCAACCACGTCACGGGGACGCGACGGTCCCGCTGCACTTCGAGTGCCCTACACGAGTGCATCACACAATTAGGCGACAGCACAGTCGCAATTAACAACAAAAGGAACACTCAGGTTCCAAAATCATGCAATAATTGTCGGTTTGTTGTTACATTTTATTCCTAAGTGGACATTTTTGGGTTTATTTTACATCTTGACGGTAGCGCACACACGTGTTCACCACCCTTAAAAGAATTCGTCCACAAATTCTTTAGAAGGACACGGAACCCTAGAAGCTGATACCAATTTGTAACATCCCCATCCGTTCGGGAGCATATAACAGAAGGTCCGGCCGGGGCCCCACGCCATATACTACAAAACAAACGGGAACGTCACTTAATTGAAATATCGAACGACCATAAACAACGAACCTAACTCAGAGCATTCTATGCGAAAGCAAAAGAGAGAGACAAGACATATAAACCACAAAACCCGAACCCGGGTATGTCCACTTCTACTATTTAGGAATAAATGTTTTACAACACAAAATTTAGGCACGACGGCCTTACAAATTACCAACATCGGCGCGCAGGCCGGCCATACATGAAGAGCAAAAGAACATCAAAAGGCCTTCAAGGGCCGCAGCAGAGCAGAGGCTTCAGCCCGCTATGTTCCCACTCGGTCCAACACCTGTACAACAAGCCCACCAAAAACGGTGGCAAAACAGGGCAACCAGCTACGGCTGACCAAATTATAACGACCCCACCCCTTCGAGGGGGTGGCAATTTCTCGTCCCTGCAAGAGCATCACAGCATATATATATATATATATATATATATATATATATATATATATATAGCAGAATGAGGCGGCTAACGCGGCCCAAAACAATTCATACATATCCATCAATCACAAACGTGGGAATGACCACCACGTCTCGTGCTCTCAGGCACTCTTTGGTGTACTCCGCCTTCCACCACCATCCACTCTTGATGGCTTTGCCCTTCGAGGCTAAAGTCGGTGGCCCGAATACCATGGCTCTCCCGTGCTTTAATTGTGAACATCCCGTAGTCCGAAGACTATTTCTCATTGCTTCCCGACATGCTGTACGAGACTTACTAATCAGGTGCTGCGATGGTGCGGTTTCAGGTCGCCAAATGCCCGTTGTTCACAGCTCTCGTTGTACAACACGAAGAGCGGGTATGGCGTCCCCTCAGCCCAGGTATTATCAATTAGCCGGCTCTACGGGCCGCTAAGTCATCCACCAGGACACCCTCACAGGTCGGGCACACAGGCCTCAGGTCCTCTCAATAGGTGGGCACAACAACATCACCAGAACTCAGTCTGGGAGCTATCGCCGACGTTAACGCTAACGCCTGACGATAGCGCACAGAAACCCTATTTTGGCTTCTAGCTGTGGGTGCTTCCCGGGGCACACCCCCAGGCATTGCTGCACATGCAGTAGCACTCCCACTGCCTCAGAACGCACAAATTCACCAGAACCAAGTCTGGGAGCTACCGCCCGGCGATAACGCTAACGCCGGCGGTAGTGAACAGAAACTCCATTTCTGTTTCTAACTTCGGGTGCTCCCCGGGGCACACCCCCAGGCGTTGCTGCGCATGCAGTAGCACCCTCTAGTCCTACGAAGCAGGATATCAACACGGAGTTTTCCCCCGGCACGCATAATATCAAAAAGCATCACCAATCCGGACGAACCGTCTCGGATGGGCTTCACACAGCGCGCCTACGTCAATTTCACGCATGGACTCTACATGTATGCAAGATTTGACGGGGATAACACGAATCGACCCGTCGGAGGCCACGACCTCACCCTTTTGGGTAGGGGCCTCAACGATGCACGGAAAAAGACTAGGACACGTCCAAATGAGGGTAGAAGAGATCGTTACCCTTAAAGTGCGCTTCTGAACCATGGAGCACGTTCAAGATGGTTGTCCTCTTTGCAGATCCGGCCTCCACTCGACGCTTCGAGTCGCTAAACATCGCTCCAAGCTTACGCTGCGGCTTGCGGTCTCCCTTTGTAGCAGCCCTAAAGAGAGGGGCGGAGAGGGCTCGAGTGGCTCCTCCTTGCCGACGAGAGAGGGAGAAGGAGAGGGCTCGGGTTCTCCTTGTCGACGGGAGAAAAGGAGAGGAAGAGGGGGACGGGGCTCTCCTTGCCCTAGGCTGCGACGGGAAGAGAGGGAGGAAGGGAGACGGGGGCGCTGCTCCTCCTTGCTCCAGGCCGACGGCGAGAGAGGGAGGAGGGAGGCTCGGGGTTGGCACTTCCCTGCTCCAGGAGGCGGCGAGAGAGAGAGATCGGGGGGGGGGGGGGGGAGCGATCGGGAGGAAGGGAGATCGGGATGAGGGCGGTTTGCTCCAGGCGGTTGCTCCACGCGAACGAGAGCGAGAGGGAGAGAGGTCGGGTAATGGGGATGAGGGCTAGCTTAGGGTTTTTATTTAAAACCCTAGCACAATTGGCTATCCGCACACCAACCCCCTATCCGCATCCCAAACTCCACTATCCGCAGACCAAAATCAATCTCCTTGAAATTGAGGCGTTACATCTCCTTTGCCTTCAAGGATCTCCTCGGCTCCCGGCTTCAATTCCAGAGCCCCCGTTGCTGCATTGATCATTCCAGATTGCTTCCGAGTGCACACCTCAGCTCTCCGCTCCAGGTGGCGTCCGTGGTTCAGAAGAATTATTGTAACGAGCGGTGTTCTGTCACCCTCGAGAGATAACTTTTGTAGCACTCTAAATAATAGTGAAACTTGGTCATCATCGATCCAGCCCTATGGTTTTTTCACCTTTCTGGGGTATTTCCACGTAAAAAGTTTTCCTGTCATCTGCTGACTCAATCTGTGACTGTTTGCACGCTTGGCTCACTCTCGAGCTGAGATGATTCAATTTGACCGGTCCATAAGAGCCTTGAGCGACACACAACAGTTTGACGCTACCTATGGGAAATGTGTTCCCAAACCCTGCAAAAGCTCCCTGAAGACAGTATTGGCCTCACAACAATACTCGTGATTAACAACAATGACAAGGAAGGGTACCCGTACTACTGAGGGGCCAATCCTTGGGGGGGGGGGGGGGGCACGCTGATCCAACTCCCTTTCATTCCCTCATCAACATCCCTCTCACGGAGGAGGTTATGATCTCACCAACTAGAAGGGCGCATGCGCCAGTTGGAAGAACGTCAGGACGAGATGCTCGCCCTCCTGAGAAACATAGGAGCTCCTCGATGACGCATGACGAATCTATAGGCGGCGGATAAACCGTGACCTAACCCTACATGTTATGCAAAGCCCGACAGATTAGTCACAAATTAGATAATAAATTTAAACATCCCACGCAGTTAATTCACAGCAAGGCAGAATAATTTATTAGGGCAAACAAGCTTAGGCTTTCCTCCGCGTGGAGGGCCAAAGCAAGAGCGCGCGGCGAATAAACCCTGTAAATCACAATAATAATCTAGAGCAATATTCTACGATGATGTTTCTCCAAACAAATATAAAAATGTCCAACCCAATAAATAACTGCTTAAAATAATCGTCCAAATACAATAAGTGACTCACCAAAGTAGTGGGCTGACCAAGGCACTGAAGAATTCGAAGCCGGAGATGCGTGGGCGACGATCCGAGGTGTAACCGAAGGCGTGGAAATGATGACGGTGGCTGTCCTTGGCGGTGGAAGGTGAAAACGGGCCGGAATTGGATGGATCCGGCGACGTGGGTAGAGATTCGGACGAGGGTGGATAGATCCGATGATTTGGGAGTGGATCCGGGCTGTTTTTGTCCAGATCTGGACTGGTTTGGACAAGGTGGGGGTGGAGGTGCTTCCACGTCGAGGAGAGGGGTGGTGGTTGCTGGGAACAAAGCGAGGAAGGGCTAGCGGCGGATTTTGTGGGCTGAGTGGAGGGCGGCGGCTGTAGGGAAGGAGGGGGAAGGGCGGTTGGAGGCAAGGGGGCGGCTGGAGGCAAGGGGGCGGGTGGCTGAAGGCTGGCGACAGGGAGGCAGGGGTGGCTGTGGGCTGGCGGCAGCAAGGGAAGAGGCGGGCTGCTGCTGGAGGAATTGGGGAGGCCGACGGCTGAAATAGGAGGTTCACTGTTCACTAAACTATATTAGTGAACAATAAATTTAATTTATCTACAGTGCCTAGAAGAGGGAGGGGGCTGCTGGTGGAGTTTCTGGACAGCCAATGTGGCTGGATTTTGGGGGGTTGTAGGGGCTGCCGTTGAGGGTTTCGGAGGGGGAAGAAGGAGCCTAGGGTTAGGGCAAACCTTGGGGAGGGAGATACAAGCCTAGGAGTCGTCACCTAGGGTTCCACGGAGTCGGCACCGTGGTGGGATCGCGGGAATCCGGGAATACAATTCTCCAAACTCTGCAATGCCTCAATCAGCCCATAAACCATCTATTTATAATAAAAGGAGGATTAGGGCATCCCATCATCGACGGCTATGATTGGCCGGAGGTGGGGCCACCCAAATACATCAAAACAAATGCAAAAATAATAAACTAATATATCAAATTGATTCGCAACGCGAATCCGAACACATCTGCGGAGTCCGATCGTCGATCCGGGCACGTCATATATGGAAAGTCGTCAAATCAGTCCCGAATGGTCCCAAAATGCGTCCTCGTCTCTGCTCTGCATCACTCGAGCTCCCAATCCACCACATACGCCGACCAATCCTCCTAAGCCGGCTCCAAATCATGCTCCGTCTGAAGACGCTGCTCGCGAGAACAACGCCTTTCAAGAAGAGTTCTCCGACGCAGCTAGGTCCACACATCCTGTCCGACCGGCCATGACCTGAAGCCAACCTTCATCATCACCGCTCGGGAGCAACATGTTTCAGGCAAGTTACGGGGAGGCTCACTCGCGAGGAGATACGCGATGTGATCGCTGAAGAGTACTGCCTAGTAGGTCGACGGGCCGCTTTTGCCCGCAGTCCTCTCCGCCACTGCTTCCCGTTGGCACCTCAAGTTCTGGTGCATCCAATCCCGCGTGGCTTCAAGCTTCAAAACATTGAGACGCTCGACGGGATGGACGATTCGCTGGAGCATGTCAATAACTTCACCACCATCATGAGAATCTACAACGCTCCTGACCACCTATTGTGCCAAGTATTCCCGTCGACTCTGAAGTGACAGACTCGCACCTGGTTCCATTCCCTAAGAAAAGGAGCCATTGACAGTTTTGCAGAACTAACTCAACAGTTTACGGACCAGTTCATCGCCAACCGCAGAATCATCCGAGTCCCCTCTCACCTTTCCGGGATCCGCCAGAATGAGTGGGAGACACTTAAAGTTTTATTCAGGCGCTTCAGTACCGAGGCGAGACAAATTTTGGGAGTCGATCCCGAGCTTCTTAGGGGAGCTTTTCTCGGAGGACTCCGCCTCAGTGGCTTCTACTCCGCGCTGATGCGGGAGACTGTGCCCAGCTATCCCGACCTCGTTCAGTGGTCGAGGCCCAGATCGCAGCTGATGACGCAATCGAGGCACACCGCCATCAGTTCGAGGGGAGATCGAAGAGAATGAGGGTGCAGGAACCGCCGCCGGCATCGACACCCAGGAGGAACAACGAGCGTCGCAACGACCTTCCCAAAGATCAGGGACCTTGCCATTACCAGGATTACACTCCCCTGAATACAACACGGACGAATGACGCGCTTCGCCGACCCATGTCGCTGCCCCCAAACCTAGGTGATCAGACGTAGTACTGCGACTATCATCGCGTACATGGCCACAACACGGAGGACTGCACTCGAGTACCTCGTTCGACAATGACTCCTCAGAAGGTTCCTACAAAATCAAATTCTAAACCGACCGGCGCCTCCCCAGCTTGGAAGGGATCAACCTCCCGCGCTCCAGGGCGCGTAGGGGGGCAGACAAATGATTGGGGATGTCGAGACCATAGCTGGGTCTCCCTTCCTCCCTGCTCAAGTTTACTTCATTGCCCAACCCAAGAAGGGCCCGGAAGAGCAGAAGGCACGGAAGAACGCTACCATCAACTTCGGCGACGAAGACTTAGAGGCACCGCGTCTGCCACACCAAGACTCACTCGTCATCAGCGCCGGGATCGGTGATCCCTGCTTCAATGTCAAGAGGATATTGATCGACAATGGAAGCTCAGTAGATGTCCTGTTTATGTCCACCCTCCGCGGCATGAAGATCGCAAAGCAACATCTCAAGCCGGTCACGGGACCGGTGTACGATTTCGACAACAGCCCCGTCCTGGTGCAAGGGACGATCACTCTCCCAGTCACCCTTGGTGAATTTCCAAAGCAAGTTACGCACAACGTTTAGTTCGTGGTCATAGAATCCGACTCCGCGTACAACGCCATCTTCGACCGCCCACTCTAGACCCTGTTCAAAGTGACCCTCAATCCTGCATCTGGCGATGAAGTTTGTTACTCCTGGAGGGATAGGTGTCGTGCGAGGGGATCAAAAAGCACTACGACCTCTGGTAAGAACGGACTCCGGTCCTTCTACGCCCTCTAGTAAGAACGGACAAAGGTCCTTCTACGCCCTCTAGTAAGAACGGACAAAGGTCCTTCTACGCCCATTGGTAAGAACAGACTCCGCTTCTTCTAAGCCCTTTGCTAAGAACGGACAAAGGTCCTTCTAAGCCCACTGGTAAGAACGAACTCCTGTCCTTCTACACCCCCCGGTAAGAATGGTCAAAGGTCTTTTTACGCCCACTTGTAAGAATGGACTCCGGTCCTTCTATGCCCTATGGTAAGAACGGACTCCGGTCCTTCTACGCCCTCTGGTTAGAACGGACAAAGGTCCTTCTACGCCCTCTGGTAAGAACGGACTCTGGTCCTTCTATGCCCACTGGTAAGAACGGATAAAGGTCCTACGCCCTATGACAAGAACGGACTCCGGTCCTTTTACGCCCACTGGTAAGGACGAACAAAGGTCCTTCTACGTCCACCGGTAAGAACGGACAAAGGTCCTTCTACGCCCTATGGTAAGAACGGAGCTGGTCCTTCTACGCCCTCTGGTAAGCATGGACTCCGGTCCTTCTACGCCCACCGGTAAGAATGGACTCTGGTCCTTCTACGCCATATGATAAGAACGGACTTCAGTCCTTCTGCGCCCTCTGGTAAGAGCAGAAAAAATCCCTCTACGCCCCAACCAAGCTTCAACCTCCGACGCCAAAGTCGAGCGACGACTTCAATACCTGCGCCCAACAACAAGTATATGCCAACCGAGCATCAACCTCCAAGCGCCGACGCCGAGTAATAAGCTCACAACCGGTTAGGATGAGACAAAAGTCCCTCGTACGCCAGAACCAAGCGACGATTTCGGCACCTGCGTCAAGCAACAAGCTTACACCAACTGAGCGTCAACCTCTGGCACTGACGCCAAGCGATGACCTTCGGTGCCTGCGCCCAACAACAAGTCTGCGCCAACAACAAGTCTGCGCCAACCTCCAACACCGACACCGAGCGATGACTCCCGGTACATACGCCGCGACTTCGACCGGCCCGCCGATACAACTCCTACTGGTCCACTCTCACGCAATTCCGAGTTCGTTTGGTCTTCCAAACGGATGCCGGAACGCACGCACGCGCTAACCGCACCCCTCATCATGGAGGAGTGAGCAACCCTCACTCACTTAGTGGGGAAATCCCACTCCCCTAGTGGAAGGAGAGGAAACCGCCCAAGTGCGGCCACCGCCGCACGGCTGCACCCGCGTATGTGGAACTCTTCCGCGCGCGCGGGTCGCGCGGTCACCGCCGCACGACCGCACCCACACGGCCCGCACGCGGGAAACACTCCCGCGTGTGCGCCGGCCACGTGGCCATGTCCATCGCTGCACCATTCGTGCGACCACCAACGCACGACCGCACCCGCGCGGCCCGCACGGGGGGAACTCTCCCGCGCGCGCGCCGTCCGTGCCACCACCGCTGAACTAGCTCCCATGAGCACGCCGACCGCGCGACCACCGCCACACCAGCTCCCGCGCACGCGCCGGCCATGCGACCACCGCCGCACCAGCCATGCGACCACCGCCACACGGCCGCACCCGTGCGTTCGCTTGCAGGGAACTCTCCTGCGCGTGCGCGCCAGCCGCGTGGCCATGCAGCCACCACCCCACTACCACATTCGCGTGTGCGCACAGGCGCGAGAGGACCTTCCCACTTGCATAAGAGTGAAGGGCTCTCCCGCGCGCGCCTCCTTTTTCCTTTTTTTCTCTTAACTGGTGCAAGATCTCACAACGCCGCCACCACCGGTCATGCCCAAACTACTCGAACCGCCCGAAGGGCAAATCCGTCATATCCGCCAAAATGACAATCCAAGTGCTCTGGATCGAGGAATCTTTTTCTCCCGACTGTTAGTTACGGTATTTACAGCGGCGCAATTACCGAGACGCCCCTCTCAAAAACTCTAATGGATCTCTGAGCCCTCATTTGAAGGGACCTTGCCTTCCAACGCCAGAGAGAGCTCCTTCGAAGATCCTTCAGAGTTCTCCTCCGATATTCGAATATCACTGTGAAGATCTCCTTCGCGACTCGAAGATCTCCTTCGCGACTCGAAGATCTCCTTCGAGACTTAAAGATCTCCTTCTGGATTTGAAGATCTTCTTCAGGGCACGAAGATCTCTGATGCAGGACAGGCATCCCACTTACCTGCCACCCTGGCGTCCCACAAGGGTGCCCACCTTGGCGTCCCACCAAAGCGGCTTTATCAAGGTTGCAACCCATACCCTTAACCTGTCTCTGGCCCCACCACAGGGCGCAGCAGGTTGCTGAGGCCGGGGATTGAACACCCGACCTCCTTGATAAAAAGTCTTCAGGCAGACTCTCATCACCAACTGAGCCTGGGACGTCTGTCCTGCATCATAAAAGTGCACTTTTATGATGCAGGACAGACGTCCCACCTGCCTGCCACCCTGGCACCTGGCGTCGCACCAGCCCAGGGGTCCCACCGGGAGTCCACCTGATAGGCCTTATCAGTTCTGCGGACCGTACACCCCAACCCATCCCCGGCTCCACCACAGGGCTGATAGGTTGTTGCGGCCGGGGCTCGATTCCCCGACCTCCTTGATAAGAGTCTTTCAGTAGAGTTCTCATCACCAACTGAGCCGCAGCTCAGTTGGTGATGAGAGTCTTCATGAAGACTCTTTATCAAGGAGGTCGGGTGTTCGATCCCCGGCCTCAGCAACCCGCTGCGCCCTGTGGTGGGGCTAGATATGGGTTGGAGTGAATAGGCTGTAGCCTTGATAAAACTGCTTTGGTGGGACGCCAAGGTGGGTCCCCTTGTAGGACGCCAGGGTGACAAACAGGCGTCCTACCTGTCTGCCACCTTGGCGCTTGGCGTCGCACCAGCCCAGGGGTCCCACCGGTGGTCCACCCGATATGCCTTATCAGGTCCGCGGACCGTACACCCCAACCCATCCTCGGCTCCACCACAGGGCCGATAGGTTGTTGAGTCGTGCTCTGCTGAAAGACTCTTATCAAGGAGGTCGGGGGATTGATCCCCGACCTCAACAACCTATCGGCCCTGTGGTGGAGCCGGGGATGGGTTGGGGTGTACGGTCCGCGGACCTGATAAGGCTTATCGGGTGGACTCCCGGTGGGACCCCTGGGCTGGTGCGACGCCAGGCGCCAGGGTGGCAGGCAGATGTGACGTCTGTCCTGCATCAATCTCCTTCGCCTCCAAGGATCTCCTTGTCTCTCGGCTTCGATTCCAGAGCCTCCATTGCTGCATTGATCATTCCACATTGCTTCCGAGCGCGCACCTCAGCTCTCCGCTCCAGGTGGCTTCCGCGGTACAGAAGAATTATTGTAACGAGCGGTGGCCTGGCTCGAGAGATAACATTTGTAACACTCAAAAGAATAGTGAAACTTGGTCGGCACCGATCCGGCCCCGTGGTTTTTTCCCCTGTCCCGGGTTTTTCCACGTAAAAAGTCTTCCTGTCATCTGCTGGCTCAATCTGTGTCTGTTTGCGCGCTCGACTCACTCTCGAGCTGAGACAGTTCAATTCGACCGGTCCATAAGAGCATCGAGTGGCCCGCAACAGTTGTATTGGCCATTCATAATCTTCTATGATTTATAACATATTTGATATATCTTGTAGACTCCAATAAGGTGTTATTCTGCACTATAAGATTGCTGCGCCTAATCGCCTGCTGCGGATGTTGTCTCCACCTCCCACAAACGATTGTTCTTATTTCAAAAAAAAAAATGTTGCTCTTGGACTAGATGATGATCTATGTTGCACGGGGATGGGATACGGGAAACGTGATTTAAAAAAATGGATATGGGGTACGTTTTCTAAAAAAATTAATTATTTAAATATAAATATTAATTAATATGAAAACAAGATAACTAACAAACTAAGTGTAAATATCCCGAAACAGCGCAATTTGAATCCATCTAATGAAATATTGCAATATAAGACCTAATATAAAATCCTTAGAATATTTGAATGTTATAAATAACAATGGGAGAATGAACAATCATCTATAACTAAAATATTCAATAAAAGGAAATAAAAATATTAAATTTCTAATTACGAACTAACTGTTCTCCAAACTCCGATTTAATGTTATATTTTATATAAGTTACATATTCAATAATCAGTTTTATTTTACCATTTTTTAAAAGAGTGAGAAAAATGAAGATAATCCAATATAATGCTGTAACTCTTGCATATCAAGAGTTTCATTCACTGAAGATGGTGCAAAATGCATGAAATGTTTAAAATAATACACTGTAAAATATAAATGCTTGATGAAACAAACTCATATCGTAGAGAATGCTCAATAAAAGGAGAGATTTTACCGGAAATCTGCGAAAATTTGCGAGGCTCCGACGGTGCTTGCGAGGAGGGCTCTGATTCCATTGTATGATCTTTAAGGTCTTTGAAAGCCACAAAATAAGGGGAGGAGCCGATAGTGCTTCCGAATAGGGTTTCGATTCCACGATCTTTGTGGTCCTTGGAAACGACGGAATGAGGGAGGCGAGGGGTTTCTAGGTGGGAGGTGAGCGAGGGGTTTTGATGTGGGAGGCAATCGAGCGGCGTCTGTGACAGGGAGTTGTGAGAGTGGGTCGAGGGGGGGGGGGGGGGGGGGGGGTCGGGCAGAGCAGCGAGAAAGATTAGGAGCGTGAGGAGCAACGCAAATCTTAGGGTATGACTCAGCGCAGTTCGGTCGCCCTATTAATGAAGCGATACGTGTATTCGCAAGCGGGATACGCGTTTCCATTTATTTTTTAATAAATAATTAATGCGGGTACGTGTCCGAGTGTTTCCAAATATTTCCCGTCTCCAATACGCGTTCGAGTCGATACGGTCGGCCATTTTAAGTATCCGTGCTTCATAGATGATGATCACTATGAAAATGATGTAATGCACTGTGATAAACATAAATCCGTGATTCTCCTCCATGATCTGTCTACCTCTGTATTGCCATTTTCTTTGCTTATTCCATATTAAAGGCCACAAAATCCTGTGCAACACCCCTATAAAATCGCGTGTTCTTGTACGGTGGTGTTTTCGTATATTTTTTTATTTCTCAGTAAATGGAGTAAGTGAATACAAATCTAGAGATCTGAGGAGATCTCTTTACAAAATTGATGAAAGAGGAATTATGACAATTTCAAAACATGAGAATCAAAAGGAAAAAAACTTTGAGCTCTTCAAAGTTAGTAGTGGAAAAAACTTCACCTCTTTGCTGTCTTTCCTCTCTATTTATAGTTGAAGATATTCCACCAATAAGTCGGTCCAATTGCTGAATCATCCTCAGTCATGGTCCTCGTGGGTCTGTTATCTTTGGAGATGTTGAGATGGAGACGATCATGGTGATATGTAGATTGTCCAAAGTACCCCTAAAATGACTGCTTAGAACTACTATTAGACTAGCGTAACCTCCTATGAAACTTCAGCCAGTAATCCAGTCGAATAGAGCCATTTGCAATGCCAAAGAGTCATGGTTGAGGAAGCATGGCCTTAATTATGGGATGTTATTGTGACCTCAATTAACATAGCATTGATAACTGCCAATGGGTGTAGTGTACTCATTGACTCTCCCTAACGCTGTTGAAGTAAAATCTTGTCATTAACTATTGTGGACAAATGTAGAAGTTCTCCAAGGAAATTATAACCAGGAAGCCATGTATATATAGCCTGAAGATATCTCAGGCAGCTAGATGATGCCCGACTACTGTTCACGCCCTCTCCTGTTCAATTCGCTTACCATTTCCCTTTATACTTAGTATCTTTCAATTCCTTCAAATCAAACAGAGCTAAAATATCTGCACTGTATAATGTAGCTAATTTAGTTCACAAGGTTATGACCTGCTACCTATTCGAGATTAAACTTCATTCAAAATAAAGCAAGTGTATTTTACCAGAGACCTTATTGTTGTATTTGGTTCGGATCATGCATGTTTCTCTCTCTCTGGATAGAGAGAGAATGGAAACCGCATGCAATGATAACCGCTTGATACCAATGGAGTAATTGCATGGGAGTTTCTCTCAAATGGAGTAATTGCATGAGAGTTTCTTGAGAGAACTGTAACCTTCATTCCCATAAATGGGATTACCGTAACCCCTCCATTAATCCCATAAATGGGATTGCTGTAACCGCCCAAGTCAAGTAGCAGCCATCTCTCTCTCTTCCTATGGCTATATATCTCCTTATTCGTGTGATGGAGATCAGCCCACTTCCTTCCTCCCTCTCTATTCGGTCTTGCTCGTGCTCTCTTGTTGGAGAGTCTCATCGCCGGTCTTGGAGGAGATAGCCGCCGACGTCGGTGAGAGGCGAAGCGAAGAAGGAGGTGGTGCCGTGGAGGAGAAGCGGATTTAGATCCGGCTTGGATTTTTCTCTCCGGTGGTGGCGTTGGTCTCCGGTGGTGGTTACGGTTGGACGTCGGACTTGACGTTGAAGGTTCCGACGAACCTTGTGCGTCCGCTAGGCGGATTGCAGTCCAGATTTTCTACTTTTCCTGCGGATCGTGCGCGTCCGGCGCATCCGTGGCGTTTTGTATCGGACTTCCTTGTATTTTGATATTCTCGTTATTATTAAAATTGTGCTAATATTTTTCTTTGCAATTTTGTCCGGCGCCGATTTCCCAACAAGTGGTATCAGAGGTAGGTTAGGGTAGACGACCGTGATTGGACGTTCTAGGAAGGGTTTGACTGCGGTGGTGAACGACTAGGTCCTCTTCCCACTCTTTCAGATCCGACCTTTGAACTAATCAGGTCTTCTAGTTTGTCGGGGACAGTCATGGCAGGGAAGAGCGCAATTTTGGAGAGATATTCAGTGGAGAGGTTCGATGGCAGTGAGAATTTTAGCCTATGGCAGATTCGAGTCAAGGATATGTTGGTTCAACAAGGTTTGATTCAAGTCTTGCGGGGGCGCGACACATTAACCACGGAGGTAAAAGATGAGGAATGGAAGGATCTTGATGAAAAAGCCACGAGCACAATCAGGATGTGTGTTGCTGACCAGGTGCTCTTCAACATCGGGGATGAAGAGACGGCAGTCGGGCTTTGGGAGAAGCTGGAGCGACTGTACTTGGCGAAATCAGTGACTACAAGATTGTTGCTGAAGCAGCGCCTCTACGCGCTAAAGATGCAGGAAGGTGGCAACCTGCAGGAACACTTTAATGTGTTCAACGGTCTTCTGAGCCAATTGCATGTGGTTGGTTCGAAGGTGGAGGAAGAAGGCAAGGCCCTCTTGCTTCTTACCTCGCTCTCGGCGTCATACAAGCACATGGTGACTACGCTCCTGTATGGTAAGGATACGGTGGGGCTGGAAGAAGTCACGTCGGCGCTGTTATTCAGTCAGATGCTAAAGGACCCCACTCCTAGGGGTGACCAGATCTTGGTAGCGCATGGACGCGGGAGGAATTTTGACAAAGGATCGAGCAGTGCACGAGCTCGGTCGGCGTCAAAGAAGGCAGTGACGTGTTACCGCTGCAGACAGGTTGGTCACATTAGGAGAAATTGTCCGTAGCGTGCAGGAAGTTCTGGAACTTCGAAGGATATCCAAGACGCGGGCTTAGTGACATTGGACCTGGAAGGAGACGTTATCTGAGTCGACTGGAGCAAGTCGGCTGACACCTCAGTTTTTGGGGTGGTGCTTCGTGCAGGTTGTTGCTTCGCGCAGTATTGCTTCGTGCAGTCGGTGAACAGCCTTGTGCAGTCAGAAGTGCTTCGTGCAGGTGGTGGCTTCGGATCCCGAACCAAGGTGGTGAATTGTTGTATTTGGTTCGGATCATGCATGTTTTTCTCTCTGGATAGAGAGAGAATGGAAACCGCATGCAATGATAACCGCTTGATACCAATGGAGTAATTGCATGGGAGTTTCTCTCAAATGGAGTAATTGCATGGGAGTTTCTTGAGAGAACTTTAACCTTCATTCCCATAAATGGGATTGCCGTAACCCCTCCATTAATCCCATAAATGGGATTGCTGTAACCGCCCAAGTCAAGTAGCAGCCATCTCTCTCTCTTCCTATGGCTATATATCTCCTTATTCGTGTGATGGAGATCAGCCCACTTCCTTCCTCCCTCTCTATTCGGTCTTGCTCGTGCTCTCTTGTTGGAGAGTCTCATCGCCGGTCTTGGAGGAGATAGCCGCCGACGTCGGTGAAAGGCGAAGCGAAGAAGGAGGTGGTGTCGTGGAGGAGAAGCGGATTTAGATCCGGCTTGGATTTTTCTCTCCGGTGGTGGCGTTGGTCTCCGGTGGTGGTTACGGTTGGACGTCGGACTTGACGTCGAAGGTTCCGACGAACCTTGTGCGTCCGCTAGGCGGATTGCAGTCCAGATTTTCTACTTTTCCTGCGGATCGTGCGCGTCCGGCGCATCCGTGGCGTTTTGTATCAGACTTCCTTGTATTTTGATATTCTCGTTATTATTAAAATTGTGCTAATATTTTTCTTTGCAATTTTGTCCGGCGCCGATTTCCCACCACTTATTAGAATGTTAACTTCTATTAAGTCAATAAACATCCATCTCTAGTTCCCTAACTAATCTGCTCATAGTCAAGCTCTCATATAGGAGCAATCTTCAGTTGTTAACTTTGCCTGGTTGGCAAGTTTGTAAGTACTAATAACATCTAAAATTTTCAGGCGAGATGATCGTGGGGCCGACAAATACATTATTCATGGATGAAATATCAACCGGACTAGACAGTTCTACTACCTACCAGATTGTCAAGTGCTTGCAGCAAATTGTGCATCTGGGAGAGGCCACCATCCTCATGTCCCTCCTTCAACCAGCACCCGAGACCTTTGATCTTTTTGACGACATCCTCCTACTAAGTGAAGGCCATATAGTATACCAAGGCCCCCGCAAGTATGTCCTCGAGTTCTTCGACTCATGTGGTTTTCGTTGTCCCGAGAGAAAAGGCACCGCTGATTTCCTCCAAGAGGTGACTTCTTTTAAGGACCAGGCACAGTACTGGGCTGATAATAGTAGGCCTTACAGGTATGTGCCAGTGTCTGAGTTTGTGCAACACTTTCACCGCTTCCAGGTTGGACTACGTCTTGAGAATGAGCTCTCGATTCCCTTCGACAAGAGTCGCAGCCACCAAGCCGCCCTTGTTTTTGACAAGAATGCCGTAGCATACTCTGATCTCCTAAATGCCTCCTTTGCCAAGGAGTGGCTTCTCATTAAGCGCAACTCTTTTGTCTACATCATCAAGACTGTCCAGGTTTGTCTTCGACATAATATGACTTGTTGATTCCATGATAGACAAGTTCACGCTAGTCCAGGCAGTACTATAAAATGAGCTTATTGTCGTGGTGCTTAATAATGTTGGCTATTTGATTTGCTGACATTTTCTAATAATATTGTTAAGAGGTTATTTGTTTCTAGATGTTGGTGTAAAATGTTAATGTGTAAAATGTACTTAAGCATTTCGGCAAACCAAGCACTTGAAATCTTTAAATAGCATTACATATCATCACATGTAGCTTTGGGCTAGTTAAGTATGGCAATAAAGAGGATTATAAATAGTACAGCAACAACCCAAACCAAGTAGAGTTCCAAAAAGAAAACAGTTATAGGTGAGCACAAGCAAGAGTGCGAAATAATAAATAACAAAACCCTGCAAATGAAAAGGCGTCTTGGATCCAATATTACAAGATAAAATTCACACAAATATGAGAATAAATACACGATTCAACAACAAGAAGATTACAACCATACAATAAACTTATAATAAGTAGAGCTCTTCGGGACCAAAGACCGGAGTGGTAGTGGAAGACGGAATATGCACTTCTTAGTCGGTGGGCTGGAATTGTGCTGAACAGAGAACGGGTGAACATTGCTGGGAGGGAAGCCGGTCTGCTATTTGGAGTCCAGGGGGTTGGGGAAGGGGCCTAGTGGGGATGTTAAGTTTTGGAGGAGCTGGGAGGCTTCGGGGAGGACTTTGAAGTGCTGACAGCTGCTGGGATGGGGAAATTTGTCTGCAGGGGCTGTTGGGAGGGATAAATTGGGCCGGCGGATTTCAGAGGTTGGCTGGAGGATGTCGGAGATGGACGGGGCTGTTGGAGGTTGGCTGGGGGGGTGGGGCTTTGGAGGTTGGCTGGGGGGGTGGGGCTTTGGAGGTTGGCTGGGGGGGTGGGGTGTTCGAGGTGGTTGGAGGCTGTTGGGGTTGGATCTGTTGGAGGTGGCCGGTAGCTATTGAAGGTGTTGCTGTGGATGGATTCTGCAGGGGATTGAGAAAGAGGGTGCTGGGAGCATCAATTCAGTAACTGGGCTGCATGGGCTCAGAAAAGAATGGTGCTGGGAGGGTCCAACATATGAGGATTGGGCAGTTTTTAACTGTTTTTTGGGGAGGCATGGTGGAGTAGTGGGAGAAGTAGCCTTACCTTAGGATATTAATTGGGAAAGGGTTGTGGGATGTTTTCCCAGCAATTGGTGGGGATGGTGGGTAGTGTTTTCTGCAGGAAACTAGAGGTAGTGTGAGGAATTTATGGAGTATGGTTAGGGGGTAGTTAATGCAGAGGAAATGTGTAGTTATTGATGGGTAGTGGGTTGTCATTTAGGAGTGGTTACAGTTACGGTGGTTGTTAGAAGTGGGAAGGTAGTTACGGTGGTTGATAGAAGTGGGAAGGTAGTTTTGGTGGTTATAAGAAGTGGGGAATGAGGGTGGTTTGTGAAGGGAACCTGGTGACTGGCCAAGGGAGGGAGGAGGATGGGAAGTGGCCTGGGCTTTGGCGCCTAGGTTCTATAACGCCCCGGTCTACCATGGGTGCGGTACAGGTCTGCAGACCAGTGACCCCAACCCCTCTCCACGAATCTGATTGGCCGTAACCGGTAATTCCAATGGCGGGTTGTTGAGGCTGGGGCTTGAAACCTAGACCTCCTAAATAAGGGAGCTCTAAACCGGTCCTCATCACCAACTGAGCTGCACCCCAACCCATCTTCACGGATCTGATTGGCGGAAACGCTAATTCCAATGGCGGGTTGTTGAGGCTGGGGATTGAACCCCAGACCTCCTAGATAAGGGAGCTCTAAACTGGTCACTTAGCTGCGGCTAAGTTGGTGAGGACCAGTTTAGAGCTCCCTTATCTAGGAGGTCTGGGGTTCAATCCCCAGCCTCAACAACCCGCCATTGGAATTAGCAGTTGCGGCCAATCAGATCAGTGGAGAGGGGTTGGGGTCACTGGTCTGCAAACCTGTACCACATCTACAGTAGACCGGGGCGTTACAGGTTCCATCTTCGGGGTACCGGGTGGACAAAATGAGAGATTCACTATCAAATTTTTGATGCCTCATAATGAAGTCTTGACTTCGATCTTGTCGTCACCTCCCAGTTACGAACCCGATCCCTACTTCCTGTGTTGTTCCCGATCCCGTTTCAGTCGCTTGTTGCGATCCCGATCCCCTATTCTAGTGTTGCCCCCCTCCTGTTTTTCTTCCCGTTCCCAACCTGATGCCAGTCAGCCATCTCCACTTCAACCCAGCATCGATTTGCCTTTCTCTTCCCCAATTCGACACCAACCCACCATTCCTAACCCTATCCAGTGACAGATCGCTTATTACGCCGGCCAAGCCTCCTCATCCAATCGACACGCCTATCCAGCCACAAAAACCCATGATCCTTAACCCACTTCTGTTTCCTACCTTACCCGAGCCCCCCTTTGGTTTCTACTCAGCCAGCACCCGTTCCTCGGAGTGATCATCCATCCCCAGATATCCACAGCGCCACATTACGTTGCCACCTGTATGTGGGACTCATAGTTTGGTGTTCTTGTTTTTCTATTATTGTACACTTGGACTATATTTTATTGGATGTGATACCGTATGTTTTCTATTATTGCATTACGTTGCCAACTTGGAGGACTTATTCGGCGCGCGCTTAGAATAATTGTGCCTCAATTTTTTGCGGATTAGCGTTTGTTTTTCCAGTTAAATTTATGTGAACAATTGTGCATTGGTCAAGCTTTATTTAATTAATTGTTTATAGCTAATTTAATCGGATTGTTTCTACTGCATTTGCATCTTCATTAGGGCTAGTCGGTAAGTGCATTGCATTCCACCTAGAGTTATATTTTAGGGCATCAATCATTTTCACCCTACCCCTGTATGAAAAAGTAGAACATATGTAACACTGACACCAAAACATAAAATTTGATCGATAAGCTGTTGTTTACAAAAAGCTGACATCTTTTGTAATGACATCTGATAACATTGTACAAAGCAACTTGTAGAACATCTGTAGCATGTTGCTAATCAACATTTTTTTTACTTCTGAAGATCATCTTGACAGCGCTCATTGCATCAACAGTGTTCTTGAGGACTCGAATGGACACAAACACTATATCAGACGGTGGTGTTTACATTGGTGCCCTCCTCTTTAGCCTCATTGTCAACATGTTCAATGGTTTCGCTGAGCTTTCCATAACCATTCGAAGGCTGCCAGTATTCTACAAGCACCGAGACATGAAGTTCTACCCTGCATGGGTTTACACCCTTCCAAACTTTCTGCTCACAATCCCTATGTCTGTGGTCGAGTCCATTGCATGGATTGTTACCACATATTATTCCATAGGCTTTGCACCGGAGGCTAGCAGGTGAGCTCTTGATGTTTGAAGGTTGGAGATCTCAAGGATGGTTGATATTTAGACTGTGTTTGTTTTCCTTCAGTTAACTTTATTTCTTTTCTGACAGGTTCTTCAAGCAACTGCTGTTAGTGTTCTTGATACAGCAGATGGCTGCAGGGCTTTTTAGGGTTACTGCAGCGGTATGCAGATCAATGATCATTTCAAATACTGGTGGAGCTCTTGTCCTCCTCCTCTTGTTTGTTCTCGGTGGTTTCATTCTACCAAAAGGTTAATTTTTTATTGCCTTCGTTTCTTGGATGAATCTTCGATAAATAGGAGAGTTGATTTAGTTGACCATCTTTCGGTTGTGTCTTTAAGCTGAGCATTTGAAGGAAAACAAGATTAGCTCTTTGATTTACTCCATAAATTGCAAACATGCATTCAATCAATTAATAGTTTTTCTCTATGATTCTGTTCTCCTAAGTATCCTTTATGTTTCTTAAATGTAGGTGTAATACCAAATTGGTGGATATGGGGTTATTGGGCTTCGCCACTTACATATGGGTATAATGCTTTGGCTGTTAATGAATTTATGGCTCCAAGATGGATGAACAAAGTTGTGAGTTATCTATTGCTATATTCTTTTTCCACCTCTATGTTAAGGTTGTGTGAGCATGTATTGTTAGAAATACCAGCGAATCAGAATCTTAGTTGTCAAAACAGTCTGGCGGAAATAATGGATTAATTACATTTCAAGGAGCTTCCTCCCCTATATATACATAAGGGAAGTGGACGCAAACAAGACAAGAAATACATGGGCCTTTTATAATGGGCATTTTGCGATATGTTACAAAGATTTAATTCAATTCTCCCATTCAAGATGAGAGTATATGTCGAACATTCCCAGCTTGATAAGATTGTCCTTGAAAATATCACAGCTCAGGCACTTGGTGAAGATGTTTGTTAGCTGATCTTGAGATTGAACAAGCGGAGTGCAAACATTGCCTTTTTCAGGGTGATCCTTGATAAAATGTCTATTAATTTTGACGTGTTTTGTTCGATCATGTTGAACAGGATTATGAGCAATATTGATAGCAACTTTGTTGTCATAGTATAATCTGATAGACTTTCCAATTTGTAGTCTCAAATCCCGCATTATCGAGTTAAGTCAGAGCCCCTCACATATTCCTTATGACATTGCCATATACTCCGCCTCTGCACTGGATCTTCCTACGACATTCTGTTTCTTACTTCGCCAGGTCACTAGATTCTGATGGGGATCACGACACACATCAACTTACACGATGATCGGAACAGTTCATTTTATGTGGATCGACGATCCGAGAATTTTAGTTATTTTTGTATTTTTATGATTTTTATTTTCATGTATTTTAAGGGCCGTCATGATCGGAGAATCATGACCGCCCATGATGGCCCCTAGTGTCTATATATTGAGGGTGATGACTCTCATTTGAGGCATCGAAGAATGGAGTATTGAAGTCTATCCCTTGGTCAATTTGGTGTCGAAGCCGACCCCCGGGTGCGAAGCTCGGGATTTCCCCCATCTCCTTAGCCGTGAGACACTAATCCCTCCCTTCCCCTTGCCGTCCACCATCCCATCCCCCACAAAACAGCCGGCCACCCACTAGAAACCCCCTCCCTAGCCCACTCCAACTCCTCCACCAGCAGCCCAACAACCCCCACCTTCTATTCACTGTCGACCTCCTCCATCCCACATACCAGCCCCTCTCCAAGCAGCCGGCCACCCCAATCAGCATCCCCACACCATTGGCGACCACCCACCTCTCTCTTCATGCCGTGGAACCACCTCCCTAACACCCTCCCAACTAAAACTCCAAAACAGTCCCTTAAAATTCATTTCCGGCGATCACCGAGAAAATTTTCCAGCCTCCCACTACCACCACCTTCTCCATCAAGTTTCCTCCATTTTCAGTTTTCCGGCGATCGCCGGAAAACATCTCTGGCAACCACCACCACCGGTGGCCACCTCCAGTCACCAACAACCGGCAACTACCTCCACCACTCCATAACTACCTCCCAACTCCCACCACTAACCCATTATCCCACTTCCTAAATTTTAGGCCTCAATTCCTAAAATTGCTCCCAACCCACCATTCTCCACTACCCAAAAATCCCACTCCCCACCTCCATCATAACAGCCAACCCCCATTCTTCTTAATCCCTCCCACTCCCACGTGGAACCACCCTCTCTCAAAATAGGACCCCCCCCCCCCCCCCCCCCCCCCGCACGCGGAGTCACAAACCCTCATCTCCTCTCAGGACCAAGCCCAGCAGCCCCGCAACATTCCAGGTTGCTGTCCAGGTTCCAGGACAGCCACCTTCATCCTCTGTTGGCTGATTTCCAGCCCCTCCCATCCAATTTCCTGGCAACCTAAACCACTCCCAGTCACCATTATCACTGGCCAGCAGTTGGACCTTCATCGGGAGATCCAAAACTACACCCGAATTATGATTTCTGCTTCCCTACAGCTCTCCAACATCTCCTACTCTCACCCTACGTATTGTGTGAGTTTAAGGTGTGTGTTATTTCTGGATCTTGTGTTTGATCTCTACTTGAAGTGATATTAGTTTATAAGTCTTGTTTTTATTTATTTAAGTCTTTGTATTTTCCTATCAATTTAGTTATTTGATTTTTGATCACTTTTGCATTTGTATCATCTCACGTTTTTTTTATTTGAAAGTTTTGATTCTTTGTGGCAAATCAATTTAATATTGCTTAAATATCAATTATTGCAAGTAAACCGTTGGATTCATGTGTGGTTCCATGTAGGAGTTCACCCATTATTTTCCCCGTCACATAGGACCATCCTGCGTCAGATTGGTATCAAGCCCCAGGTTCGGGCTTAGTTTAAAATACGCGGGACTAGAACCTGCATGTTTCACCCATGTCATATCCTAGAGCAATTGCTACTCTAATCCTCTGTTTGAGGAACCCGATTCCACCATTGATCAAGCACATAGAGTTCCCTCGGGAAGGTCCTCATACTATCATGATTATCTTCATCCCCGACCCGTCAGTCATAGAGGTCGTGTTGACCCTTCAACACAATCAAATCATTGTAGAAAGGGTTACTACGATGAACGTCATTTTGAGAAAATCTCGAGTATAGGCTCTGTTGAGTCGCCCCATCGTTTGATGGTTTGTCAAATCCCAAGCCTTTAGCTATTGGCTCGTGGACATGTGATTTTATCTAAATCACTTCCAGATATTCGGTGAGCGTCGCGTCAGGTTTAAGAAGCTTAGGTTGTTAGGTCAGGAGAGACATTATTGAGATAGCATTGAGCGGACCCTTAAGCGAGATCATCTTCGCCCCATCACTAGTTGGGTGGACATGAGGCAGAGATTGTGCCACGAGTATTTACCAACGTCATATAAATGTCGTCTCCTCGAGCAAGTACTCTCCCTCCAGCAAGGATCTTTGGTTGTTGCTGAGTATAAAGCTTACTTTGATGAGTTGGCAGTGAGGAGCGACATCCGAGAGGAGTCAACTATGACCGTTTCCCGATTTCGGTCTGGACTTCGATTTGAGCTACGTGCTGAGTTGACCTATCACTACTCTGAGCCCTTCGAGTAGACATTCCATCTCGCCCTTCATTATGAGTAGTCCTTCAAATCCACTAGAGTTAGTCGAGTGGATGACCACCTTGACCTCATTAGTAGTCCCTTCCATTCTGAGGCCACCACTTTGGCTACTATTGACCCATCAGACACGATAACAGTCGTACCTGAGACTGATTTATCTCACCCTAGTGAGGTACTGAGTCCGATGAGTGATCCATCCTTTGATTCTGACTCATTTTCTATGACCCCTACTGAGAGAGAGCCTGAGCGACTTAGCGAACCTATCGTGATGTGTTCTTTCCTACCCAAGATTCGATCATAAACTCGCCCTTGCATGCTTGTTCACCTGAACCTTCCCATATTGTCATGGCGAGTCATATCCCAATTAAGGGTCGAAAGCATGACATTGACTTTGTAGTAGTTATCTCACCTGCTTTTTATGACACTACCACTATTCAGGGAACCTATTTCAGCACCATCACTTCTGCGATGAATTTTATTATACCCCTCCAGGCGAGCCGCCGGATGAGTTGTCACTTTATGGAGGCTTTCTAGAGTGGCATCCCAATGCCAAAGTCTCATACAGTCTTTGGGATGTTTGTCTCACACACGACGAGTATTTCTACAATCCACCTGGAGAGCCTCCAGATAAACCACCACTCTTTAGGGATGTGTCCACTATCATCGATTTAGTCGAGAGTGAGAGTGTTCTCGATGGTCTTGGGATCGATTCCATTATCATTAGTGCTGACATTTCGGGTGATTGTTTAGGCGATCATCGCATCCACGATGAATATTTTTACACCCCACCCACTAAACCCCCTGATCATGTGCCCCTCTGGGATGGAACCTGGAGGGTTGTAGAGCCTCTACATAGGAGATCTGTTATGTCTCTCGATCATCATTCATTGTCATTGTATAAAATGCATGAGTCCATCCGTCGTTCGAGTACTTGCAATAAAATTATTTATAAATCGTATGTTGATAGCTATATGAGATTGCAAAACTTCAAAGAAGAAGAACAGATATTGATTTGTATATGTGTCGAGAGGTTCCCCATGGGAACTATTCGAAAATTAAATGCTAAGTGAATGAGTCCTTACACTGCGCTTAAAAGAATTGGAACAAATGCTTATGAGCTGGATATCCCGTAGAGTATGAGAATTTCACTTGTATTCAACGTAGAAGATTTAAATCATTCTTTGAGCCACATGATTGCATGCCCCCTTCGCCCTCTACCACCACAGCTCCTCAGCCTCCAAGTTTGTCCACCACTCCACCACGGTTCCGGTTATCTCCGACTTCCCATTCCACTTCAGCACCTCAACTGCAACCTTCGTTTATCACTTAGCTTCTGGCACAACCCGAGTCCTCGACACAGATTGATCATGCGGCTTCTTCCACAACATTACTACATTCTCCAACACAGGCATCACCTCGTCTTCTTCCACAACTGTACCATACAGTGACGTCGACGATGGCAGCAATACCTTCTTGAGCATTGATGCCCACTACTCTGACTCCGACATCTTCGACATCATCTCCTGTAGCGGCAACACCAGTTACAGTACCGTCGTCAGCTTCAGCAGTACCATCCTTGGTTCCATCGTCAGCATCAGCTTCAGCGACCTATGAGTTCAGAGCTGCAGGGTTTCTCCTCGCCTTCAGACGAGAGCACACTCATCTTCATTCACATGATGAATCCTTTCAAGGCGGGGGGAATTGATAGGGATCACGACACACATTGACTTACATGATCAAAACCGCTCATTTTATGCGGATCGACAATCCGAGAATTTTAGTTATTTTTTTGTATTCTTATGATTTTTATTTTCATGTATTTTAAGGGCCGTCATGATCGGAGAATCATGACCGCCCATTATGGGTCATAGTATCTATATATTGAGGGCGAGGGCTCTCATTTGAGGCATTGAAGAACAGAGTATTGAAGCTCATCCTTTGGTCAATTTGGTGCCGAAGCCGACCCTAGGGTGCGAAGCCCGGGATTTCCTCCCTCTCCTTAGCCGTGAGCCACCACTCCCCTCCCTTCCCCTTGCCGTCCACCATCTCATCCCCCACAAAACAGCCGGCCCACTAGAAACCACCTCCCTAGCCCGTTACAACTCCTCCACCAGCAGCCCAACCCCCCTCCCCCCTTCTATTCACTGCATGCCTCCTCCATCCCACATCCCAACCCCTCTCTAAGCAGCCGGCCACCCTAATCAGCATCCCCGCACCATTGCCGACCACCCACCTCTCTTCACGCCATGGAACCACCTCCCTAACACCCTCCCCACTAAAATTCCAAAACAGTCCCTTAAAATTCATCTCCGGCGATCACCGGAAAACTTTTCCGGCCTCCCACTACCACCACCACCTTCTCCATCAAGTTTCCTCCATTTTTCAGTTTCCGGCAATCGCCGAAAAACATCTCCGGCGACCACCTCCGGTCACCACCAGCCGATAACCACCTACATTGTTTGCCAGGAATCCTGCGATCTCAGAAAATCCTTGGCATGATTCGTTTCTTGCGGTCTAGGCGGATAGTTCCATTCAATCCGCCTTGCCGCCTGTAGAAGAGGAGTAGCTCGCTATCCTCTGACCGCCGGACCGCGCGGTCAGCTTTAGTTTTCACTAAGTGATATTTGCACACCATATAACCTCTCATCCTTGCCCAGTTCTCCTTAAGAGCTTGCAGTTTTTTGCTACTGCGGACTCGAGTACATCTCTTTTGGTTATCTCTGCGGCCTCTCATTAGGTGATCTTTGTAATTTCTTTTGAAGTGATTAATAAGATCGTCCGCAACAAATGGTATTTGCCGTTGCGGACAAATCTGGCCTCGCCGATTTGCGGCCTCTGTTCTTTTCTCTTCAGTTCATCCTCGACAGCTCGCAGTTTTCCCTTTTCCCTCTTAGCGTGAGTTTGTGGAGGTGCATTTTGTGCACCAACATCCACCACTCCATACCTACCTCCCAACTCCCACCACTAACCCATTATCCCACTTCCTAAATTTTAGGCCTCAATTCCTAAAATTGCTCCCAACCCACCATTCTCCACTACCCACAAATCCCACTCCCCACCTCCATCATAACAGCCAGCCCCCATTCTCCTTAATCCCTCCCACTCCCACGTGGAACCACCCTCTCTTAAAATAGAACCCACTACCCCACTTCAGCCCAAACAGCCTGCCCCTTCCATTCCCCCCCCCAACCCCCTCACGTGGAGCCACAAACCCTCGTCTCCTCTCAGGACCAAGCCCCTCCCTGCATGCATTCCACCTTCAGGAGCTGTTTTCCCTGCAGCAGGACCCATGGAGCTGACCCTACAGCCATCCACATTCACGGGACTGCTGCCCAGCCACCACCCAGAAGCCCTGCAACATTCCAGGTTGCTGTCCAGGTTCCAGGACAGCCACCTTCAGCAGCTGTTGGCTGATTTCCAGCCCCTCCCATCCAATTTCCTGGCAACCTGAACCACTCCCATTCACCATTACCACTGGTCAGCAGTTGGACCTTCATCTGGAGATCCAAAACCGCACCCGCACCCGGATTATGATTTCGGCTTCCCTACAACTCTCCAAACTCCAACTCTCACCCTACAATATTGTGCGAGTCCAAGGTGTGTGTGTTATTTCTTTACCGTTGGATCTTGTGTTTGATCTCTACTTGAAGAGATATTAATTTGTAAGTCTTGTTTTCATTTATTTGTGTCTTTGTATTTTCCCATCAATTTAGTTATTTGATTTTTGATCACTCTTGCATTTGTATCATCTCATGTGTTTCCTTATCTGAAAGTTTTAAATTTTTATGGCAAATTAATTTAATATTGCTTTATCAATATCAATTATTGCAAGTAAGTAAACTGTCAGATTCATGTGTGGTTGCATGTAGGAATTCACCTATTATTTCCCCGTCACATAGGACCGTCCTGCGTCAGATTCCCTCTAACAAAGGAGCAATATCCGGTGGTTGACTTTCTATCATCTTGACTTTCAGCCCAATCAGCATTTGCATAAACTTTAACATCCAATTATTCATTTCGGGAGAATAGAATTCCACATCCAGGAGAGTTCTTCAAATACCATAGGACACTCATGACAGCTTCATGATATCACAATCTGGGAGAATGCATGTATCTGCTAAGGATCCTAACAACATGTGTGATATCCGGGCAACTATGTGAGAGATAGATCAGTCGTCCAACCAGTCTTTGGTAGCTAGAGTTCACCTTCTCATCATGCTTGTCTTCATCAATCTTACAGTTTACTTTCATGGGAGAATTAGCAGGAGCACAATCAAGCATTCATGTTTCTTCTAGAAGATCTGAGACATATTTTCTTTGAGAAATGAAGATTCAGCTCTCAGAGCGTGCAATTTCTATTCCCAAGAAATACTTCAACTTTCCGAGCTCTTTAACGACAAACTCTTTACACAGGCGCGCCTTAAGCCACGTGATTTTTGCAACATCATCTCCCGTAATGATTATGTTGTCGACATAGATAATGAGAATAAACACTTTCTCTTCTTTCCTTTTCACGAAGAGGGTATGATCCGAGTGACCCTGTTTGTATCCTAATAAGGTCATGGCGTTCTGAAACTTCTCAAACCAAGTCTTGGGGGATTGCTTTAGACCTTAGAGAGATTTTTGAAGTTGACACACCTTTCCTTCAGATCATGTCTTAACGAAACCAGGTGGAACTTTCATATAAACTTCTTCTTCAAGATCACCATGTAGAAAGACGTTCTTTACATCAAATTGTTGCAACTCCCATCCCAAACAAGCAACACACGATAAACTGACACAGATATAGTCCATCTTGGCAACCGGTGCAAACGTTTAATGATAGTCCACACCCGAAGTTTGTGTATATCCTTGAGCAACTAGCCTCACTTTATATCTCTCAACAAACCCTTCTTGATTCTGTTTAACAGAGAACACCCATCTGGAACCAACAAATTTCTTCCCGGCGGGAAGATGGATGATTGTCCAGGTCTGGTTTTTCTCCAATGTCAGCATCTCTTATTCCATTGTCTTGCGACACACATGTATCTCTATTGATTCTTGCCAAATATTAGGAATGTGAATATAATTCAAGGAGGAGATGAAGGCCTTATGTGTCTTTGTCAGATTTTGATAAGTGATATAATTGGCAAGTGAGTATTTATCAGAGGTCGACTTTCGCTTTAGATGTATAAGAGGGCGATGAAGCTCGTCCTTAGAACCTGAGTCAGAAGAGCATACCTGCAGTGGTGGAATGACCGGGGGTTGTAACACGGTGGAACCAGGGTTGCGTCTATGATAGACTCGAGGAAGAGGATGGATAAGGATCCCGGGAGTAGAAGATAGAGGAAGAGACACGTTAGGTGGATTCGCAGGAAGAGAACACGCGTGAGTAGGTATGTCATAGACAATCATGGGAGGTGGTTGTGAGGACAAAATCGGAGAAAGATTGGGAGCGTCGACAACAGTGGCCATCTCCCTCTTACGAGACTTCCTCACGAAACGCCACATCTATTGTGCAATAGAATCGACAAAAGGGAGGATGATAACAACGATACCCTTTCGTAGTAGCAGAGTAGCCAACAAAGACGCATTAGAGAGAACGCGTGTTCAATTTATCACGGGTGCTGATGAACATGAACGAAGCAGACACGCGCAAAAACACGCGGAGGTAGATTAGAGGTGTGAACAATGCATTTAGTAGACAAACGAGATAAGGGTGAGGCAAACTATAAGGTGTTGGAGGGTAGAAGATTGATGAGGTAAGCGGCGGTAAGAACCACGTCACCCCAATTGGACTTGGGAAGACTCATGGTGAGAAGAATGCATCTGGTAATCTCAAGGAGATACTTGTTCTTACGTTCATCCACACGATTCTGAGTGGAGGTGTTGACATATGTTTTTTGATGAAGAATCCCACGATCTGAAAGATAAGTGACGTAAGCACCACGATCATCATACTCACCCTCATTATCACTACGTAGCATGCGAATAGTGCTACCAAATTGAGTGACCATCATTTTGCGAAAAATATGAAAACAATCGAAGATCTTACTTTTTCGTTTTAATAAATACACCCAAGTGGAGCGAGAGAAGCAATTAATAAAGGTCACAAACCATTGGTAACCAAAGAGAGAAACAACAGAGGATGATCCCCAAACATCAGTATGAATATATCAAAAGGAACCATACTAGGAGAGGAAAAATGATTCAGAGTATGTCGTACACATTTAGAAAATTCATATTCATCACAGACAAAGCGGCTCAGAGAGCTTGAAAACATAGAAAATAACTTGTGAAGATAGTTGGCGGAGGGATGTCCAAGACGTTGATACCATCGATGCACATCCGCAAGAGAGGGATGAGGAGGACTGGAGAGAGCTGTAGTTGTACTGGACAGAGCTTGAGCTAGAGGATGGTCCAAGATGTACAACCCCTCCGCAGTTCTTACCACTGCCAATATGCTGCTTCGTTGTCAGATCCTGAAAAACACAACCATCAGGAGAGAAAGTGACATAACAGTTTAAGGATGTAGTCAGACGACTAATAGATAACAGATTGCGAGGAAAAGCAGGAACATGCAACACTGAGGTGAAGGACATGACTGAGGAACAGATGATAGTCCCCTCTCCAACAATCGGTGAGAGGGAGTCATTGGCGGTGAGAACCTTATTATATGCCCTAAGAGAGGGGTGTAAGAGGTAAAACCTGACGAACTTTCTGTCATGGTAAGCAAATTAGTTGCTTACCATGTTAAAATACAAAATTAGAATCCTAGTCATCAATTCAACCCCCTAAACATAACAAACTAGTTGGAAATTACCTACCTTGATTATTGAATTTGTCACCATTGATGTTGTAAATATCTTACTATTATTATGATACGTATACGCCTTACGAGCAGAGACGCAATGAGCATTATCGATTATCTTGTATTCGCAGTTTATTATGCATTATTACGTATACGCCTTGCGAGCAGAGACGTCGTGCGAAAAGTGGGAGGCTGTGGAGTCCCGTGGACGGAGATAAACGACGAGGCGCGAGAAGAGCGGGTTGGATTGGGGCTGCGATCTTCATGCGGGAGCGCGAGTCGGGGTTGCGGGAGATGCGACACGTGAAGAAGCGGGAGGATGGAGTCCTGTGGACGAGAGATACACTCATACGACCGATCTGCAAGAACAGTACGAAGAGGAAATTAGGGTTCACGGAGGAACCCTAAGTGCGCTGCAGGTCAGACCAATTGATACGGGCTAGCCGTATCAAGATCTATAACAAGGAATGTGAACTTGCATTGCATGAAAGAAAAACACTGATACAATCGGGAGACAAGCTCCCGCCAAACACCTGAAGACTAGGTCCTCCAAGGCACTCCCCTCTCCAAGGAGAGACCAAATGACTAACACTCCATCCTCACTCACAAACCAAGGGCTCTTTAAATAGATGGAGCCCCCCCCCCCCCCCCCCCCCCCCCCCCCCCCCCCCCCCCCCCCCGCGCTACTGGACAATACATGACAATGCATAATAAACTGCGAATACAAGATAATCGATGATGGCCGTTGCGTCTCTGCTCGCAAGGCGTATACGTATCATATTAAGTGTAAATCTGTGACCTTTACAAGCGCAAACCATGGCTATAAATCAAGTCATTGTAGTATATCAATGAAATCAATCATACTTAAATTCAAAATCCTCAATTCTCTGCATGATATTATAGCCCAAGCCCAAACCTTAGCCGGCTGCAAAATCCACAAAAATCCCTAACGAAGAAGTACCAAGCTTCAAGGCCCGGTGAAACCCTTGGTATAGCTCTTTGGTATACCTCAAGGACTTAAATTAACATGCATATCTTAAGCTGTGAAGGATCCCAAATGGTATGATGTAATGTCTGCAGAGTTCGAGCCCTAATGATAATTGGAATGTGGGACCTCGTAATGCTAATAAATCAAATCTCATTGGTTGCAAATGGATCTTTCAAGTCAAGCGCTATCCTGATGGGACTATTCATAAATACATTGCACATCTTGTGGTCAAAGCATTTAATTAACAACTTGTTCTAGACAAATTTCGATACATTTATTCCAATCCCCAAACTGGTTACAATCAGTGCAGGCTTATATATTGCTCTATCAAGGTTGGTCACTTGCAGACTCAACATCAACAATGCATTTTCATGCATTTAAGATGACATACTTTGTAATGATGTATATATGGTTCAACTCCAGGCTTCATAGGCGCTTCCTTACCTAACAATATATGTAGATTACGAAAAGTACTGTGTTGTTTGAAATAGGCACTCAACGCATGGATGTCGATGACATTATTCTTAATGACAATACCACTAATTTCTTGGAAACCTTTGTCCGTTGATATGTGCAGCATTTGTATCTATCTAAAGGATCTTAGAGACTTTTATTTGTTTCTCAATAAGGAAGTTCTTCCCACATCACACGACTTTTTCTCTCGACATCTTCATATACCTACTTTACCGCACTCCTTTCAATCATAGCGGATAAATAAAACACTTTCATATGCATCCCCCTTTCACCCAGTCCTCCATTGTGATGGGTTTACCAACGCAAATGCTTCACCTTTTCGTAAAATCTTTGGCCCCCATCATTACCTATCTCTCATCCTCCTCGATGTGTCAGTTTCTATCATCACCTATCACAATTCATGCATTCATTCTCAACAGTGCACTTGACAACACTCACAACACTCATGCTCCTCAATGTGGATGATCTACCAACTTACATACTATACCTTGAGTCGAATGTAATCTTTTCGAAGTTGACTCGTTACAAGTTCATCTCTCGGTCCTCTTCAGTGGCTAAGTACTCATAATTGTAACCGCCGAGTTGCTCTGGTAAGAAAACTTCTTCACGAACTACAAATTAACTTCACAAAAACACCCTCCTGTACTGCAACAATACAGGTGCTATCTCAGTGCCAACCTCATCTTTAACTCTCGAATAAAGCACATAGCTCCCGGTTAACAGTTTGTCGGAGAATGCAATGCAAATGCCACAACTCGTGTTCACAATATCAACACCCATGATCAAATGACAAATATTTTCACCAAAACACTTGGGGTGTATGGAACTTCTCAAAATACGCTCCAAGATTGGGACTCAAACAAAGCCACAATCTAGTGGGGATGTGATCGGAATAACAAAAAAAAAAGAATCCAAACATCAAATCACCCTCGTAAGGATAGCAGTTCAACCTCCCAGTTGTTTATTATGTTTAGAGACAAAATTAGAACCTCAAACAGTCATTCTTCTAAAGATAGCAAATCAGTTGGAAATTGCAAGAAAACTATCACCATTTTATTGGAAATATTGATGCGGAGCAGAGGCGAGGACGAATTTTGGGCCCATTCATGGCTGATTTAGCGACTTACCATATATGGCGTGCCCGGATCGACGATCCGACTCCGTGGATGCGTCCAGATTCGTGTTGCGAGTCAATTTCATTTATAGCTTTGTATTTTTCGGTTATTATTTCATGTAGTTTTGGCCCCGAAACCAACGGCCAATCATAACCGTTGATTCCGGTTGCCCTAATTTTATTTCTTATAAATAAGATGCTTAGGGCTGCCGTCATCTTCATTGCTGAAATTTGGAGAGCTTCTTCCTCATTTCCGGTGATCCCCTCCGCGATGCGGACTCCGTGGAACCCCGTGGTGACGACTCCTCGGGTAAGCCCTTGTATCCCTACACCTTCTCTTCCATTTCCGGCTCCTCTCCCTGCTGTCCAGCTACCGCAACACCACTCTCTCCTCCCTCCAGCAATCCAGCCAGCCCCCTCCCTTTTTCCTGTAGCCGCCGGCACCACAAGGACAGCGCCCCTCCTCTATTTTCCTGTAGCCACCAGCCCCACCAAGACAGCCGCCCCTCCTCCACCCACTGCCGCTACCAGCCGCCCTTCCTCTTTCCCCCTTCGTTTGCTGCCAGCCACCCCCTCCACCTCTTCCAGCCTGCTGTCCAGCCGCCGACCCCTCTCCTCTCCCTACTGTTCAGCCGCCGCCACCCTCCATCTTCCCGTTCCCAACAGCCGCCACCCCTTCCCCTTCCGTGGAACCACCTCCTAATCCCCATCCACCCAAAAACTACCCAGATCTAGCCATGCCAGCCCAGATCCAGCCACTTCCCTCTCCGATCCAGCCTTCCCTTACCCGTTCCGGTCCACCCGCCACCAGAATCCCTCTTTTAGCCTTCCAACGTTCAGATTTACTTTATTTACAGCAGCCCTAATATTTTGTGTTGTGTTTTGCATTGGATTTTGATTGTAAAACATTGTTATGGTATGGTTATTTGATGTTTGCTTGAGATCTTAGTTTATTATGTTATTTGCTCCTTGAAAAGTCTCTAACTGCAGGAATGACCGATTCGCCGCGCGCTCTATCTTTGGCCCTCCACGCGGAGGGAAACCAAAGCTTGTTCGCCCCAATTAATTATTGTATCTTGCTGTGAATTTATCTGTGTGGGATGTTGTTATTATTTATTATCTAATTTGTGACTAATCCGTCGGGCTTTTCATAGCATGTAGGGTTAGGTCGCAGATATTCCGTTGCCTATAGATTCGTCCTGCGTCAATTGGTATCAGAGGGAGGTTACGCGCACTTTTTGATACGCAATCGTAGAGTCTATAGGTTTTTCATTATGTCTAGGTGTCACGATTATTCCTCCCCTCACTTTGGAGGTCTCGAGTCCACTAGCACCCGCTCTCACAGAGCCCTGTCAGGAGATCTTCACGTTACTACGATGATTATTCTCGATCGCAGCACACCACTTTTAGAGATCCTGTTGACCCACCGACACGAGACCACTACATTAGAGAAGATCAGTATAATGATTGTCGTCGTTCATATCCTTGCACGCGAGCGGATCGTGTTGATCCTTTGGCTCGACTCGATTACCTTAGAGATGACTATTATGAGGATCGTCGCTTTGAGAGAGATTTTGAGAGTCAGTTTCGTACTGTTGCCCCTTCCTTTAACGGCTCATCGAGTCCCGAGTCTTTCAGTTATTGGCTCGTGAATATGGAGTATTATCTTGATCATTTTGAGGTATTCGGTGAACGTCGCGACAAGTTTGCAAAACTTAGACTTTTAGATCAGGCGAGGGCTTACTGGTCTAGCGTTGAGAGGGCCCGTGAGCGAGACCGTCTGCATCGCATCACTAGTTGGGTGGACATGAAGCGTATATTGTGTCAGAGGTATCTTCCGTCGTCGTATCAGACTCGCTTGCTCGACCAATTATTTTCCCTTCAGCAAGGATCCATGTCCGTCGCTGAGTACATGGATCGCTTTGATGAGTTAGTTGTGAGGAGCGGTATCCGAGAGGACCCAGCTATGACCTCTTGTAGATTTCGGTCTGTCCTTCGATCTGACATTCGTACTAAGGTGATTTATCATAGCTCGAAGTCCCTCGAGCAGACATATCAACTCGCCCTTCGTTATGAGCAGTCTTTGAGAACCGCAAGAGCTAGTCAATTGGATTCTCACATTGACCTTTTCGGTACGAGTCCCTTCCATACTGAGGTCACCACGACGCCTATCATTGTTCCGTCAGACATGACTGAAGTGATACCTGATGCAGATTGCTCTCACCCCAGTGAAGCGCTTAGCCCAGTGAATGACCTATCTCTTGTTTATGACCCTTCTCTCGTGACCCCAACTGAGAGTGAGCCTGAGCGACCTCTTGAGCCTATAGTGTCGTGCCCCTCACCCACACCACCACCTCTGGCATGCCATGGGTTGATTAGCACCCCTACCCTGGACTCACGTCTTGACACCGCACCCACAGACCCATTCTTGAGCGTAGATCTATGCCGCTCTCCCATTGTCATTACCTTAAGTCACATCACGACCGAGAGACCAGAGCCTGGTGTTGATCTCGTAGTGGCTATGTCATCCATTCACGGGGACACTACCCCTCACGTTGGTACTCATCTGGAGGACCTTAAACCTAGTGACGAGTTCCATGACGAGCCCCCAGTTGAGCCTCCTGATGATCCACCACATCCTGGTGAAGATGAGATTCAAGTGAGGCGCATGTTTACGAGTTTCAAGTTTTTGACGTCTCTTTCCCTATCATCTCTGGCCTTGCCCAGAGCTTGGGTTGTGAGCGGAGTAAGACGTATGTAGGGCCTACCTTGAGCACACTAGAGCCTACGCATATTTTGAGGACCTACTTTATGACCCATCTCACTCGTGATGAATTTTGGGACACACCACCCGCTGACCCATCCGATGACTTCTTTCTTGTCGGAGACACTCACCACACCCTAGAGCTATGTCCTCTAGTCTGTGTACTCGATTTTCACTCAAGTGGTCGCCACCTTCGCGATGACTTTTCATACACACACCCTGGTGAGCCCCATGACGTGTCACGTTCCCTGAGAGACACTTGGATCTTTATGAGCTCGTATTCGAGTATAGATGTCTCACGAGATCACCTGAACACTCGTCGTTCACGGGATGAGTTTTTCTACACTCCTCCGAGAGAGCCTCCTGATAGGCCATCTCCTTTGGTAGATTTTTAAGTGGTTATTAGCCTTTCCCGTAGCGAGTATGTTGTGTCCGTCGTGTCTCATTTACATCATTTGCATGAATCTGTTGAGTCGTTTCGTCATCATTTGCATGAGTCTGTTGCGTTGTTGTTTCTCATTTGCATGTGTGTCATGAGTCGGTCCGACGAATTGTCCATATTGGTAATAAATCTTATAAATCACATGCGGATGTTCATTGGCAAGTGCAGGTACTTCATGAAGGCGGAGCAGGCGATGGTGAGAATCTGCGTTGTGAGGCTCCGTGCGAGGCTTGTTAAAAGCTTGAGCGTTAGGCGAATGGGTCCCTACTCAGTCCTGAGACGCATCGGGACAAATGCTTATGAGCTAGTTGTACATCCCCGCGAGCATGGGTACCCATACTATGTTTAATGTCGAGAACCTGACGTCATCCTTTGCACCTCACGAGTATTCGGGTCCGCATCTTGGCAGCCCTCCCGAGCCTTTACCACCATTTTTATCACCCACCACTCAGTCTACCCTCAAGCCCTTGCCACCACATTCATTGCTCCGTGCTCACCCCATCCCTGACCCGCACTTACCCGGGACCCTGTCCCCAACAGCTTCACTATTGGCACCTCGGATCCCACTGGGTCTTTTTACTAGTGTGTTGAGAGATGATCTTATCACTGAGATCATTACGCATGAGCCCGCCCCCTCTACAGACGGTCTTGTGTGCCGCTACCTGGTTTGCTGGCGCGGGCGACCCTTCACCGACGACACCTGGATGCTGCCAGCCTTGCTTGATCGATTCGCCCCTGGACCTCGACTTCAGTACGTCCGTCTCCACTCATCGAGGATGGAAACTTTCAGTCCGAAGGAGTTGATTGGCGAGGCCACTTTTCAGCGACGACACTTGGATGACTTCTGGCGGGTCTCTTCAAGTTTTACCTGGCATACGACAAGAGAATTCTGACCCCTATTCATCGGGAGATGAATTCTTTCAAGCCGGGGAGATTGATGTGGAGCAGAGACGAGGACGAGTTTTGGGCCATTCAGGGCTGATTTGGTGACTTACCATATATGGCGTGCCCGGATCGACGATCTGACTCCGTGGATACGTCCGGATTCGTGTTGCGAGTCAATTTCATATATAGCTTTGTATTTTTCGGTTATTATTTCATGTAGGTTTGGCCCCGAAACCAACAACCAATCATAACCATTGATTCCGGGTGCCCTAATTTTATTTCTTATAAATAAGATGCTTAGGGCTGCCGTCATCTTCATTGCTGAAATTTGGAGAGCTTCTTCCTCACCTTCTCTTCCATTTCCGGCCCCTCTCCCTGCTGTCCAGCCACCGCAACACCACTCTCTCCTCCCTCCAGCAATCCAGCCAGCCCCCTCCCTGTTTCCTGTAGCCGCCGACACCACAAGGACAACGCCCCTCCCCTGTTTTCCTGTAGCCACCAGCCCCACCAAGACAGCCGCCCCTCCTCCACCCACTGCCGCTACCAGCCGCCCTTCCTCTTTCCCACCTCGTTTGCTGCCAGCCACCCCCTCCACCTCTTCCAGCCTGCTGTCCAGCCGCCGACCCCTCTCCTCTCCCTGCTGTTCAGCAGCCGCCACCCTCCATCTTCCCGTTCCCAACAGCCGCCACCCCTTCCCCTTCCGTGGAACCACCTCCTAACCCCCATCCACCCCAAAACCACCCAGATCTGGGCATGCCAGCCCAGATCCAGCCACCTCCCTCTCCGATCCAGCCCTCCTAATCCCCAACCAGCCTTCCCTTACCCGATCCGGTCCACCCGCCACCTGAATCCCTTCTTTAGCCTTCCAATGTTCAGATTTACTTTATTTACAGCAGTCCTAATATTTCGTGTTGTGTTTTGTAATGGATTTCGGTTGTAAAACATTGTTATGGTATGGTTATTTGATGCTTGCTTGAGATCTTAGTTTATTATGTTATTTGTTCCTTGAAAAGTTTCTAACTGCAGGAAGGACCGATTCGCCGCGCGCTCTATCTTTGGCCCTCCACGCGGAGGGAAACCAAAGCTTGTTCGCCCCAATTAATTATTGTATCTTGCTGTGAATTTATCTGCGTGAGATGTTGTTATTATTTATTATCTAATTTGTGACTAATCCGTCGGGCTTTGCATATCTTGTAGGGTTAGGTCGCAGATATTCCGTCTCCTATAGATTCGTCATGCGTCAATATTACTATTATTATGTGTAAATTTGTTTACAAGTATAACTCATTGCTTTAAATCAAGCCATCGTGTGCAACTATAAAATCAATCAAGTTAAAAAAACCCCTCAAATCTCTGCATGTATTTATTGGGTTTATTCCTACATAGGATGAGAAAAATCATTGTGTAGAATTATCAAGTGGTTTAATTTCCGTGTCCTACGGTTAGAATACTGCATTAAGAATATATGCCCGATAATGGATGAAGAGCCTAGGACGTGGAAGAACATAACATGAGTGATTCGGCAGATTTAAGTAGGATGGCTATCATTTTCACATGCTAACTAAGCATAAGATCTACTCGTAGACTTGACTTCCTTCTACCTGAGATAATAAGAATCCTGCATTTGACAGCATCCGCACAAACTTGCTTCGTCCTTGTTGTCACGAGTGTGGGGCACTTGGTTATCCTAATCTAACCGCCACAGAGGTAAGGGCAAGTACAAATTATTGCCCTCACTTATAGCTCCAAGTATTTGAATTGAAAATGAATTTGACCGCTGATAGATCATGCCCAACACTTTTTATGCCCTTGTGTTTTCGAACTGGCTAGCTTTTCTGCCACTGAAAGAAGCCTTTGACCTTGTTAACCACATAGTGCAGTCTGCTCTTATGAAGTGATCCTAAATGAAATAAGATCCATGTTTTGTTAGTAGAATGAAGGACAAGTCACTGAATTGTTAATAAGGGTGATAAATGAACATGCAGGTAGTTGGTGGTAAAAGTCTGGGCATTGCTATTCTAGAAAATGCAAATGTCTTCCCAGAAAAGAAATGGTACTGGATTGGAGTTGCCGCACTTTTTGGATTTGCTATTCTGTTCAACTTGCTTTTCACCCTTGCACTGGCATATCTTAGTCGTAAGTTAACCTTTGCTTATTGGTTGGTCTGTCCAAATTGTTTTTATTCTACTTAATTTTATAGCTTTATTTTTTCTCCTGGATGACAGCTTTTGGAAAACCACAAGCTACAATATCTGAAGAAGCCGAAGCAAAGCTGGAAGACTGTCCTCATACTCGGTCAAATGATAGAATGTTGGGTGCCAACAGAAGTTCTCATCGTCAAGATCTATGGAACAAGGATAGAGATAATACAAGTATGATTACAGTCTGATTATGATTTTTGAGAATGTCAGGAAGTATTTTTTTAATAGTGTATTGTGATCAATCATTGAGATTGGGATGATGATTTTCTCCCTTATTTCAGGAGAAATGATGGAGATGCATATGAGTGGTAATTCATTTACTAGCATCAATGAATTTAACCAGGGATTATCCATTGATAGTGCTAGAGGTGTTGCCCCTAAGAGAGGAATGGTTCTTCCATTCATACCGTTAGCCATGTCTTTTGGTGAAGTAAATTACTTTGTTGACATGCCTCCTGTGAGCATCATCTCCTTGTTTATTTTTACTCTTTCATTTTCTTTCAAACATGCAGAAACATCATTTTTGTTGTTGTTGGATCTACATACATACCACTGAAAGCATATATATTTACAAGTTTAACATATAATTTCATTGTTTAAAAAAATTTATGATCTCATCATTTACTTATACCACCAAAGTTTTCAAAGATCTTTTATATAGAATTATCTTTTTTGCAATAGTTTTCAGGCTTCGTAAAGGTCTTAAACTTTCCAAAATCTTGCAAGAAAAAAGGGAGAGAATTCACATGCTTCAAAATCCTGCCACTTGTATTAGTATTGAAGCAAAAACCTATTTCTCCAAAACATTGCTACATGTAGTAGGATTACTCTGCTGCAGATGATAGTAGGGTTATGTTATGGGCCTCGGGGCTAGTTTTCAAGTTACCGATGTTATGGTCTCGGGCCTAGTTATCAAGTCGCTTATATTATTGTCTTTTATATTTAATGATGAGTCAATCTTTATGAGGGTATTAGTTGTTAAAAGTTACGATCATTATGAGAGTGGTAGTTGTTAATAGTTGTCATTACTATTTCCTATCATGTAAAGTCTACTTAAAGGCATGAAATATGTTGAATGAATGTATCCAAGAATTAAGTCTATTTCACTTATCTTATTATGAGATTGTGGTAGCTCTCTCTCTCTCTTTTCAAAGCACACCCCGGTTAGGTAGCCCCGGTTCCGGCTCCATAGTTTCCCCGCGTCTCCACCGGCCACGCCTCTTATGATTACCAACGTTCTACGCGTTTGCCGGTAACAACTTGGTATCGAAGCTTTCTCCTCCACATTCCGCTGCCACCAAAAACCTCTTCCCTCGCTGAAACCATTTATCATTTTCCGACACAACAGTTCACCGGAAAATTTTCTCTTCCTTCACAAAACTTCACGAAGCTAATCAGATTCCACCTCCTTCACATTCAACAAGCTTCTTCCAGGCAAAGTTCTCCGTCGGAACCAATCAGAGTTGCACCTTGCACTCCACGACAGTGCAACACCTCTTCTTTTTTCCTTCAGACAAAACCCCCAGGATTACTGCTTCTCCAACATAAGTCGACCTCAGATTTCATCGCCGTTCCGCCACGAGTTCTAGTCGTTGACCCATCAACGTGATCGTCACCTTCCAACTGCACCTTCCAGCACCCGCAACCACCCTCCAACTGCACCTTCCATGATGGCACCTTCCAGCACCTGCAACCATCCTCCAGCTGCACCTTCCATGATGGCACCTTCCAGCATCCACATTTTTCTCGCTGACTCGAGCAGGCCCGTAATCTGTTCCTTTTCTTATTACTCTCGCAATATGGGGGAATCCACGGATCAAATGAATCAGCTTATTGCGTTGATACATACATTCGTCGTGATTCAGCCCGACGCTGGCAAACGACACCAAGAAGCTCTTGCCATCATTCAAACTAGGCTCGATGTTCTCACACCAATCGTCCAAGTCATTACCGTTCTAGCACAAGACCAGGCCAGTAGTATCCAGGGACCTCTGCCACCCTTCTACACGCTGCGCCGTCAACTTTTGTCCAACAGGAATCTCACATTGTTCCCAGTTACGCCAAAGTTGGACTTTCCAATCTACGATGAGAAGACAGTCCTGTTGGTATGGCTCACTCGGTGCGAGCAATTTTTCGGTCACCAACGAACACCGATGGTAGAATGGATTCATCTGGCGCCCTTCTACCTTCTCTATTCAACTCAGATATGGTTTGCATGTTTACACTCCGAACAACCAAAGATGACTTGGGGTGACTTTAAAAGATTATGCAACATGTGATTCGGTCCTTCGATCCGCAACAATCCCTTTGACGCACTCACTACATTACGACAAACAGGGCTCATGAATGCATATTTGGAACAATTTCAAGTTTTCTTGTTAACGTTACGATACACCAAGAGATATAGGTCGAAATCTTTACTGCAGGCCTCAGGAACGCCTGCAAATGGACGCCAAGTTCGAAGACCCCTGAGATTTAGTTACTGCGATGAGCTTGGACAAGCTTTATGAGCGCCGACTATGTATTGATCGCATCAATTATAAACCCACATGTGGCACTCCAACCCCCACATATCCGACGTTGGTCTCATGCAGCAATGTCTAAACGACGCGCAAAAGGATTATGTTATAAATGCGACGAGCACTACACGCGCCGCCATCGCTGCAAAAAGTTGTTTAATATGGAAGTAGAGAAATCAGACAACAAGGCATTGGGTAACGTTGGCCGGAAAATCCGATATCTCTCGGAGTTTGAGAACATGCTTATTTTGAAAGGCGAGAGTGATGTTATGGGCCTTGGGCCTAGGTCGTTCATAAAAATCGAGAACCGACTGAATCGTCCCAAATCACCCAAACTGAACCAATTTTACACCGAAGCGAACAGTTCGGTTCATTTTTCAGTTTTCCCTTTAGAAAAACCGAACCCTACTGAATAATAATACATATAAAAATATTACAAAGAATAATCTTTCAACTATTATTATTAATTAAATAACGTATGCAAGTTATATCATCAAAATGATTTCATTGTTATTTTGATCTAAATAAATTTTCAATGTATATATTTTACGCACCGAGAAGAAGTAAATGTTGTACCGAGTTGGTTTTTATGTATCTTCTTATATTCATTACTTGGTTTCTAAATAAAAATATTCTATCATATATTTTTCATGTAATATGAGTCGTTAACTGCAATATATCGTCTGCAAAGAAAATTTAAAAATTTTTAATTAACATAAATTTTTTAATGTTCTTTAGATTTTAAATAGTAAAACTGAAGTAAACCGACCAAAAACCGAACTGAACTAATACACAGGTTCGTTTTTAGTTTGTGTCCAAACCGACTGAAACCGAACCGTCTGCACCTCTACTCAGGCCTAGTTATCAAATCACTTTTATAATTGTCTTTTACATTTAATGATGAGTTAGTATTTATGAGAATATTAGTTGTTAAAAGTTATGAGTCATTATGAAGGTGTTGTTAAGTGTTATTAATTGCATTACTATCGTCTAAGCCTATTTAAAAGCATGCTATGTGTTGAATGAAGGTATCCAAGAATTAAGTCTATTTCTCTTGTTTTGTTATGAGATTGTGGTAGCTCTCTCCCAAGCACATCACACTTAGGCAATCGCAGTTCCGGCTACATAGTATCCCCGCATCTCCACCTCTGGCCACTCCTCCGACGATGATCGATCTATTACTCTACTACAGGTAGCAGGGTTACTCTACTATAATCTATAGGTAGCTATGTTTCTTCAAGACCCTACAAGTGAATTTTAGTAAAACCTCACTACAAGTAGAAGGATTTCTGATGGGGAGCCATCGATAGTTGCACCCAAGGCGGGACCCACTTACACCTATTCGCGAAGGAAGAAGTGATCGGATCGCCGATCCGACTCCGCGGTTGCGTCCGGCGCGCCGTTGCGAGCCGAAATCATATATAACTTTATTAATTTTGAGTTTGTTTTCATTTATTTAATGGCCGATCCCCACCGGTCAATCATAGCCGTTGATGGGGATGCCCTAGGCCTTTCTTTTCTTATAAATAGTAGTTAGGGGCTGAATAGGGGGCATTGCAGAATTTGGAGATCACTATTTTCGGATTCCTGCGATCCTTCCTCGGTGCCGATGCTGTGGAGCCCTAGGTGACGACTCCTAGGTAAGTTTCTCCCTCCCAACATCTTCCCCTATCTTGTATCTTCATTTTCCACCCTTCTTCCATCCGATCCAGCCGCTGCCTCCCTCCGAACAGCCCCCCAAAACCCGCCGACATGCTGGCTGTTTTCCGTGAAAGCACTGTTCACGGAATACTGTGTGCGGAATACTGTTCACCTAACACTATTCACCCGTGGCACTGTTCACCCGCGCCACTGTTCACCCGCAACCACTGTTCATCCGCCTCCCCCACGTGGATCCACTTCCAACCATTCCCAAAACCCTAGATCTAATTCGATCTAGTGCCCCCACACCCCGATCCGTTATTTCCACCACCGCATACCCTCACGTAGCCCGGGTCCGCCATCAAACATCGGATCTTCCACCCTTCCACCCGGATCTATTCCCTAGTGGCCGGATCTATCCGTTTCCGGCCCATTTTCCCCGTTTTCTACCTTGGGCAGCCACCACCATTGTTATCGTGCCACCGATTCCGTTTCCGATCGCCGATCTACACATCCGGACCCAAGTTCTTCAGTGTCTCGGTTCAGCCCTCTACTTTGTGAGTGTTTTGTTGTATTGCTACAGTGATTTAATATTACATATTTGGTGTGTTTCTCTATTTGTTAGAATGTCTACTTGTAGGCACTTGCCTATATATTATTGTAACTGCAGGTGGGATTAATTCGCTGCACGCTCGCTTTGGCCCTCCGATCCGGAGGAAAGCCGCGCTAAATCGCTAATATTAAATATTTTCTTCGTCCTTTTGTAACTCTGTGTGGTGTTATAATTTCGTTGCTCAAAATTTAAATCATCGGCGTCACTGATTGTCACCTTGCACGTAGAGTTGGCTAGTTTCCCGTGGTGCACCCTCACTTGAGTTTAGACTTAAGCGCACTCACACCCTACCCTACATCAAATTGGTATCAAAGCAGGTTTGGGCCGTCTATGCTCCGTAGTGGTAGGACTTTTAGAAACGCAATGTCTGATCACAACATCACTGATGATCGCACGAATAGTTCGAACTCAGGCGCTACACAAGCCGAGTTCCAGCGAGGCATCTTGGACCGTATGGACATCATTAGCGCACAATTTCGGGATTTTCGTCGTGAACTCACTGAAATGAACGTTCGGTTAGGTCGTCTAGAAAACCCTAACGATACCCCTTCCCAGGAAGGAGAGCCACGCGAGGAGAGACCAGAGATCCCTCCACGGCCTGATCCACGTGTTCACTTACGTCCGGAACCCCGACTTAGAGATGATACCTTACCACCTCCCGAGCGACAGCGTCGTGAGGCTCCTCATCGTGGGGCTCCCCCCGTGCACCCACCAGACCCTGAGTACGAGGGGTACCCACCCCACCGATATCGGTACCAGGCCCCTCCACTAGACCCCCGAGCCCGCATTCCCCAGCACGACCGACGTGACCCTGATCGGGATGATTATCTCGACCCTGGCCGCCGTGTTCGTGGGCTCCGACGCGGTCATTGCGACCCTGACCCCGATGAGTACGTTGGCCCTGGCCGCCGAGAGCGAGGACCCCGACCCGCTCGACGCGACTACGCCTTAGATGATTATGAGGATGAGTACCCGGGTCTGCGCAGAGGAGGCGACCGCCAGGATTATGACGTCACCCGATGTATCCTCCTCGATGCGCCTTCATATGATGGTCGTTTGGATCCAAAGGCTTTCAGCGATTGGCTCCTCGACATGGACCATTATTTCGAGTGGTACGATATGACGGATGAGCGATGCGTCCGTTTCGCAAAGATGAAATTGATCGGGCAAGCCAAAGTATTTTGGATTAGCATTGAGCGAGCAGATGAGAGGGACGGTTATTACCCCATCACCCGATGGGAGGATATGAAACAACGGTTGAAAGACAAATACCTCCCTCATTCATATAGGGATCAGTTATTAGATCAGCTTCAGAGCCTGAAGCAGGGCACTCTATCCGTAGCTTAGTACATGGCCCGCTTCGATGAGCTTGTTGTCCGGAGTGATATCTCGGAGGAACCCATTGCCACCGCTTCCAGGTTTAAGGCGGGCCTTCGATCTGATATTCGTAGGGAGCTGATTCCCCATCGGCTAGAGACTGTTGACCAGAAATTCCAGCTCGCCCTCGAGTACGAACAGTACCTTCGACCATCTGGTACGAAGCAGTTTCCCTCTCGGGTTGATTCTTCCACTTTTAGGAAATCTACACCATCTCGGACCACCCCGGCCGCAGATGCGAAAGGAACAGTCGTCGCCACGGATGGCCAGCGATCTGGGGGTATTGTATGCTATCGTTGCTCTGGCAGAGGACATGTGGCAACGCGGTGCCCCACGCGGAATCTGTTAGTTGAGGGTGAGGAGCCTGAGTTAGAGGAAGAAGAGGATAACCCGGAAGAGATTAAGGTCACTGTTGAAGAGGGCTGGGAGAGCGATGCAGAGAGAGCCTTGGAGTTGGGCGTAGTCAGACGCTTTCTACACACCCCGCGTGTGGATGAGGACTGGCGACGTTCCACCATCTTTTACACGTATTTCCCTAGTGCAGGCGGGCCCTGCAAATTAGACATTGACAGTGGTAGTTGCGTGAACATCGTAGCCCAAAAGGGGCTTAACCGTATGAAGGTGAAGGCAGAGCCTCACCCCCATCCTTACCATGTTGTCTGGGTAGACAAAACGACGATTCAGGTCACTCAGCGATGCCTTGTCCCGATCACTATTGCATCATTCCAGGACAAGGTATGGTGCGATGTCATTCCTATGGATGTCGCCCATGTGCTGCTAGGCCGCCCCTGGCTCTTTGATCGCGACGTCACGTGTTTTGGCCATTCGAACACGTGTGTCTTTTATGACAAGGGGCGGAAGAATACGTTGACGCCCACCCAGCCCCGAGATAGATCCAAGGGCGTGGTTGAGCCCTCAGTGAGTACGGGTACCTCTAGGCCCGTACACATCCTGAGATGTGGTGAGTTTTTGCGAGACAGCTCTGAGGCAGAGGTCATTTACGTAGTAGCCGCCACTCAGGCTACTGAGGACACCCCAGTTGACCACCCACTAGCGGTGCGTCCCCTGTTAGACGAGTGCGCGGACATCATGCCTGATGAGCTTCCGGATGAGTTACCTCCTCCCCGGGATATACATCATGCTATCGGCTTGATCCCGGGAGCGTCTCTTCTGAACCTGCCCCACTATCGTATGCACCCTGATGAGCGTGCTGAGCTCAAACGGCAGGTCGACGAGCTTCTTCGGAAGCAGTTCATCCGTGAGAGCATGAGCCCTTGTGCGGTCCCCGCCCTTCTTACCCCTAAGAAGGACGGAAGTTGGCGTATGTGCATCGACAGCCGCGCCATCAATAAAATCACCGTCAAGTACCGTTTCCCGATCCCGCGACTCGATGATTTGCTAGACACTATGTCTGGTGCCCAGATCTTCTCGAAGATCGATCTCTGTAGTGGGTACCATCAGATCCGAGTTCGTGAAGGGGATGAGTGGAAGACAGCTTTCAAGACCAAGGATGGTCTGTGCGAGTGGCTAGTTATGCCATTTGGGCTATCTAATGCCCTGAGTACTTTTATGCGAGTTATGACCCAGGTGTTGCGGCCCTACATGGGCAAGTTTCTTGTCGTATATTTTGATGATATTCTGATTTATAGCCAGACTCAGGCCACTCACCTCGACCACCTGAGACTTCTCTTTGGCACCCTCCGCCAAGAGAAACTATAATATATCTTCGACTGGCGTCTCCGTAGACCCCGATAAAGTCAAATCCATTCGTGACTGGCCTGTGCCAACGAATATCCACGAGGCCCGCAACTTTCATGGACTTGCCACCTTCTATCGGAGGTTCGTCCAAGGGTTTAGTACTATCATGGCCCCCTTCACGAGCTGTCTCAAGAAGGGCGAGTTTCAGTGGACCTCCGCTGCCACTAGGGCCTTTGAGGTGATTAAGGAGAGGTTGACAACAGCTCCGGTCTTACGGTTACCAGACTTCAGCCGAGCTTTTGAGGTCGCGTGTGATGCGTCCGGTGTGGGTATTGGTGGCGTGTTGAGCCAAGAGGGACACCCAGTTTCTTACTTCAGTGAGAAACTGAACAAAGCTAAGCAGAAATACTCGAACTACGATCGGGAATTCTATGCTATTGTCCAGTCTCTGCGCTATTGGAGACATTACCTCCTTCCCCGGGAGTTTGTCTTATACTCTGACCACCAGGCGCTCCGTTATCTTGACTCGCAGCGCAAGCTGGGACACCGGCATGCAAAGTGGGTCGAATTTCTGCAGGACTTTCACTATGTTCTCAAACACCGAGCTGGTGTTGAGAACAAACCGGCTGATGTGTTGAGTCGCCGAGTATCCTTACTGCAGACGATGACCGCGAGCGTTGATGGGCTTGAGTGACTGATCTTGGATTACCCGTCGTGCCCTGACTTCGGTGAGATTTACACCGCCTTATCCCGAGATCCACCCGACCCCGTTGAGGGCTATCAGATCTTCGAGGGATACTTATACCGAGGCCCCCGCTTATGTGTGCCCCAGACATCCTACCGTGATTATCTAGTCTGGGAATTGCATGCGGGCGGAGCTGCTGGCCATTTTGGACGAGATAAGTCCATAGCTATCGTCGAGGACCGCCTATATTGGTCCGGCCTCAAGAAGGACGTAGCTCGTGTTGTCCGCCACTGCCGTATCTGCCAAACGGCCAAGGGCACTAAACAGAACACGGGTCTATACACTCCACTACCTGTACCGCACCGTCCTTGGGAGGACCTTAGCATGGATTTCGTTCTTGGACTTTCCCGCACTCTGCGGAAACACGATTCCATATTCGTAGTGGTCGATCGGTTTTCGAAGATGGCGCATTTTATCGCCTGCCGCAAGACGGCTGATGCGACCCATGTAGCGTCTATCTTTATGCGGGATGTCTTTCGCTTACATGGCCTACCCAAGTCCATTGTATCGGATCGCGACGTGAGGTTTGTGAGTTATTTTTGGAAGACCCTATGGCACAAGACCGGCACCACTCTCAGGTTTTCCTCAGCATATCACCCACAGACGGACGGGCAGACTGAGGTCGTAAATAGGAGCTTAGGAAACCTGTTGAGATGCATAGTTGGTGAGCGCGTAGGCAATTGGGATTTAGATTTACCTGTAGCAGAGTTCGCCTACAATAGCTCAGTTAATAGGTCCACCGGCTTGAGTCCGTTCCACGTTGTCTCCGGATATGACCCTAGGAAGCCCATTGACCTTTTGCCGAGTCCTTTAGAATCTCGCCCTAGTGAGTCTGCTGAGTCTTTTGCACAGCACTTGCACGAGTTACACGAGTCGGTCCGCCGAAAATTAATATTGAGCAATGATAATTACAAAACCCACACAGATAAACATAGGCGAGAACAAATATTTAATGTCGGTGATAAGGTGATGGTTCGAGTCCGACCGGAGAGGCTCCCTTCGGGGCCTGCCAAGAAATTGAGCGCCAGGCGAATGGGTCCCTACTCAGTTATCAATCGTATTGGGACTAACGCCTATCGGTTAGACATTCCGGCAAGTATGGGCATTCACCCAGTATTTAATGTTGAGGACCTAACGCTGTACTACGAGCCTTATGAGTATGAGAACCTGAGCGGTGGAGATACACAACCTCTTCCATCCCCACCACCATTCCCTGATTCCGCTCATACTTCGTCCTTGCCTGATAGCCTTTTCGATACACCCCATGTTGCCACCCACCCACCCGGGAATTCGTCTCCTTCGGTTTCGCCATCGGCGCCGCAGATCGCATCCGATACCACCATTCGAGTGATGAGAGATGAGAGCATTACTGAGATCAGAGGCCACCAGTTTGTCCCTACTCCAGATGGACCGCGCTGTCGCTATTTGGTACATTGGCACGATCGCCCGGATGCTGACGATGCTTGGATACTCCCACCAGAGCTCGATAGACTTGCTCCCGGACTTCGACTTCAGTATGATCGTCTCCATTCATCGGAGATGAAGACTTTTCAGTCGGGGGGAGTTGATGGGGAGCCATCGATAGTTGCACCCAAGGCGGGACCCACTTACACCTATTCACGAAGGAAGAAGTGATCGGATCGCCGATCCGACTCCGCGGTTGCGTCCGGCGCGCCGTTGCGAGTCGAAATCATATATAACTTTATTAATTTTGAGTTTGTTTTCATTTGTTTAATGGCCGATCCCCACCGGTCAATCATAGCCGTTGATGGGGATGCCCTAGGCCTTTCTTTTCTTATAAATAGTAGTTAGGGGCTGAATAGGGGGCATTGCAGAATTTGGAGATCACTATTTTCGGATTCCTGCGATCCTTCCTCGGTGCCGATGCCGTGGAGCCCTAGGTGACGACTCCTAGGTAAGTTTCTCCCTCCCAACATCTTCCCCTATCTTGTATCTTCATTTTCCACCCTTCTTCCATCCGATCCAGCCGCTGCCTCCCTCCGAACAGCCCCCCAAAACCCGCCGACCTGCTGGCTGTTTTCGTGAAAACACAGTTCACGGAATACTGTTCGCGGACTACTGTTCACCGAACACTGTTCACCTGTGCCACTGTTCACCCGCGTCACTGTTCACCCGCAACCACTGTTCATCCGCCTCCCCCACGTGGATCCACTTCCAACCATTCCCAAAACCCTAGATCTAATTCGATCTAGTGCCCCCACACCCCGATCCGTTATTTCCACCACCGCATACCCTCACGTAGCCCGGGTCCGCCGTCAAACATCGTATCTTCCACCCTTCCACCCGGATCTATTCCCTAGTGGCCGGATCTATCTGTTTCCGGCCCATTTTCCCCGTTTTCTACCTTGGGCAGCCACCACCATTGTTATCGTGCCACCGATTCCGTTTCCGATCGCCGATCTACACATCCGGACCCAAGTTCTTTAGTGTCTCGGTTCAGCCCTCTACTTTGTGAGTGTTTTGTTGTATTGCTACAGTGATTTAATATTACATATTTGGTGTGTTTCTCTATTTGTTAGAATCTCTACTTGTAGACACTTGCCTATATATTATTGTAACTGCAGGTGGGATTAATTCGCTGCACGCTCGCTTTGGCCCTCCGATCCGGAGGAAAGCCGCGCTAAATCGCTAATATTAAATATTTTCTTCGTCCTTTTGTAACTCTGTGTGGTGTTATAATTTCGTTGCTCAAAATTTAAATCATCGGCGTCACTGATTGTCACCTTGCACGTAGAGTTGGCTAGTTTCCTGTGGTGCACCCTCACTTGAGTTTAGACTTAGCGCACTCACACCCTACCCTACATCAATTTCTCCCAGGACAGAGGCAGTATTAAGTGATTAATTGTCCTTCTTTTCATGGTTTTAAAAAGTTTAAGGACTATTTGAACCCTAACAGACACAATATTAAGTGACTAATTGTTACCGATATCAGAGCGGAGGATCCACCATGGCAGGTGTACACGCGAAGGGGACGCGGGAGGCGGACGGGTCGGCGGAGAATGGAGGAACCGGACCAACGGTTTAAGCTAAAAGCGGTGTGCGGTTATCAAGTTATGTTTTATGTTTTTAGGGTTTGTTTGGGCCCTCACTATATGAGGAGAACTCTTGTATGCTTTTCATTATCTTTGGATCAATCATCTTAGGAGGGGCTGCTCCCCTTGTCTTTCTCCTTCTCCCTACTTCTCTCTCTCTCTCCTTTTCTGGTTCGTTCTTCCCCCCTACCGCCGCCGCTGTCGCCCGGCGCCAGCCCAGGCGCTATCCCACCCGCTATCGCCGACTCTATCGGCGAGCTGATACCCTAAGCGGTATCAATTTGGTCCGACCTCGCCGTCCCGCCCGCCCTCGCGCCGCCGGTCGCCGTGCCCTCTGTTATCATGGCTCCCAACACCCGCTCGCAGGCCCAGGACAACCTCGACGACACCGACGCCACCCGCAGTCGCCTCGACCGCCAAGACGAGCGACTCGACGCCTTCAAGTCCTCCCTCGACGCTCAGAAATCCTCCATCGACGCCATTGCCGCTGGCCAGGCCCTCCTGCTCAGTCGCATCGACACCCTAGCAGCGCTGCCGCATCTCTCGGGCCCGTCGGGCTCGGCGACATCCCACGACGCCGCTTCCATCCTCGGGATGCCACCGCCGCTCTACACTCCCGCACCGGCTCTCGCTGAGACCCACGCAGGCCGCCCACCCCTCGCCCTCGATATCCCCTCTTTCTCGGGGGTGGATCCGTTGGGCTGGGTTGCAAGGGCGGAGCAATTTTTCGACCTCAACAACACACCGTTGGTGGACAAGGTAAGCACCGCCATAGTCGGTCTGGACGGATCCGCACTTCATTGGGCGCGTTGGCTCCGCCAAGTTCAGCCCCTCATTTCCTGGAACGAGTTCAAGCAAGAAATGATCAGCCGCTATGACTCCTGTTACACCGGCTCCGCGGTGGAGCGCCTTTGCACAACCCGCCAAACGTCTTCTGTCGACAGCTACATTGATGAATTCATCGTTCTCGCCACACAGGTCCCGGGCCTGCCGCCCGACCACTACCTGGGGTTCTTTCTTCAAGGCCTCCTGCCCAACATTCGCTCCCAGATTCAGACACATCACCCTCGGACGGTCTCCGATACCTTAGAATTGGCTCGTGCGGTCGAAGCCGACTTGGGCACCCGTCCGTGGCCGGGCGGAGGCCACCCTCCTACTCGGCCTCCTGCTCATCGGGACGTGCATCCTCGGCCACCGCCGGCGGGCGGCCACCGTCCGCCCCGACCGGACAACCCCCACCGCCTCTCCAACAATGACTACAATGAACTCCGTCGAAAAGGCCTGTGTTTCCGCTGTCGCCAGCCGTACTCTCCTCAACACGTATGCACCGTCAAGGAATTCCACGCGATTATTGGGGATGGCGACCTCGATAGCCCCGAGATGGGGAGCGACGTTTTCGACATACAGGCGGATACGCCTCCGGGGGAGGTGGAGGGGGCACCCCTCAATGTTCTGGATCTTCCATTCTACTCCGTGGGTGGCCTCACCGGACCTCAGACGATGAAACTCGCGGGGGACATTCGGGGCCGCCCTGTCATCATCATGATTGATAGTGGAGCAAGTCATAATTTTATCTCGGCCACGGTGGCACGTGACCTCGACCTCCTCATCACGCCCTCGCCCACGTTTTTGGTGTGTTTGGGGGATGGCCGCCGCCGACCTACGCTGGGTCAATGTTCGGACGTCTCTCTTTCGGTAGGTTCGGGTACTTTCACGGCGGACTTCTATATGTTCGACCTTGGCGGCATTGACGCGATCTTGGGCGTCGTGTGGCTTCAGACGCTGGGGGATGTCCATGTGAATTGGGCCAGCCGCACGATGGTATTTCAACATCAGGGCCGCCCCTGTCGCTTAGTGGGCGACTCTACTCTCCTCCGTTCACCGATTTCATGCCGAGCTCTCAACCGCATCACGGACGTGGACTTCTCCGCGTGCTTATGGGTTGTGGAGGCAACCCAACCGGACAGCTCTCCCGTGGCGCCCGCGGTTCAGCTTCTCCTGGACGAATTTGCGGACATCTTCGCACCACCCCAGGGTCTTCCACCGGCGCGACCGACCGACCATGCGATCGTGCTCCAACCGGGAGCGGCCGCGGTCTCGGTGCGTCCCTACCGTTATGGCCACGCGCAGAAAGATGAGATGGAGCGCTTGGTACGGGAGATGTTGTTAGGCGGCCTCATCCGCCCAAGTGCCAGCCCTTTTTTCAGCCCGGTCCTCCTAGTTCGCAAGAAGGACGGGAGCTGGCGGTTCTGCGTGGATTACCGGGACCTCAATAAAGTCACCATTCCGGATAAATATCTCATTCCCGTAATCCAAGAACTCCTCGATGAGCTCCACGGCACCGTGTACTTCACCAAACTGGATCTCAGGGCCGGCTACCACCAAATCCGGGTCCGTCCCGAGGACGTTCCGAAGACGGCGTTTCGAACACACGACTGGCACTTTGAGTTCCTTGTCATGCCGTTCGGCCTCACCAATGCGCCGGCCACATTTCAGGCCACCATGAATGATATTTTCCGACCGGCCCTCCGTAAGCATGTTCTCGTTTTTTTTGATGATATTTTGGTATTCAGTCGCTCTTGGCAGGATCATATACAGCACCTCCGCGAGGCGTTCCTGACCCTCCGTCGGCACAGCCTCGTGGTCAACCGCAAAAAATGCTCTTTCGGCGCCACCAAAGTCAGCTACCTCGGCCACACAATCTCGACCGACGGCGTAGCCATGGAGGAAGATAAAGTCCAGGCGGTCCTCAAATGGCCCACGCCCTCCTCCCTACGAGACGTCTGGGCATTTTTGGGGCTGACCGGCTACTACCGGAGGTTCATCCAGAACTATGGGGGCTTGGCGCGCCCTCTCACCCAATTGCTGAAGCTCTCGGAGGAGGTCCCGTTCTCGTGGCCGGCGGCGGCCATGGCCGCGTTCGCCGCTCTCCAGGCGTCCCTCGTGCAAGGGCCGGTATTGGCGATGCCGGATTTCCAGAAACCGTTTGTGGTGGAATGCGACGCCTCGTGGACGGGCGTGGGGGCAGTTCTGATGCAGATGGGACGGCCGGTGGCCTACTACAGCCGCGCCTTCTCGACCTCCGTGCGGAGCCGCTCGGCCTACGAGAACGAACTTATGGCACTGGTCCTCGCAGTCCAACACTGGCGACCGTACCTTTTGGGGCGGCACTTTGTGGTTCGAACGGACCATCACAGCCTTCGCTATCTACTGCAGCAAAAAATAGCGACTCCGGCGCAACAGCTCTGGGTGGCCAAATTGCTGGGGTATGACTTCACTATCGAATTCCGTCCCGGCAAGACGAACCGCGCGGCAGACGCTCTATCCCGCCACCCTCAGGCGACCGAACTCACGGCCCTGTCACGACCCGTGTGGGATGACGCTGCCACCCTTCAGCGGGAGGTGGAACAGGACCCGCACTTGGCAGCCATACGGACGGCCCTTCTCGCCAACCCGACCGCCCAATCACCGTACTCCATTGTCGGCGGTCGCCTGTTTCATCGGGGACGCTTGGTGATTTCTGCCACCTCCACGTGCATACCGCGCCTCTTGGACGAGTTCCATTCTACCCCCTCCGGAGGCCATGCGGGTGCGTTCCGCACGTACAGGCGCCTGGCGGCCTCTCTCTACTGGCCGCATATGCTCCAGCAGGTGAAAGCTTACGTGGCGGCCTGTTTGCCCTGCCAAAAAGCCAAATACGAGGCTATGTTTCCGAGCGGTCTGTTGCAGCCCCTGCCGATTCCGGAGCGGATCTGGGAGGACATTGCCATGGATTTCGTCACGCGACTTCCCCGTTCGAATGGGTTTGACTGTGTATTGGTGGTCGTGGACCGCCTCACGAAATACGCACACTTCGTTCCTCTCCGCCACCCGTATACGGCGGCGACCGTCGCCGACAGTTTCATCTCCGACATCGTCCGTTTGCATGGTTTTCCCCGTTCCATTGTCAGTGACCGCGACCCCCTCTTCCTCAGCAGCTTTTGGACCTCTCTATTTCGGTTGCAAGGGACGCGCCTCCGTATGAGTTCGGCTTATCATCCCCAGTCGGACGGACAATCGGAAGTACTGAACCGATGTCTCGAGACGTACTTACGTTGTTTCATCGGCGAACGGCCGGGCACTTGGGCCAAATGGCTCTGTTGGGCAGAATACTCCTACAACACGGCCTATCATCATGCGGCAAACACATCCCCGTTCGAAACGGTGTACGGCTGGCCTCCTCCATCCGTGCTCCGACATCTCCCAGGCGAGTGCCTAGTGGCGAGTTTGGCCGACCATCTCCACGACCGGGACATCATTCTCGACAGCTTGAAGCATCATCTCCGCCGCGCCCAGGCAAAAATGTTATCTTTTGCAAACCGGAAACGCCGGGACTTGTCGTTCCAAGTTGGCGAAAAGGTTTTCCTCAAACTCCACCACTACCGACAGCTGACCGTGGCACGCAGGCCATGTCCGAAGTTAGCGCCCCGTTTTTACGGGCCGTTCGAGATTATCAGCCGCATTGGGGCCGTGGCGTACCGGCTCCGCTGCCTGTCAACAGCCGCATTCACTCGGTGTTTCACGTTTCACAGCTCCGACGGGTCGTTGGCGACCACCCCGTCGTGGACCACATTCCGGCCGTCCTCGACTACTCCGGGTCCGAGCCGCTATATCCAGAAGCTATTCTCGGCCGACGACACCACCGCCCGGGCGACACCACCCAAGAGGAGATTCAAGTAGCTTGGCGCAACCGGCCCGCCACCGCCACCACGTGGCTCCTGCGGGATGACTTTCGTCGACAATTTCCCGATTATTTCCTTGAGGACAAGGCCAATTTTCCAGATGACGGTATTGTTACCGATATCAGAGCGGAGGATCCACCATGGCAGGTGTACACGCGAAGGGGACGCGGCACGCGGGAGGCGGACGGGTCGGCGGAGAATGGAGGAACCGGACCAACGGTTTAAGCTAAAAGCGGTGTGCGGTTATCAAGTTATGTTTTATGTTTTTAGGGTTTGTTTGGGCCCTCACTATATGAGGAGAACTCTTGTATGCTTTTCATTATCTTTGGATCAATCATCTTAGGAGGGGCTGCTCCCCTTGTCTTTCTCCTTCTCCCTACTTCTCTCTCTCTCTCTCCTTTTCCGGTTCGTTCTTCCCCCTACCGCCGCCGCTGTCGCCCGGCGCCAGCCCAGGCGTTATCCCACCCGCTATCACCGACTCTATCGGCGAGCCGATACCCTAAGCGATATCACTAATTGTCTTTTGCATGGTTTTAAAAAGTTTAAGGACTTCTTGAACCCTTAATGCATTGCCAAAAAGAAAATACATCGTCAAATTGAAAATCCAAAAGGAAATATTTGCATGGGCAGTACGGCAGAAGAAAGATCGCCAAGTCCAGCAAAGAGTTCGATCCAGAATAATTTCAGTTCACATGGTTCCTCTGACGACTATGACATCTCCGACATCGGCCTCCTGACATGAGAAGACCCTCAGGCCCTAAAGGCCCAGAAAGTCATCAACCTAGAGGGAGATAAACTTCCAGTTTTGGAGCTCCGTTCCTGAGATGGCTGAACATCGCCGGGAGGGCTCGGGCCAACCATTTTGCGGTGGAAATCATATCTGGAGGGCGTCGTGGCGAACGAAGACCTCCTGCAACGTTCTGTATGCAAAATAGAGCGATGAGTGTTGCTCGGAATGCTAGAAGTTGAGTCAGGTACAAGAGGTGGACCGAAGTATAGAGAAAAGAAAACGGCTTATTTTGTGATTCAATACCAAGCCCATCAAGCAGGGAGACGTGGCGAGCAATACCCGTCTTAAGACTTCATCAAGCGCAGCTCGAGAGGGATCAATCCACAGTGATCCAGAAGTTGGTCTCCCTCCAAAGCATGTTCCCCTCCTTTGCGATTGAAACTTTTAAAATATGTCCCTCCATTGAAAGGCGCAAGCATTGGGGCGACATCCGAATCGTTGAGACGACATGAGCCTTGAAGGTAATATCTTGAGTCGAAGATGGAGGGAGCGACATGAGTTGCATACCGGGAATTCCCGGATTCTAGTAAGAAAAGAGAGGATGAGAAAAAGGAAAGATGGATGGATGAAAGACAATCCCTTTTCTTAAGGCTATTTATACAAGTCCGACCGAGGCTCTCTTTAACACACATCCTTCGAAGCATGTAGTACCATCATACTTGTTGAAATTTTGAAAGTGAATGTCGAGAGGCCGTCTCGTCGCCATGTTGTTCTTGTCGGAACCTCGTCTCGTCGACATGTTGTTCCTGTCGGAATCTCGTCTCGTCGACATTCTCATGTCGACACAGCCTCTAGTCGACAGCTCCTCTTCTCGCCGACAACTTCCGCTACTCGCCGACAATCCTCTTCTCGTCGGGATCTCCTCCTTTCTCGTCGATTATTATTCCAACCTAAACCGCCATGTATATATATATATATATTGTTTTGTTTTCTCCCCCCCCCCCCCCCCAAAAAAAAGTTCTTTTCCTCGTATTTGTTCCCGTCGAAGCCCTAGCCGCAAGCTGCAAAAAATCATCCTCTCGTGTGAAGTGAAATTCGTAGAAATTGCTCCTCTCTCTCTGTGATCGTGAAGCAGTAGATCACCCCCTCCTGTGAGAGTTCTCTCCTCCCGTGAAGGTTAGCAGCCGCAAGGTTGTCGTCGAAGCTGCAGCAGTGTTCTTCATTTGTTTTCTGTATTTTTGGATCTTCCGTATTAGTTCTTGTGAACTTTATTTGGAACCATTCAACCGTGTATGTCACAGTGTATGTCCATTTAGTTGTTTGTGTGATTGCAGTGGACCTTTATCCTTGATTTCAAGTATTCCCTGCATTTGTTTCTGGCGATCTTTTTCTGGTGGTTGTGCACATCCTGGACAAAGGATTTTTCATATGGTATCAGAGCTTCAAAGGTTTTAGCAGTGATTGCTAAGTTCCTTTGGTGAAGAAAATCGGTATACCGGAATGGAAGGTGCAGGCGGATATGCGAGGGGTCTTGGGATTGAGTTGCTAAAACAGACAAATTACAAGAAGTGGAAGTCTTGTATGGAAAGCTACTTGTTGGGGGAAGATCTATGGGAGGTCATTGGCGGTGATGAACAAGAGGAAGTTCTTGTGGCCGGGGACAATGGTCCGGCGGTGAGAGCATGGAAGAAGGCGAATGTGAAGGCCGAACTCATGTTCAAACGGTCAATATCTCCGGACTTGTTTGATTATATCATCGGGTGCAAGTCGGCTGTGACGATTTGGAAGTCGTAGAATGGATTGTTCAATAAGAAGAATGTCGCAAGGTTACAGTTCTTGGAGAATGAGTTGGCGAAGGCCAATCAAGGAGAGCTGTCGTTTCAGTTTTCCTTTTGAAGATGAATAACCTTTGCGCGGAGATATCGGCGTTGGATCCGGATGAGCCGATCTCGGAGGCCAAGTTGAAGCGACATACTATTCACGGTCTGTGGAAGGAGTATATGTCCTTCATTACTTCGGTGCAGGGATGAGCTACTCAACCGTCCTTATTGGAGTTGGAGAACTTATTGGCTTCACATAAAAGCTTAGCAAAGCAGATGTCGGGCTCTCTACTTCTGTGGGAGAGAGTGAAGTGATGTACTCAGGGAAGAAGAGTTGGGATAGAAGAAAGAAGAAGAACATGAGATATGGGCCTTCTACCTCATCACAGGGAGATGAAGGCAAGTTTCCTCTAAAGTTTGATGGAGGGCAAAAGGGGTCCAAGTGCTACAGGTGCAACAAACCGGGTCACTTCAAGAGAGACTGCAAGGTGAATCTCAAGTCGGGGCATGTAGCGAAGAAAGGAGAGGGGTCCAAAGATGAAGAAGAATGGGGGAATTGTTTCTTGGCAGAGATGACGACAACGTCGGTGGATTCCTTGGCCTCCATAAAACTTTCAGGATGATTGGATTGTTGATTCTGGGTACGGTCATCACCTCACCGAAGACGAATCAAAGTTCTCCTCCCTTCAGGCCTACAAGGGGAATGATGTTATCGTGATGGCGGATGATTCAGTGCATACAGTGGAGAAGGAGGGGATGGTTACCTTGAGCAGTGATGGGAGTGCACTCAAGTTGAAGAATGTTTATCATGTGTCGGGGATGAAGAAGAACCTCTTCTCGGTGACCAATGCGGTTGATGCAGGCTACCATGTTCTGTTTGGGCCTAAGGAGGTGAAGTTCCTTTGGAATATCTCTTCCATGAAGATGGATGTTACTCATACCGGGAGGCGTGTGAAGGATTTGTTTGTGCTCTCTACAAACTCCTATGTGAACAAGATGAAGACTTATAATAGTATTGTGATATTGCATGAGAGGTTGGGTCATGTGGGGATGTATAAGTTGAAGTCTATGGTGACAAGAGGACTCGTGAAGGATTTGCCGAGCCTATCTTCTTTTGGCGATGATCATGTTTGTGAAGGGTGTCAATTTAGGAAGGCACATCGCCTCCTATTTGACAGGTCTCTTTCCAGGTGCGGGGTGCTGTTGGAGTGTATTCATAGTGACTTGATGAGACCGTGTGTCACACCCACTTACTCAGGAAACCGGTGCATGCTTGTGCTCGTGGATGACATTTCATGGTACACTTAGGTGTATTTCGTGAAGGAGAAGTCAGAGGTCTTCGGGAAGTTCAAGGAATTCAAGGAGAGAGTAGAAGGCGTGCTGAAGTTGCGGATCAAGAAGCATAAAACGGACAATGGAGGGGAGTTTACCTCTAATGATTTCTCTACCTTTTGCAGGAAGCACGGTATCAGGCGGGAGTTGTCTTGTGCCCACACACCGCAGCAAAATGGAGTGGCGGAGAGGAAGATTCAGCACTTGGCGGAAACGTGCAAGTGTTGGTTGCATGTGAAGGGCATACCCAAAGCCTTATGGGTGGAGGGAATGGCTTGCACGACGTATGTCATCAACAGTTTGTCGCTAAGTCCGATCGAGCTGAAGTCTCCACGCGTGATGATATTTTGAGAGAAGCCGAGTGTAAAACATTTGCGGGTGTTTTGACCTATTTGCTTTGTGCATGTTCTGGATGCTCTCAGAACCAAGTTGGATGCGAAGGCACGAAAGTGCATATTCATTGGCTATGACGAGCGGAAGAAGGGATGGAAGTGCATGGATCCTCAAACACACCGGTTCATCGTCTCTCGGATGTGGTGTTTGATGATCTGACTTCATATCAAGTAGTTTCTACTGTAGCTTTGCTGGAGAGTGCGGGAGAAGGAAGAGAAGGAAGGAGTGATAGAAGAGTGGCTGAAGACTCGTTGGTGGAGTTGTCTGTGTCTCCAGGTTCTCCCATTTCATCAGGCTCTAGTTCAGGTGCTTCGGGTTCTGGAAGCAGGGAGAGCGATGCTCCAAGTTATTCTGGCGGGGGAGCTGTTGGTGTTGATGTTGTTGGAGTGGTGGAGAATGGTCCGACTTTGCGGAGGTCGAAGAGGACTATCGTCCCACCAACTTGCTACAGGGAAGACAACCTTATTAATATGTGTTCGTGCTTCTTTGCAGGATCTCTTGACGAGCGGGAGCCGTCATTTTTGAGGAAGTCATTGGAGTGAAGGAGTGGGAAGATGTCATGGATGAGAAGAGGCTTGCCCTCAGGAAGAATGAAACTTGGGACCTTGTGCCCAAGGTTTGATGGTGTTACTTCTGTCACTTGCAAGTGGGTGTACAAGGTCAAGAAGGAGGTGGATGGCAGCGTGGAGCGGTACAAGGCTCGCCTTGTTGCTCGAGAGTTCTCACAGCAGTACACGAAAGATTATGACGATACATTCAGCTCGGTGACAAAGATGACTTCGGTGCAGGTGGTGATTGCATTGGCGGCGTGCCAAGGTTGGAAGTTGTGGCAACTCGACGTGAAGAACGTTTTTCTTTACGACGAGATTAACAAGGATATCTTCATGGAGCAACCACCCGGGTATGTGTCCAAGTCACAGTCGGAGCATGTTTGTAAGCTGAAGAAAGCCCTCTATGGTTTGAAGCAGACGCCTCGAGCTTGGTTTGGGAAGATTGTGGAGTACTTGTTGTTTTGCGGGTACTATGCATCGGACTCCGACTCGAGTCTGTTTGTAAAGAAGAGGGGTGGACTTCATGTGCTTGTACTGTTGTATGTCAACGACATGATCATGACATGGAACGATGACAGAGAGGCGGCAATGCTTAGGGCGGAGCTATCTATCCGGTTTGAGATAAAGGATTGGGGGAGCTACACCATTTCCTTGGTATTGAAGTGGAGAGGAAGAAGAGCGTGGTGTTGATTTCTCAGATTGCCTATGCGGAGCGGATCGTCGAGAGATTCAGCATGAAGGATGGGAAGCGCTGCTCTACTCCACTTGTTGGAGACTTGGAGTGAAACTTCGTCGGGATGAAGGAAGGATCTTGTCTGATCCTAATCACTTCCGGGCTCTGATGGGAAGTTTAATATACTTGACGATTACATGGCCGGATATCTCGTTTGCAGTTGGTCGAGTGAGTCGTTATATGTAGGAGCCTAGGAAGCCTCATCTGGAGACGGTGAAGGGAATTTTGAAGTATGTTAAGTCAACCTCAGACATGGGGTTGCTGTTTGGAAGAGACACCGTCTTCAGTTTACATGGATTCACGGATGCCACCTATGACGGAGATGCTGACGATCAGAAGTCGACGTCGGGGTACGTCTTCATGTGCGGTTCATCGGCTATCTCGTGGTGTAGTAAGAACCAGGACTCGGTGTCCATCTCCACCACTGAAGCGGAATACAAGACGTCATCCTTGGCGGCTCAGAATATATTTGGTTGCGCAGGTTGGTGGAGGTTGTTTATGAAAAGGTCCGCAATCCTACGTTGCTCCGCGGTGACAATGAAAGTGCGTTGAAGCTTGTTACAAATTATGTTTGTCACGCGCGGACAAAGAATATTGAGATCGAGCATCACTTTATTTGGGAGAAAGTACCTGGTGGATCTCTTGTCGTGGAGTATGTTCGGAGTCAAGACAACATCACTGACATCTTCACGAAGCCTCTGTCTAAGGGGTCGTTTGAGCGTCTTCGTGGATTGCTCGGACTGGTATCTCGAGTTCACTTTCAGGGGGAGTGTTGAAATTTTGAAAGTGAATATCGAGAGGCCGTCTCGTCGACATGTTGTTCTTGTTGGAACCTCGTCTCGTCGACATTCTCATGTCGACATAGCCTCTAGTCGACAACTCCTTCTCACCGACAACTTCCTCTTCTCGCCGACAGTCCTCTTCTCGTCATCTCCTCCTTTCTCGTCAACTATTATTCCAACCTAAACCCCTGTGTGTGTATATATATTGTTTTGTTTTCTACCTCCCCCCCCCCCCCCCCCCCCACCCACCCACCACCACCACCACAAAAAAATTCTTTTTCTATCTGCTCCTGTCGAAGCCCTAGCCGCAAGCCACAAAAGATCATCCTCTTTCGTGTGAAGTGAAAGCCGTAGAAATTGATCCTCTTCCTCTGTGATCGTGAAGCAGCAGATCGCCCCCTCCTGTGAGAAGAAACCGCTCCATCAGAGTTCTCTCCTCCCGTGAAGGTTAGAGCCACAAGGTTGTAGTCGAAACCGCGTCATCCCCTTCATTATAAATAGGGGAGGGCGGCCGCATCTAAGAACACACTGCACGCCAAAGACAAATTCATGTCTTAAGTACTCTGATAAGTTGTCTTGGTTTAATAAAGCAGTTTATTTTCTCGCAATTCTTTTCTCTTGTAAATTTCGGCCATAGCCATCTCCACACCACCAAAAAATATATTCACCAACATGATATATATGTAAGTGAATAATAAAAATTTTAAGTGTAAAATATGTAAATAGACATAATATAAAAGCATGCAATAATTCTATTTCCTGTGCTTTTAGGAAATGAAATATCAAGGGGCAACTGAAGATAGACTTCAGTTGCTTAGGGATGTGACTGGAGCTTTCCGACCAGGAATCTTGACTGCCCTTATGGGAGTAAGCGGGGCTGGAAAAACTACACTTATGGATGTTTTGGCAGGAAGAAAGACTGGCGGTTATATTGAAGGGGATGTAAGAATTTCAGGGTACCCTAAGAACCAAGAGACTTTTGCTAGGGTTTCTGGTTATTGCGAACAAAATGATATCCATTCTCCTCAAGTTACTGTGAGAGAATCGTTGATATACTCTGCCTTCCTTCGTCTACCCAAGGAAGTAATCTATGAAGAAAAGATGGTGAGCACTATAATTTTGATGTCATATTTGAAAGACAATGCTGAGGTCATTTTGGTTGAATTTTCTTCATTTTTCTACTCTTTCTTTTTCGTATTCGGAAGATGATTATTAACATGGTCCATTTTGTTCTCTTCAGAAATTTGTGGATGAAGTTATGGAGTTGGTGGAGCTTGATAATCTCAAGGATGCCATAGTTGGCCTTCCCGGAGTCACAGGGCTTTCGACAGAGCAACGGAAGAGGTTAACGATAGCTGTAGAGCTCGTTGCTAATCCATCTATAATCTTCATGGACGAACCTACTTCAGGTTTGGATGCAAGAGCTGCAGCCATTGTCATGAGAACTGTAAGGAACACAGTTGACACTGGACGAACAGTTGTATGTACAATTCATCAACCAAGTATCGATATTTTTGAAGCGTTTGACGAGGTGACAAACTCATCATCAACCCGCTTTTTCTTCGTAAATTTCTCTAGTACATTTACTGCTTAATGTCCTTGACAAATAAATTAATGGGTTCTGCGAATACTTGTTTTGTATTAATTATTAGAGTCATTTATTTGGACTTCCCTTCTAACTTTTGCATAATTACTATCTTTCAGAACTACCAAAAACCTCCCTTACAAGTTTATATTGTTAACATACATGTACCAAAAACAATCCCCGGGAGCGGGCTTCCAGAGTTTTTTTGTACATGTTTACAATGTAAACTTAGAGGGGAGGTTTGAGTAATTTTGAAAGGTAGAGGAGATGTCCTTGTAATTATGCAAAGTTAAAGGAGAGCTTTTCGTAGTTATTCCTTAATTATCATTTGAAATGTTTTTTCTTTTCTTTGGGCAGTTGTTATTGCTGAAGCGAGGAGGCCAGGTTATTTACTCTGGACCCTTGGGCCAAAATTCCCATCAGATGATTGAATATTTTGAGGTGCTCAGATTTAACTCATTTATCCATCTATTATGTTCTTATACTGAATTAGGCATGCTAGATATAGGATTATTACCTGAACATTGCTAGAAAAGTTCACCAACTTGCTAAAAGTATTTAGTAATTCATGCTACCAGGCAATTCCTGGAGTTCCAAAGATCAAGGACAAGTACAATCCCGCAACATGGATGCTTGAAGTAAGCTCGATCGCTGCTGAAGCACGCCTCAGAATTGATTTTGCTGAGTACTACCAAGAATCAGCTCTGCACCAGTAAGTAAAAAAACTATTAATCACATAATTCATAAGCCAGCTCTTGAAGAATGGCATGCTAGTCTGTTGCCAATAATACCATTGATCTTAGGTTTTTGACACAAACAATCAGCTTGGAATTTGTTATATTTGATACAGGAGAAATATAACACTGGTTAATGATCTGAGTATGCCCGCTCCGGGTTCAAGCGATCTCCATTTCTCCTCAAAATATTCTCAAAATTCATATGGGCAGTTCAAATCCTGCCTTTGGAAGCAGTGGTGGACCTACTGGAGGAGTCCTGACTACAACCTTGTCAGATTTTGCTTCACCTTGTTCACTGCTTTACTTCTAGGATCTATCTTTTGGAAGGTTGGTCACAGGAGGTAATTATGTTTTGATGTTTCAACACTTATCACAATGTTGATTTCTTCAATAGATACTTAATTTTTTGCTTTTGGTTTGTGCAGGGACGATGCAAATGATCTTCGTATTGTAATTGGGGCAATGTATGCAGCAGTTTTGTTTGTTGGTATAAACAACTGCTCTACCGTGCAACCAATTGTTTCGGTTGAGAGAACTGTGTTCTATAGAGAAAGAGCTGCTGGAATGTACTCTGCCATGCCTTATGCTCTCGCTCAGGTAAGCTTCTATTAGAGAGTGTGAATAAAAAAGGGACTAACGTTGATTATGATACAACAAATCAAAGGGAGGCTAAAGTTGATTCTGACACATAAGTGCTCAAACACGTTCAACCCAAATGCTTAAGTTTATAGGACATGACAAACCACATAATATTCCCTCAATAGCTTTTTCTCTTAGTCGATATATTCCCTCAACAGAAGGGGAGCCTTGGCGCACCGGTTGAGGTGTTGCCATGTGACCTTGAGGTCACGGGTTCGAGTCCTGGAAGCAGCCTCTTGCAAAAATGCAGGGTAAGGTTTGCCTACATTTGACCCTTGTGGTGGGACCCTTCCCTAGACCCTCGCTGCGCGGGGATGCTTTGTGCACCGGGCTGCCCAGTCGATATAGAACTGAACACATTCTCAGCACATTCTCTCACGTGCCTTCACGAGCTCAAACTATATTGTTGTTAGGAAGTGTAGATCAAAGAGAGATCAAACACAGTTCTGATAGACTGGTTGTCAAACTCATTCTTAATCTAAAAGGTTATGCTTATTGGAGATGGTCGACTACTTGATGTTCCTACAACAACTTATTTGTTCATCAATCTGATATGTAACTGAAGCACAACTTCTCATATGCTTTGATAGGTTCAAGCGCATTATAGCTCAACTCTATTCACATTGAAGGAAGAAAACACAGTACACAAATCATAAACTAACAGAACTTGATTCTCTTGTGCAGGTTGTGGTGGAAATTCCTTATGTAGTCATCCAGGCTATGTATTACACAGCCATCGTCTACTCCATGATGAGTTTCCATTGGTCTGCGTCGAAGTTTTTTTGGTTTTATTTCATCTCCTTCTTCTCCTTCCTTTACTTCACCTACTATGGGATGATGACTGTGTCTATTTCCCCAAATCATCAAGTCGCTGCCATTTTTGCTGCGACATTCTATTCCCTCTTCAACCTTTTCTCTGGCTTTTTCATTCCTAAACCAGTAAGCTGCTTACTCCATCATCATGATTTGTGCTTGAAGAAAATATTTATATCAAGCATTTGCCTCATGACTGTTTTCACTTGCAGAGAATTCCCAAGTGGTGGATCTGGTACTACTGGATTTGCCCAGTGGCATGGACGGTTTATGGGCTAATAACGACCCAATATGGTGATCTGAATGACATGATCCGGGTACCCGGTCAGCCTGACCAACCAATTAAAACTTATGTTGAGGAACACTATGGCTATCACACAGATTTCATGGGTGTGGTTGCAGTTGTATTGGTGGGATTTTCTGTGTTCTTTGCCTTAACCTTTGCTTTCTGTATAAGGACATTGAACTTCCAGCAGAGGTGAAAGCAAGAGATATGGAGGTTATGTTGCTTCCATTTTCAATCTGTATAATAGTCAGATATCACTTTTGTGTTCATTATAGAGGTAAAATTAGAAGCACCATGGTATCAATATTTGAAAATAATGAGATGTTCTAAGATGGATCAAAGCTTATGAGATAGAAAATAATGGTATGCAGCATAAGCTAAGAAAATCAATAAATCAATGTTCTTTTATGCCACGAAGATCTACTATACAAATATATCTGATAGAAAAACTAACGCAAGACGAATGCAGTGAGTGTAATCATGCCTAAAGAATTCTAATGAATGAGTGTTGATAGGGTTTCCTTGAAGGCGCTAACCGCACCTCATTCATGGGTGTGCGGTTATCCAAAGAAACCCCACTATCCCCGTAACCACCTAACATGTGGGTGCAGATAGTAAAATCCTTCAACATGGGGGTGCAAATAGTAAAATTCTGCATCATGGGGTGCAAATAGTAAAATCCTCCAATATGGGGGTGTAAATAGTAAATTCCTCCATCACGAAGTGCAAATAGTAAAATCCTCCAACATGGGGGTGCAAATAGTAAAATCTCACATCATGGGGTGCAAATAGTAAAATCCCTCATTATGGGGTGCAAATAGTAAAATCCTTCAACATGTGGGTGTAAATAGTAAAATCCTCCAACATGTGGGTGTAAATAGTAAAATCCTCCAACATGGGGGTGCAAATAGTAAAATCCTTCAATACGGTATGCGTATAGCAAATAATATGGTTATGGTGTGCGCATAACCATATCCGTCATATGAATACATATCACCGCAAAACTATACAAACTGGTGTGCGCGTAGCTATATTCATGATAAGTGTGCGTATAACACATAAATTGGGTATGGTGTGCAGGTAGCCGCATAACCACCATAACCACCCTAACCACTTATTTAATTACGAAAGTACCACCCTCAAAAACTATAAATAGAACCCAAAGGCCTCTCTTTTTTCGATCATCTTCTCCTCCTCCATCTCTCCCCTCTTTTGAGACTTTCTCTCTCTCCGGCTGGGAAAATCCTCCTACGGATTTTCTCTCTCCTCCTTCTTCCTTGCGCGCTCACAAGCGCGCCTCCTCCTTGCGCGCTCACAAGCGCGCGTCCTCCTTGCGCGCTCACAAGCGCGCGTCCTCCTTGCGCGCTCACAAGCGTGCGTCCTCCTTGCGCGCTCCTAAGCGCGCCTCCTCCTTGCGCGCTCACAAGCGCGCCTCCTTGCGCTCCGCTCTCAAGACCGCTCCAAGCGCGCCTCCGCGCGCTCCGCTCTCAAGACCGCTCCAAGCGCGCCTCCGCGCGCTCCGCTCTCAAGACCGCTCCAAGCGCGCCTCCGCGCGCTCCGCTCTCAAGACCGCTCCAAGCGTGCCTCCGTGCGCTCCGCTCTGAAGACTGCTCCAAGAGCGCCTTTGCGCGCTCCGCTCTCAAGACTGTCCAAGCATAACTCCGCGTACTCAGCAACAAGCACTCCACGCACTCAAGAACAAACGCTCCAGCCTACAGCAAGAACAACATTCCAAACTCCTCTAGCGCAGCAGGAGACAACCGACAGAGACAAAGACGCGCAGAGCACATCGATCCAACCTTCAAGCTGCAGTCTAAACCTCTAGAGCGCTTAGAGCGCAGCATCCCCATCTACATCAGACAAAAGTCTTAGCTCCAGGAGCGGTGGCTTGTCACCCTCCGAGTATCTCTCTCTCAACAATTGTAACGAGAGGCGGTCTGTCGCCCTCGAGTTCTTTAAAGTAGCTTTGTACAACAACCAACAAATAGTGGGGGTTTCGGCCGGCATAGACCCGTCCGCGTGGTTTTTCACCCAGTTGAAGGGTTTTCCACGTTAAAAAAATTGTCTTGTTAACTTTCTCTTTTTCTGTGACTGTTTGCGCGCTCAAACGCTCCCGGGCTAAGACGGTCCAATCTAGTCCGATCTACCGGAGCCTTGAGTGATCCGCAACAAGTGTTAGTGTGGTGTCTTGGGGAATTCTAATGAATGACATGCAATTTAATGCGTGTTAGTGATCCGCCTACATGCAAGTTTTTGGTACGAGTAAGCATAATAATCTATTCTGATGGATTAATTTAAGCTGTAGGATCTGTGATTTTAAGATGGACATACTAACTGCGAGAAAATACTCAAAAATTCGCCGCAGCAGGTGCGGGCCATAACAAAAAAAAATCGGATCGCGTCAGGGTGCGGAGTTGATATTAGCAGTCCAATTTACCCCAAAAATTGTAAAAATCCTAATTATATTCGCAGTCCAATTCTCGCTAATCGCATCCCATCGAATAACCTCCTCTCCATCTATATCCCGTTGTTTAAACCCTAGCAGTAGTTCTATCGGTCGCGTCGTCTCCCCCTAGATTTACCTTTTAAAAAGAAAAAAATTATCCAACGAAAATCTCAAAAAAAGTAGTCAGTTTTTTATTAGAGGAAGGTTTGCGTGTCATTGATCTTGTTTAGAGTTAATTTCTCTATGCATGACATTTAACTTGTTTTTCTGCTAGATTTTAAAATTGTTTGTCTTTAAGAGATTTTTTTAGGTTTCTAGTATTTAATAAAGGGCATTGATATTCATACCCCTTAAATGGCTATTTGTAGCCCACTTATATTTGTACCCATATTGAATATTAGTACTCATAGTGGATATTTGTACCCAACAATTTTTTTTTAAAAAAAATGAACAAATAGTTAAACGTTAATTTGTTAAATGTCCGATACATGATTTTATTCTATTGTAATATTCAAAATTCATATTTCATTCCAGACCGAACGGAAGTTAAATGTTCGATACATGATAAATATTCTTTGCATCTCTTAAAGTACACAAAAAGTATGCAAAACATCAAATAGCCGTCGTTTGTTGCAATCGTCTCCCAAAAAACCTAAATAATAAGAAAATAACAATTAGCAAACATCAACTCAATAATAATCCTAATTATTTATATTATCCGGAGCTTACCTTACGAATTAAATCATCCAAATGATTAAAAATCTCCAAATGTTCCCAATAGAAATCTCCAAAAATCTGTCAAAATTGCACTATAAAATAATTTTCATGAAGCTTTGAGCATTCTAGGGTTTTAGGGTAGAAAAAAATTGAGAAAAAATTAAAAAAAAAAACTCACCGGAGATGAAGTAGGTAGTTCTAATGGTGGAGAAGAGAGGAAATCCGCACGATTTGGGCCGAAAAACACCTAGGTGGGCGGCGGAAGGGGGGCAGGCGAGCGGCGGTAGGGGGGCAGGCGAGCGGCGTACGCGCGATACGTGAACAGGAGGGAGGCGATCGGCTGCTGTAAAAAATCGTGAGTGAGGGGGTGGGTACAATTAGGGTTTTTTATGCTTTAATAAGACCTTATATTTGAAAATAAATGGATAAAAATAGTCATTTAAGGGGTATGAATATCAATGCCCTTAATAAATCAGCAAAGTGTTTCGCTGGGATGAGAGTGGGGTGCAAATATATTTTTGGACTATAAATAAAATTTTTGAACTACGAATAATAATGTGGACTGCGAATAGCCCGTTTCGGACTGCTAATTTCAACGCTCTTTATTTTTACACACATCGAAACTAGGGCAGGGACATTGATAGGTTGCAGCTTCCTGCACCACAGTCGATCGCGCGTGGGTGCCGAGGTCCCGCTCCCTCCGGAGGTGACGACCCTCCTTCCCCGCACTCCAGACTGCCGGCGATCTTCACCAGCCACCAGTGAGCGGCCCCACCCATCCTGTAACTGCCGACCTCCACTCTTTCGCCCTGAACCATCCACGCATCTAGTCCGAACCGGTCCCTACCTCCACTGCCCCCGCCACCTATTGCTGCCTCCTTCCTCTCATTCGGACACCCCACGCTTAGTCCCAATTTACCACGGATCGGCGGACGCTATCCCCTGGAACCACCACTATTCCGAGCGCCACCCCACCGTTTTCAAGCCTCCCACTATTTTGGATCCCCCACCCTCACCGTTTTGGAGCCCCCTCTACCCCTATCCTACCCGACACCCTGTCTTTCCCAAGGTCTCCTCCAGATTTCAGATCACTCCCGATTTCCCCCCGCCCTTGCACGTGGTAAGTTGTAGTAACTTGTCTTTCATTTCATTAAACATGTATTACTTGTGTGCGTTATACTTTTCATATTTTGATATCATTGCCCGAAACCCGAAGGGTCCGATTGGACGCAGGGAATTGACTTTTTGCAAAAAAAAAACAATATATGTAGGAATTGACATTGATATGAATTCCAACTTTGTTGTTCAGCTGCATGATGAAATTCAGTCAAACATAATTGGAATTGATCAATAATGTTCGATTGCATGATAAAATTCAATTACAAGAATTGACTTTTTGTAATATTTTTTGTCACTACAATCAAATTCAATTACTTCCTACATGATGGTACTATCAACTCAATCTCATGCATCCACCAAGAACTTAATAACTAGAAACATGATACTGCTATTACAAATGTTGATAGATTAGTTGAGAGGATATTTTAATTCATATTTCTAACATGCACGTTACAAATGCGATTTCATTGCTCAATTTTTATAAGGTCTAGAATAATAACTTTGAAGTTTTGCATGAGTTAAAATGAGTATGAAAGAGGCATATATTAATGATGAACTAAATCCTTCCAAATATACCAAAGATTCACTCTTCAAAACACATTTCTTTCTTCTTGATTCGAGAATAGTCAAGTTAATCTTTTTCAAGCAAAAGTAATAAAATTCCTTCTCAAATTCACTATGTAAGAGACATATATATATAAAAAAAAATCAGATCCTTCCAAATAGACCAAATATTCACTCTTCAAAACACATTTCTTTCTTTTTTATTCAAGAATAGTCAAGTTAAGATTTTTCAAGCAAACGTAATAAAGTTCCCTCTCAGACACTTTTCTCTTTCCCTTTCGAGAAATAACATGCAACCATACCCTAAACCAGAGCTCAAAACCTGCATTCTACTTCGAGCTCAGAGATAAGATAGCAGTAGAGAGAAGAGTGGAGTGGGACGAGAGGCCATAGATTTTTAGGGTTTATTCATTTTAGCAAAGAGAGGAGAAGAGAGCTCAAAGCATCACATGCAACATTGCAACCATATCCTAAACTAGAGCTCAAAGTATATTAACATCATAGATAAGATATCAGCAGAGAGAAGAGAGGAGAGGGATGAGAGACAATAGATTTGTAGGGTTTATACATTTTAGCTGAGAGAGCTCAAAGCATAACATGCAAAATTGCAATCATACCCTAAACCATAGCTCAATAAAGAATAGAGATTAGAACAAATTAAAAGTTACAACAATTAAATTTTTAGAGAATAGAGCTTAGAGAAGATAGAAATTCCAGCATATTAACATTATAACTTACAACAATTAATACTTAAATAGCATCAGAACTCAGAAATAGTTGGTAGCCCCGCAGCCCTAAAACAAATTTACAGCCAGGAACTAGAAAATAGCTTAAAGAGAAGAGATGAACCAGAGAAGAAACACTTGAGTATTGGAGTGCAACCATAGAAACCAAAAAATGCCATAGAAACAAGGGTGAAGAAAGAAACTAACAATGCTTTTGATTAAATGGGAGATTCAGGGAGTGATGGAGAAGTAGAAGTCGTATATACCAGCGAGAAGACGCAGAGAAGCTCTACAAACTAGGGAGAGGAGCTAGAGAAGAGCGCCAGAGACTTAGAGAGAACATTTGATGGAATAGGACACGACAAGAACGTGAGCAAGGGAGCGCTTATTAACCGGGTGTGTCAAAATGACAAAACGACAGAGGCGTAAAAAAAATTCAATGAAAAGAACGAAACGGGCGATATATCGACCGTTTTTGCGCCAATGTTGATCTAGAACAAAAAACACAAACTTGCATTGCATAAAAGTAAACACGGATATAATCGAGAGATAAGCGCTCGCCAAGCACCATGAGACTGAGTCCTCCAAGGTACTCCCCTCTCCAAGAGAAACAAAGACTACAATTCCAAAAATAATATCTCACTACCTAAGGGGCTCCTTATATAGATGGAGGCCCCACTACAATACATGACACTACATGATATTACGTGACAAAATACGTATTAACACTCCCCTCACGAAAAAAATGACCTTGCCTTTAAGGTGGAGGTTCGTAGGGGTCATCCACAAGTGTCAGGGGGTCCAAGTCCCCGAAGTCAGGACCGTCATCTTCAGATCCCATCATCACACACAAGTCTATGAAAGTGCAGATGTGGGTGTGAGAGTACTGTTGCTGGCAGCGAAAGCAAAGGCCCTTGCGACGAAGCTCGAGGTGCTGCTCATGAGATAAATGGTTGGGTATTCGGAGCGCCGGTGGGGACGGGGTTGGCGGAATTGGCGGCGGTGGGCCCAGGCAGGGGCAGGTGATCCGAACGGGCAAGAGGCGCGGAGATTTTGGCGGCAACGAATTGTGGGGAGATTGGGCCAAGGAAGACGACTGGCTGGTGTAAAGTTCCTTGTCGAAGCATCGAGCTTGCTCCATGGTGCGGGAAAGAGTCGGCGGATTCCTAGAGGCGCGCCCGAAGATGAGGTTGTAGACCCCCAAGGAAGTATCCCGGGTAGTGGTCAGGGGATAGACCTTAGGTTGCAAATGTCGGGAACATGTCGGTTTGAGTTTGAAATGTTGGATGTCGGACTCTGGCGGATATATCAGAGATATTTTACAATATCAGATTTTAATATTTAAATAAATTTATTAATATATACATACATTTTTGTAAATATGTACAATTGTACACATAATATATGTTTATAAACTACACAATAAACATATATACACAATATATATTTATAAATTACACAAGAAAAAGACACTGGCGACAGTAAACGACATAATAAAAACCAAATGAGAGTGAGATGAGAAAGGCGTTGAATCTATGCTCAGAGAGATGCACAAAATGAAATTTTACCGCTCGTTCGCATAAAAAATGAAATTTATATTGTTAATACTCTCGACGATATATCGGCCGCGAGATATCGCCCGATATATCCGGTAAGACCGATTTCTTGGAGAATATTTCTAAAAACGACATTTTTGCTTAAAATGTCGATGTCGTGACATTTTCTGCCTAAAACCTTTATGTCGTCGGACATGTCGGGCATGTTGGCCGATATTTACAACACTGAATCAGTGGATAGAGCGGGTACGTGCGTGATGCCCTCGATGAACTCTTCAATATGGGTGGACACGGTGTCAAACTGACGCACAGAGTTGAGGCGCTCGTAGGCATTGCCCGCCTGACAGGCGTCATGGTGGCGGAGGAGTTCCTCCTCCAATGTGGGCCAGTAGAGGTCAGGAACATGCTGGCGCGTTCAACGCACTCAATGGAGCGTCGAACCCTCCATATAGACAATGCCCAGGGGAACCTTCTGGTTGACGGAGATGGACTGAAGGTCGGAGAACTGTTCGGCGCAGACGATCCAACCGAGATGGTCGGTGTCGTCGAACAAGGGGATTTCGATCCGTTGGAGATGGGTCGGGTGGATGTCCGCAGCTAGGTGGATAAACCTCATGTAGTCCGGGACGGGCCGAAGGGGTTGTAGTGGTGGTGGTGGTGGAGGGACTTGTGGGCGGTTTATCGCCGTGACCACGAGCTCTCGAAGGAGGAGAGTGAGATCCTCAATTCGTGCTTCTAGTTGATCCAAGTGATGAGAGTCAGTGGAGGCAATGTAGGAGGTGTTCTCATTGGCATGGAGGTCCATTGAACGAGTCACAGGCATCGAACGAAAGTGCGGGAGGAAGACAACAAGTTGCGGGCTGAATGGGGGAGGAATGGCGGCAGGAAGCCAAAGGAATCGCTGGAATCGTTCCTGGTCTCTGGAATCAGCGGAATCGGCCAAAGTCGCTGGAAGAATAAGTAGAGCCGACGGGCACTATAACCGGCGGATGGCTCGAACGATGTCGCCAGCATGGGAGCCATCAAAGGCACGAAAGAAGCGATGTAGATGTCGAGTAGCAGAGTAGATGTCGTCGAAGTCGAGGGAGCCGCCACAGGCGATGCAGCTGTAGTGGAAGGCGAAGTCGTTGAAGGCGATGGATTGAAAGACGAGCATAGAATGTCGCGTGGCGTGATGGAAACAGAGACGAGTCGTGTTTTGCCGAGTGAGAGCGGAAGACGACTCGGGAATGGAACAGACAAGCAGTCGGCGAGAGTCGGCATGCGAGAAACTCATGCGGCTAAATCCATTTAGGGTTTCAGACGAAACCGTAAATAAGCGGCATGTTAGACCAATTAATAGGTTAGTTGCGTCATGTTAAGAACAAAGAACACAAACTTGCATTGCATAGAAGTAAACACGGATACAATTGAGAGACAAGCTCTCGCCAAGCACCTGAAGGCTGTGATGCAACCCGAGTCGCATCATGCGTCTTATTTTATTTCACGCAATTTTACCTTTTTCCAAGCATTTTATTTTAGTATTTGTAGCGCATGTATTGACGCACATGTATTTTATTTCGCGCATATGGATTATTGGAGTGATCGTCAAATAAGTCCCTGAATAAAAAGATCCGTCAAATTAGGAGAAATATTAATTAAGGCAAGCTCAACAAAATTGATATCAAGAAAGATATTTTAAAATAAAAAATATAATTATAAAATATTTATCTTGTTATATCTTTTAGGAATAATTTAAAATCAGGAAACATTAATTTCTTTCCAATCTTTTTATCCCAATTAAATATCACATGCCTTTTCAGTCAACATGATTTGAAAAGCTACCTCCTAGTTTATTAGGCGCCCCCCCCCCCCCCCCCCCCCCCCAATTAAATATTTATTTCCTTTTTTTACTTTCATTCTAGCTCCAATAAAACCCATCTCCTCCTTCCCGTACAGGCAGCTTGGAAAGATTCTGAAAATAGAGGAAATTTCTGTTTTCAGGAAGTCCAGCCCGACAACTGCTTAGCTCCGTTTCTCCTTCCCGACGCCAAGTAGACCTGCTCTCCTCCCCGCCGCCCCACGGCCATCTTTAAAGTCGAGCCTCCATCAAAGATCCCCTCTTAGTCCAACGACGTATTTCCCGCCATTTTTGCTCGCCGACGAAACCTCAGTCCGCATTTCTTCAAACTTTCGGTCCGGATCCGACGAAATCTGCTCCGGGACACCACCAATAGCTCTTACGGACACCGCCAGACCACTTCAAACCTTCCCGACCTTCGCCGGATCTCTACAGCCCAAATCTGACCACCCTCGAGCCATCCCGAGCCACAGAATTCCCCTATTCTGAATCCTTTTCATGTAGTATTCCCGTGCCTCTTCGCTTGTGGTCCCATGGTATATTTCCAAACATAGCTCATTTCTGAATAGTCAAATATTATGTTTGTTTATTTATTTTGATCCTTAAATTTTAGAGCGTCGCTTGCCTTAATTAATGTCAAACATATTTGTCGTTAATTTGAAATTTCTTGTTGTTTTTTTACACTTGTGGAAGAATTACTTTATAGTCGTTAATTATGCTCGATTGCTAGGCGCATATTCGTGTTTGCGAAACTGAAATCGATTGTCACTTCCATTTACTTGAGAACATCACACTTGCGCTACATTTTTAAAAGAGAAATCAAATTTAGTTTATTTAAAATCGACTCGAGAATTTTGGTTTACATCAGGCTGGGTCCTCCAAGGTACTCCCCTCTCCAAGAGATACAAAAAGACTACAATTCCAAAGATAATGTCTCACTACTTAAAGGGCTCCTTATATAGATGGAGATCCCACTACAGGATAAGACACTACATGAGAAAATACTTGTCAGATATATTGGAAACGGGTTGATATATCACCTTTTTTCGAACCGTTATTGGATCAAAATAAAATGGAAACGTTTCGTTTTGGGTGTCAAATCATTATATTGGCCGACATGTCGGATATGTCGGTCGATACCTGCAATACTATAAATAAAGCTCCTAGAGCGAAAATAATAAACAAAACAGACAAATTCCCAAGAAATGATGTTAGGTTAAGTTTAAAGGTGTTGAGAAAAACCTCTTGATTTGGTATATCAAATTAAATAAGTGGTTTAAGAATACATTATGAATGTATAGAAAGACTATAAATGAAATGTAAAACAAGAAAGCTGACAGAAAATGAAGTCATGAGAAGACAAAGGAAAAACGTCGGAAAAAAACTTCGTACGTCGAGAAGTAACTGACGTACGTCGAAGAGCTACTACAACTTATGTCGACTTCTATGAAGCATAAAAGAAGAAGTCGAAGCTCAGAATATAAAAATTCAGCTTATGTCGATTTCAGAGTGATCAGAAATCGACGAACATCGAGAAGTAATCTTCGTTTTCTTACGCTTACGTCAAATTCTTCCAAGATTACAGTTAAGGCAGTTGAGCAGATTGATGTCGTAATTACAATTCAAATCAAGTTGTTGATGCTCCAATTAAAGAAGGTGATTATATTGAATCTGGAATGAATGGAAATTATTAAATCGGATGACCTCTCTCTGTATATAAAAAATTCAACTGAGAGAAATAAGATTGTGACCTCTCTTCTCCTCTCTCACGATCTCTGAAAGACTCGTCTTCTCTCTGAGTCTATTTCCTTCTCTCATTCTCTCTCGATCTGGAAGGGTTGTTGTTGCTGCCAGCCCCAAGAACATAAAAGATGTGTTTGATTGGTGTTCTATCTTCTCTCTTCAAGAAAAGTTGATTAAAGAAGAATCAGTATCCACACAGATTATCAAATTCAAAGATCCATTCAGAACTTGTCGACGAAAGGATCTCATTGTGGAAAAGTATGCTACATTCATTTTTTCCAAAAGAGTTTTAAGAATCTCTCTCTAAAGGATTCAATGGTTCTAAGAGTCTTTTTATCAAAAGACTCAGTGATTTTAAGAGTCTCCTAATCAAAAGACTCGGTGGTTCTAAGAATCTCCTTATCAAAAGATTCAGTTGTGGTTTTAAGAGTCTCCTTATCAAAAGACTCAGCACTTTATAGTGAGATCCTACCAAGGGGTAGAAGAGAGGACGTACCCAGATTTTGGGGAACCTCTATAAAACTTTTGTATTGTCTGGATGATTGCTCTATAGCTTAGAATTTATTATCTTGCATAATTTTTTATTCTGTTTATATAGTTTGTGGCATGTTCTGTGATTGATTGTGTAAAAGATTTTTAAATTTTCATTCACCCCTCTAGAGTAATTCCCAATTCACATTCTACACTTTCAAAAAGGATTAGGGTCATCTGTGTGGAATGCCAGTATCAACATTTAAACCAAAAATGAAATTTAAAAAAACTAAAAAGACCCGTTAATCATATTTTCATCTGCAGAATGCAGAATCAAATACAAAATGAAAAATAATCAAACCATCAAATCTAGTAATCTAACTCCATAACATATAGAATCCCCACCCACCACATATGGATAATCAATTAAGTGAAAAAAGGTCTGCTCACCCGCTCCTCCTTGTTCAGAGGCTCCGGCACCGGAGCCAAATCCGTGCAACCCCTTCTCAGCCGCTAACTTCTCCTCCGGCAGCGGTGTCTTTCTACCAAATAGCTTGACCCCTGGTCTCTCACACCTAACATTTCTTCACCGTCAGCACATGCCCGTACTGCATCCCCATCCAAAAGTGAACCTCGAAGAAGAAGAAGGGGAAGAAAACTAGGGCATCCTCAATCGAAATGATGGGGAAGATTATTAGATGATGGATGAGAAGAAGAAGAGGACGAAGAATAAGAGAGGAAGGAGAGATCGGCATACCTGCAGTGGGTCATGGGGGGTCATGGGGGGTCGTGGGGGCATCATCTAGAGAAAAATCGATTGATTTTGAGGGAGGGGGCAAGAATTCGGAGAATCTACTTTTAAGTTTTATTTTTAATTCCGATGGTTTTCACCCTAGAGCCAATTTCTGTGCAAAACCGTCTAACTGAACAACGAAATTGATTTACTTACTCCCAAAGCCAATTTTTGAATTCCAATTTTGCTCATCTCAATGGGCCCTAAACTAAATTTGTTGAGTTGAACTGTTATTCTGTTGTAAGTTTATACCTAATTAATGTGATCTAATGCCTGCTATCATTTTTTGATGAATCATTTAGTGGCATCTCATCAGCAATAGGCTAGCGCCTAGCTGTTACCTCATATATGTTTTTCCCATGTCTGACTGCACTTGTGATGGAACTTGTGTAGCACAAGTCGCATCAGACATATCATCTCATCACTAAGGATGTTTTTCCATATTTTTTTAAAATTTAACATTTTTTCTTCTTTGGCAGTTTATTTCTTGTATGCTATTTTTGGCGTATTAGTGTAATTGACCCATAAGACTTCATATAGAAAGATTTGGTAATTAATAGTGAATCAAATAAATAGGCAAGCAATCAATTCAAATATTTAGAGAAATTCCAAAAGGTGCTAGCTAATAGTTTTTGATATCTTTGGATTACAAAATATTAAAATAAGGAAATTATTTAGATTTTAGAGGCTAAAAATTTAGAATTTGGAGAGGAAAAAATCCCCTCTCCGAGCCTGTTACGCCCCCGTTACGCTTTGCGGGGCGTCACTATACTCGGCGCAAAGGAGCAACGAACAACGGGGCTGAACCTTCCGGTTCAGCCCCCACTCACTGAACCGGCCGGCCGGGGCTGAACCAAGCGGGTTCAGCCCCATTGGGAGGGGCCGGCCGGCCCCTCTCTTGCTCGGGTATTTATACCCGGGTGGCTCCTTTGGGATGGCTATGCAAGTATTATCTACAAGGTATTTCTCCTTCCTCTTCCTCTCTAACCCTAGTTTTCCCTTAGTCCCTCCTAGTTCTCTCTTCTTCCTTCAGCTTTCATAACATTTGGTATCAAAGCTGTTCTTTCCTCCGCCATGGTGACCACTCGCACTCAAGAGGAGTCCTCACGACTTGAAACTTTGGAAGAGAATGTGGTTGGCTTGACGGATTCGATGGCGGCTATGGAAGGGCGGGTGGTGACCCAGATGGAGGAGTTAAAATCTCTGTTGAAAGGAAAAGGATCGACGAGTACAGATCCCGCCGGATCGGGCCCCAACAGCGCGGACAACGCGCGATCGGTCCTGCCAGGGGACGGCGGGGTGCGTGCCGACGGGAACCAGGCCGGCGTAGGTTGGCAAGGCTCGACAGCGACGGGGCTGGGTCCAGCGGGCTCGGTTCCGCCGATTTCGGCATACGGAGGGATCGGCGAACCCGGATCGAGCCGGGGACAGGGCCGGCAGGGCTGGGCGGAACCGATGGGGCCTCGACGCGGTTGGGAAGAGCCGGCAGGGCTCTGGCGACCTCCAGACCTAGCGGGACAGGGTCGGCAGGGCTGGGCGGAACCGACAGGGCTTCGACGTGACTGGGAAGAGCCGGCTAGGCTCTGGCGACCTCCAGATCTTGCGGGACAGTAAAGGGGGGCTTCTCCCTCCTCCCCGTGGGTTTGGGCCGCCGGGCATGGCCGGATTTGGCCAAGCATGGGGCGGACAACCACAACTCCCTCCTTGGGGAAACGGTCAACACCAAGAATATGGAGGATTCGAGCCAATGGATCCAGGAAGACGGGAAGGAGGTCACGACGCACCACGTTTGGCTCCAGGGTTGTCTCGCATGTACTTTCCGGAGTTCAGTGGTGGTGATGCTTTGGAATGGATTCAGAAGGCCGAATTATTTTTCCAGTATCAAGATGTGCCAGAAGGACAATGGGTGCAGTTGGCGTCCTTCCATTTGAAGGATGACACTTTCCAATGGACGCAGGGGTTCCTGAGGGGACGCGAGCACATGTCGTGGGGGGGAGTTTGTGGAAGGGTTTGCGGCCCGCTTCGGACCACTGGAGTATGAGAACTTTGAAGCCCTTCTTCAGAAGCTTCGACAGAAAGGCTCGGTGATGGAGTACCACACTGAGTTCGAAAAATTGGCAAATCGGGTGCAGTGGCCAGAAAGGACACTTTTTTGTTGCTTCATATCAGGCCTCAAGGAGCATCTCCGTGATGAGGTGCAGGCGCTTATGCCTCGTTCGTTAAATCACGCTATCACTTTGGCGCGTATCCAGGAGGAGCGGTTCAACAGGCAGCGGGCACGTACTACGAGCAGGCCACCTGGGGCCCCAGTTACAGTAGCACGGCGGGAGCCGCCAACGGGCAGCAAGCCGACAGTGACTCGTCTGTCGTGGAGTGAGCTGGCGGCCCGGAGGGAGAAGGGGCTATGTTTCAACTGCGACGAGAAGTTCATGCCGGGCCATAAATGCCAGAAAATACGGATGACGAGCCGGCTCCAGGGGAGGAGTTGGAGGTGGACTTGGATGAGATCGAGTTCGGGGTTTCCATACATGCTCTCGAAGGGTGCGCTCCTCCGCTTACCATGCGTCTGGCGGGCCGGATCGCCTAGGAGAAGCTTACTATCTTGGTGGACAGTGGAAGCACCCACAACTTTATTCATCCAGCAGTGGCTAAGCGCGTTGGGCATGTGATCGACAAGGGAGCTGTCTTTCATGTTATGGTGGCGGATGGTAGCAAACTGCAGTGCGAAGGGGTGATGAAGGGAGTGGATCTGCGGATACACGGTTATGTGGACGCACCGACATCTATCTGTTACCCATACGAGGCTCAGACATGGTGTTAGGGGTGCAGTGGCTGCGCCAGTTGCAGCGGGTGACGTTCGACTGGGAGCATATGACGATGAAGTTTGTTCATGGGGAGAAGCAGTTCTGTCTACGGGGTATCATATTGTCTCCTATCAAGGAGATCTCTCTTCGTAGCATGCAGCGATTGGGCGGCGAAGGACGGATGATGGCCGTCCTCCGGGAAGTTCAAGCAGACGACACCGCATCATCTCAGGTACCAGTTCAGTTACAGTCACTTCTGACAAACTATTTTGATGTTTTTCAGGAGCCACGCACCTTGCCACCGCCCCGATTTCGGGATCATCACATTCCGCTCAAGGCGGGAGCCGAACCCACGAATATTCGTCCATATCGCTACCCTCATATTCAAAAGACGGAAATTGAGCGTAGTGTCCGCGAGATGCTGGAGGCAGACATTATTCGGCCGAGTACAAGTTTCTTCTCGGCCCCCATTATTTTGGTCAAGGACGGTTCTTGGAGATTCTGTGTGGATTACCGGGCTTTGAATAGTGCCACGGTAAAGGATAACTTTCCGATCCCTCACATCGAAGAGTTACTGGATGAGCTGCATGGCGCACACAGGTTTACCAAGCTCGATCTACGATCAGGCTACTATCAGATTCTGATGGCGGAGGAGGACGTTCATAAAACAGCATTTCAGACACATGACGGCCACTATGAGTTCTTAGTCATGCCCAATGGGGTGACGGGAGGACCCTCCACCTTTCAGGCCAACATGAACGAGATGTTTCGGGACTTCCTGCGGATCTTTGTATTGATCTTTTTTGATGACATCCTCATCTACAGCGCCAATTGGGAGGACCATGTGGGCCATGTCGAGCAGGTGTTGAGCCGACTTCGTCATCATCGGCTCTATGCCAAACGTTCCAAGTGCTCCTTCGACCAGGAGGAGGTGGAGTACTTGGGACATTTGGTCTCCGGCCAGGGGGTGCGGGTCGACCCGCGGAAGATTCAGGGCATGCAGTCTTGGCCGCGCCCTGTTACAGTTCGTGCGTTGCGGGGTTTTCTTGGGCTTACAGGATATTACCGGCGGTTTGTCCGGGATTACGGGAAGATCGCTCGTCCCTTGACTCAGCTGCTGCAGAGGGATTCTTTCTCGTGGAGTGAGGAAGCTGAGGGGGCATTCCAGGCCCTCAAACAGGCCATGACTACCACTCCGGTTCTTGCTTTACCTGATTTCACCAAGGAGTTTATTCTGGAGACGGATGCGTCCGGCGTGGGCATTGGGGCGGTGTTGATGCAGGCGGGGCGGCCGTTGGCCTTCTACAGCAAGGCTCTGGCTCCACGCACTTTGGGTTTGTCCACATATGAGAAGGAAATGCTGGCTATCATTCATGCAGTGGCTCTATGGTGGCCATATTTGTTGGGACGACACTTTACTATCCGTACTGACCACTAGAGCTTGAAGCATTTTTTGGAGCAACGGGTTTCCCCTCCTCTGCAGCAAAAGTGGGTTACTAAACTTCTTGGCTACGATTATGAGATTGTCTATCGCCGGGGTAAGGAGAACGTGGTAGCGGATGCTCTTTCCCGCATACCGGAGAGCACTCTCGCTCACATCTCGGGACCGTTGGTGGACTCCTTGGAGGATATTCAGGAGGAGGTCTTGAGGTCAGATTCCTTACGTCCCTTGGTGGAGGCTTTGCAGCGGGGCGAGACAGTGGTTGCTGGTTATCACTTGTGTAATGGCCGGCTATATTATCGGGGCCGGGTGGTTGTGCCCGCCGATTCAGCATGGAAGACGGTTATGATGCATGAGTTTCACTCTTCGCCGACTGGAGGGCACGCAGGGGTGCTCCGGACCCTGCAGAGGGCACGAGCAAATGTTTTTTGGGCTGGTCTGCGGCGGGACATACAACAGTTTGTACGACAGTGCGACGTCTGCCAGCGTCAGAAGTATGAGACTTCCTCTCCGGCTGGCCTACTAGTCCCCTTGGAGATTCCACAGCATATTTGGGACACGGTCTCCCTTGACTTCATTGATGGGCTGCCCAAGTCCAAGGGGAAGTCGGTGATATTGGTGGTGGTTGACAAACTTTCTAAGTACGGACACTTCCTAGCTCTCAGTCATCCGTATACCGGCGAGTCCGTCGCCGCGCTCTTTGCTCGGGAGATTGTTCGCTTACACGGCCTCCCTCGTGCCATCATTTCTGATCGGGACCCTACCTTCGTCAGCGGGTTCTGGAGGGAGCTTTTCAGGCTGCAGGGTACTCGCTTACATTTCAGCACGGCGCACCATCCCCAGTCGGATGGCCAGACTGAGGTTCTCAACCGGGGGGTCGAGACATATCTTCGCTGCTTTGTCATGGATGAGCCGCGGAGTTGGCCGGACTGGTTACATTGGGCCGAATATTGCTACAACACGTCCTATCACACCGCCGGCAGGATGACGCCGTTTGAGGTCGTTTACGGGCGGCCACCCCCGACGTTGGGTAGCTACGAGTCGGGCAGTACGACTATCCCGGCAGTTGAGCGGGCTCTTCGTGATCGGGATAACATGTTGGTCACCCTTCAGGAGAATCTTCGCCTTGCGCAGGATCGCATGAAGACGCAGGTGGACAAGCACCGCACGGAACGGGAGTTCGTGGTGGGTGACGAAGTGTTTTTGAAGCTCCAGCCCTATCAGCAGTTATCGGTTGCTCATCGCGGCAATCAGAAGCTGCCCCCTCGCTACTATGGTCCCTTTCGTGTGCTCAGAAGGGTGGGACCGGTGGCTTATACTTTGTGTTGAAACCAGCAACTGGTCTCTTGAGTTCGGACCCACTGGGGGTGTAGTCGATGCTTATTTCTCCCTCACTAGACTCTCTTGACGGTGGATGCTGGAAACGGAATAGACCCAAGGCTGAAGCGAGGAGGTCCCGCCACACACCCGAAAGATCTTAGAGAGCTTCCCCTCCCAAACCAAAGCTCAACCGGACACCTTGGAGGGCACTGGCTGCCAACCAAAACTAGCCTAAAGGAGAGGATTCTCTAAAATCTGATCTCCTCCAAGGTGCCCTTAAGGGTCTATTTATAGTTTTCCTAGGCTGGTCTGTAAATAGCCTGAATCCGCCTTTTAATTTTACTAGCCGCACCCCAAATTGGTCTGCTAATAGCCTAACTCCGCTGTTCCGAAGGGCTACTTGCAGCCCACCAGGGGTATTATGGTCATTTTCCCCTCACAGCCCTTTGGGCGAGTGGTCCGTGAGGGCACCATTCGCTGGGCACCCGCCTGGCTGGGCGAATGCCCACGCTTCTGGGCGAGTGGTCCGTGAGGGCACCACTCGCCTAGCGCCTTCTCTCCTACAGCTTACCCCCACCAACCCGGGGGCATTTTTACCTTCCTTAGCCTGGGCGAGTGACCCGGCGAATGATCCGGACGACCCAGGTTTCGCCAGTTGGCTGGGGGGGCCCACTCGGCGAATACGGGTTGTACACAATCCCCGCTCTTTACGAGCGGTTCCTACGGTCGTAAAGAACAGTCCAACCCTGTATTCGGTGAGTGCTGGCTGACTGGATTCATAAGATTCCGTGGGTCCCACCGCCACCTTATATATACCTCCTCCTGTCAGATTTTTGCTGGACCACTTTCATACCTTGGCCCTGAGTTTTCCTTTTCTGGACCTTTCGCTACTTTCAATGTCTTTCCACAAACCTTCTTCGAGACCCCTCTTGCGGGAGATGATCGACCGCCTAGCTGCGGCCCAAGCTGTAACTGCCCCCAGGGCATCCAAATTTGCTCCCTGGCTGACGTCTAAACGGGATCCGAGCGCCCCCTATGTCTCGCGTCGAGCCAAGGCGATTCGGCTGAATCGTCAGAGAGGCGAGACTGCCTCGGAGTCTCCGGCGGATACTCCACCGGCGAACACGCTAGCGGATACCCTTCCGGACCCCGCGGTGCTGGTATGAGGATTCTTCCTGTCTCCATTTAGTTCCTGTCCCTTACCCTGCGTTTATTCTGACCATTCGCAGGGGGTTTTGGTACCTGAGGACTGCCATGGGGCCGTTTTGAGCAGTGTGGTGGTGCCACCTCCCGCGGACGAGATACCTCCTCCCGATCTGGGTCTTGCTCCTCCGCCTCCCCCTGGGGAGACTGTACCCCAATCCCGTGAGTTGTGAACCTTCTCGCTTTTTCCTTTTATGTTGTAGGCTACTAACCACTACCTTTTCGCAGCCCTCAACCCTGACGTCCCGCTGCGGGACTCCATTCCTCCAAGTCCCCCTGCTCAGGTGAACGCCTCTGCCACCGCGAATGAACGGAGGGTCTCCCCTGAGCGAGAGCTGGATCAGCATATCCGTGCTGATGACCGTGCGGATGCTCCTGCTCCTTCTTCACAGCCTTACCGTCCAGGAAAGGGAAAGGTCTTACCTCCCGCCGGGCTGTTTGGGGTGCACCCCCATTCGTCTCGTCCTTCAGGCCACCTGGACCCCACCCTAGGTCAGTTCACTCACCCGCCTCTATCGTACTCGCATATTTTATCACCACTAACCTAGTTGTGATTCCGCAGGCTATCGAGAAGCCTCTCCCTTCGACTCCTACTACGAGGGAGGAGAGGGAATGCTCTCGCCTCTCCCTTCCCCTGGGGATCTTGCTGACTTCCTGGGTGACTCCTCCGATCATGCGACCCTGAAGGAGCGGATTACGGAGGTCTTGGGGAAGCTCATCCACATCCAGCGGAACGTCGCCGGTCAGGTGGATGAGGTGCGGCTGGGAGTCACACGGGAGCTGAAGGACCTTCGACGAAGCCATTCGCATCTTCTCGCGGCGGTGGAGCGGCTGGGGGGTGAAGGAGGGGAGTTATCTCCCGAAAGGCATGCCGCGCGAGCCCGGGACCAACTCCACCTTGCTTCCCAGGAAATCACCAGTATGCTCGCGTACTACCGCCCGCGAATGCCCATGGAAGCTGGGTCGCGAAAGCGAGGTCGGTGGATCTGGGAGGAGATCTGACCTACCCAACGTCCACCCCTCTTATTGTTTCCTTTTCTTACTTTATGCTGCGAATGCTGAACATTCTATTTATCTGTAATAATTTCTCTATGCTTTGCGAATGCTTCTTTATTCGTTTTTCGTATCTCATAACTCTGCTTGGGTATTGCCGAGTGATAACTTATAGCCGGATGCTCTTCCAACCTCGTTGCGTAGCCGCGGAATGAATAGACATAGGGCATTTGCCATTAATGGGCGAGAGGGACCGGCTCGGGCCTCGAGGTGTCGGGAAGGCGCGATGGCTATCCGCACACCCGTGGCCTCGAAAGTCCAAACGCCGTTTAGTCCCTCTATAAATAGTTCTTTCAACCACCGTATTAAATACCTAACCATCCGCTCTCTTCCCTTGCACTAGCACTCGTGCTTCTTCCTTATCTGTTGCTCCCCTTTCCTTCTTCATTCGCAAAAATGGGTGGCGATGCGGAAGGCAGGGCCAAGTGTGCCAGCGCGTTCGCCAACCATGTCTTCGATTCCTGCGACCTCTCCGAGGAGGCCTACCTGACTGCCGTCGCCGACTACGTCCCGCCGGGTTTCGAGGCGCGAAAGCCCAGGCCGGATGAGCGCATGAATTCCATCTCGCCTTGTGCTCTCGCGATCCCGCTAGAGCATTTCGAGGTGGGGTTTCGCCTCCCGATCTGGCCGGAACTCCGCCAGACCTTCAGGTACTACGGGGTCGTGCCCGGCCAGCTCAACCCCAACTCCATCGCTATGCTGGTCGGGTACGCGAGCTACCTGCGAGAAGAGGGAATCGAGTTCTCGCTGCCCGTCTTCCGCAAGCTCTATACCTTCCGCTGCACCCATGGTATCTCGTTCTTCTCGGGACTGAGCCCCCTAAAGCACTACGGGCTCCCGAACAAGAACCATGACTGGGTTCGCCGCTTTATTTTCGTAAGCGGGAACCTAGGGAACACTCTTCTCGCGCCGGTGCAGGAGGAGGAGTCAACCTTCCGCCCCCCGACCCTAGGGGGCACGAGGCCAAACTCCACCAATACATCCTGGAGCACGGGATGGATCTCGTCCATCTCCGGCGAAACGTCAACTCGCTTCCACCCATTCCGCAGGGCGAGGGTAAGTGTTCGAGACTTTATTCGCTTTCGCTTTGTGATTTTTACATCATTCGCTAGAACCATTTGCTACATTATGCAGGTGTGCGCCACTTCCCCCTTCATCCGCCGCGTCCCTCCGGATCTACCCTCTCTCTCGCACAGGCCGCCGCGGATGCCTGTCGGGAGGAACCTTCTTCCTCCAAGCCTGGCGGAAAGAAGCGCAAGCCAGCGGCGCTGACCTCTTCCACTTCCAAGAAGTCCAAAAACCCTCCTTCCGCCAAGGGGAAGGGGGTCCTGGACGAGACCCTCGGGGCGGGTGCTCAGATCCAAGCCCTGGGGACGAGTGCGCCAGGAGAGACCACCCCTCGCGCGGGACCGTCGTTGCCGCCGCCCCCACTTCCCAGAGACCATCGGAACTTCCCCAGCGGCGAGAAGTACATGGACCCCTCGGGGGCTCCCTTGGTCAAGTGGGACAGGAATGCTAACCGGGTCTCGCTCTCCACCCTCCATCCGTCGTGGATAGAGAGCGATCTCGCCAGCGGGGAGGCTTACGCCATCGCGTATGCCCTCTATGGCCGAGAAGACGCCGAAGTCTATAATGCCGAGACGACCCAGATTCTCGCTCATGAGAGTGTCAGGGCCATGCTGCGGGCGCTCGAGCTCGCGCACATGTCTTCGCGCCGGAGCATCAAACTGGCGCGAGACTTGGCGGCGGTTGAGGAGTCCCGGTCCGTTGCTTCTACTGAGGCGATGGAGCTTAGGACCAAGCTGACGGCTGCGGAGACCCTTCTCGCCAACCGCCCTGTCGCAGAGGTATGTATGTTTTCTCCTTTCCCGCGAGTGACTCGTTGCCGATTGACACTTTATTCTTACCACCTTTGTTATTATTTTCAGGATACCACGGTTGCCGAGATGCTCCGCGCTCGGGTGGCCGGCCTTGAAGATGAAATCCGTCTGGCCAAAGCCGAGGTCCAGCGATTGCGAGAGGCTGGTGCGTCAGCACTCGACCCGGGGAGTGGGGGCCATTTTTATCCCCATCACGAGTTGGAGCAGCTGATGCAAGAGAACGCGCAAAATGCCGTCAAGCATGCGCTGCAGGTGCTGCGGCGAGCGGGATACCTGAAGGCGGAGGCCGAACGCCTTTCCGCTCGCCAAGTCGTCCCCAAGCTTTACATCCCAATTCCCTTTCCCGAGGACGACCACATCGAGCCGCGAGAAGACGCCCTCATCCCAGACTCTGACGAGAGCGACGGATCTTCAAGCGAGAAACCTGTTGATCCTTGAGAAGGGCCTCTTGTATTTTCTCTTTTTGCGTTTATACTTTTGATTGTAATCTTGAACGGGCGAGTGTTTTTAAAAGATGTATACATTGATTACAATTTGTATTATTCCCAGCTTCTCTCTCATTCGCCGCTATACCTCGTTAGGCTCATTAGGACGTTGATTCTTCTTATTCGCCGCCACACCTCGTTAGGCTCATTAGGACGTTAGGTCGTGATGTGGCTGTCTTGGTCATCCCGCGAATGCTCGAAGATGACTTAGGTCGGTCGTTCCCCTTCGACCTCTTGCTACCAAGTGAACTTTACCATTCGCACATCACGGGGTTTCGCTTAGGTAGTCATGAGAGGTGTGATCCGCTCTCCGGCGCGTGGTCTGTGCGAATGCTCTTGAGATCATCTCTTGAGAACATAGAACCTGCCACCGAGTGAGCCTTCGGACCTGCCAGCTAGATGGGAGCCTGGACAGCGGGTCTGCTCGGGGCCAACCTCTGGAACATAGAACCTGCCACCGAGTGAGCCTTCGGACCTGCCAGCTAGATGAGAGCCTGGACAGCGGGTCTGCTCGGGGCCAACCTCTGGAACATAGAACCTGCCACCGAGTGAGCCTTCGGACCTGCCAGCTAGATGAGAGCCTGGACAGCGGGTCTGCTCGGGGCCAACCTCTGGAACATAGAACCTGCCACTGAGTGAGCCTTCGGACCTGCCAGCTAGATGAGAGCCTGGACAGCGGGTCTGCTCGGGGCCAACCTCTGGAACATAGAACCTGCCACCGAGTGAGCCTTCGGACCTGCCAGCTAGATGAGAGCCTGGACAGCGGGTCTGCTCGGGGCCAACCTCTGGAACATAGAACCTGCCACCGAGTGAGCCCTCGGACCTGCCAGCTAGATGAGAGCCTGGACAGCGGGTCTGCTCGGGGCCAACCTCTGGAACACGGAACCTGCCACCGAGTGAGCCTTCGGACCTGCCAGCTAGATGAGAGCCTGGACAGCGGGTCTGCTCGGGGCCAACCTCTGGAACATAGAACCTGCCACCGAGTGAGCCTTCGGACCTGCCAGCTAGATGAGAGCCTGGACAGCGGGTCTGCTCGGGGCCAACCTATGGAACATAGAACCTGCCACCGAGTGAGCCTTCGGACCTGCCAGCTAGATGAGAGCCTGGACAGCGGGTCTGCTCGGGGACAACCTCTGGAACATAGAACCTGCCACCGAGTGAGCCTTCGGACCTGCCAGCTAGATAAGAGCCTGGACAACGGGTCTGCTCGGGGCCAACCTCTGGAACATAGAACCTGCCACCGAGTGAGCCTTCGGACCTGCCAGCTATATGAGAGCCTGGACAGCGGGTCTGCTCGGGGCCAACCTCTGGAACATAGAACCTGCCACCGAGTGAGCCTTCGGACCTGCCAGCTAGATGAGAGCCTGGACAGCGGGTCTGCTCGGGGCCAACCTCTGGAACATAGAACCTGCCACCGAGTGAGCCTTCGGACCTGCCAGCTAGATGAGAGCCTGGACAGCGGGTCTGCTCGGGGCCAACCTCTGGAACATGGAACCTGCCACCGAGTGAGCCTTCAGACCTGCCAGCTAGATGAGAGCCTGGACAGCGGGTCTGCTCGGGGCCAACCTCTGGAACATGGAACCTGCCACCGAGTGAGCCTTCGGACCTGGCAGCTAGATGAGAGCCTGGACAGCGGGTCTGCTCGGGGCCATCCTCCGGAACTTTTAGGATCTCTCCTGCGAGCTGTAGCATCATTTTTACACACAATTTAAACAAAATGTTTTCATTCAAAAACCATTGTTACTACATGGTGCTAAGGATAAAAACGTTTAAGGTCGTCGCCACTCCATGTGTGGCTGAGGGGTTGGCCCTCCACATTCTGAAGGCGGTACCCCCCAGACTTTAGTGCTTCTTCCACGACATAGGGGCCTTCCCAGTTGGGGTTAAGTTTTCCCACCGCGGCGGATCTCCCAGCCGCGTCGACCTTCTTGAGTACCAGATCTCCCTTCACGAACTGCTTGATCCTGACGTGCCTGTCAAAATACTTGGTCATCCGCCGCTTGACCTCTTCTTGATGGATGGCTGCTCGATCCCGGGCCTCTTCGATGAGGTCGAGGGAGAGCCGCAACTCCTCCTCGTTCTCGGCCCTCCAATCTTCCTCTCCATTTGCGGCGACCCTTACCCGTGGTGTCATAACCTCGAACTCTATGGGGATGACGGCCTTGCAGCCGTGAGAGAGCTTGAAAGGGGTCTCTCCCGTGGCGGTGTTGGGGGTAGTTCTTAAAGCCCATAGGACCGAGGGGAGCTGCTCCGCCCAATTGCCTTTGAGATTTTCAACCTTCTTCTTGAGCAAGTTCACGATGACCTTGTTCTCCGCCTCCACCTGCCCGTTGCTCCTGGGATGGTGAACGGACGCAAACCTAAGGTCTATCCCCAACTGGCCACAGAAGCTGATGAATCCCTCGCTTGCGAACTGCGGTCCATTATCCGTGACTATGGCCTGCGGAAGCCCATGTCGACAAATGATCTCCCCCCATACGAAGTTGCGGATTACCTGGGAGGTGACCTTAGCCAACGCCTTGACCTCCAACCACTTTGTGAAGTAGTCAATCATGACTAGGAGAAATCTCCTCTGTCCACTAGCCTGGGGGAAGGGTCCTACCAGATCCATTCCCCATATGGCGAATGGCCAGGGTGCCGTGATACTCTTTAGCCTCTGAGCTGGCATGAGCTGAAGCGGGGCGAACATTTGGCACTTCTGGCATCTCCTGGCGAAGGTTGCCGCGTCTTTACTTAGAGTTGGCCAGAAGTACCCCTGCCTTATTATCCTTGCTTCCAACATCCTGCTCCCCGAGTGGCTGCCACACTCGCCGGAGTGAACTTCTTCCAAGATCTTTGGGACCTCTTCCTCCGAGATGCATCGGGCCAGGAGGCCTGAGAGGGTCTTCCGATACAAGTCACCCTCATGGAGCACGTAGTAGGCAGACTTATACCGGAAGCGCCTCTGGTCCGGAACTTGTTCCGGAAATTTTCCCGTTGCAAGGAAGGTGACGAAGGGATCCTTCCAGGAGGGCCGCTGTTCTACTTCCATGAGCTCTCCCTCTTCGATTGATGGACGGAATAGGTCCGTTAGGGTCCCCCCGGCTCGTGGACCAGATTTTGCCAACCGGTCTGCCGGGGTGCTCTCCTCTCGAGGGACGTGCCGGATGGAGAGTTTTGAACGTCCCTACGAGACCTTTGACTTTTGCTAAGTACCTCATGAGCACAGGTTCCCTTGTTTCGAACTCTCCCCTTATCTGAGAAGCTATTATCATGGAGTCAGTGAGGACCTCCACGTCATGGACCCCGAGCTCCCGGGCCAACCGCAAACCGGCGATTACAGCCTCATACTCCGCCTGGTTGTTGGTGATTGGGAAGTGTATCACTAGTGTCTGCTCTATCTTTACTCCGTGGGGACTCTCCAGCACCACCCCTCCTCCGAGAGAATTCTTGCCCGAAGCCCCGTCCACCAGCAGCTTCCACGGAACGTGACGAGGGGCTCCGTCTTCCTTCATCTCGGCCACGAAATCTGTCATGAAATCAGCCACCACCTGCGCCTTCATAGATAATCGAAGGACAAAGGTAATGTTGAATTCACTTAGCTCTATTGACCATTTTGCGAGCCTTCCCGAGTGCTCCACTCCTTCGAAGATCTGGCGGAGAGGATGGTCCGTCACTACTTGGATCGAATGGGCCTGGAAGTATGGCCTGAGCTTCCTTGCTGCGATGACCAGGGCAAAGGCCAACTTCTCTAAAATTGGGTACCTGAGCTCCGCTCCCCTCAGGACCCTGCTTACGTAGTAGACTGGCAGCTGCTTCTTGCCTTCCTCCCGAACCAGGACGGAGCTTACGGCCTCCGCCCCGACCCCGAGATACAGATATAGATCCTCCCCCTCTTTGGGGCTTTGTAGTAGCGGAGCCTTGGTGAGTTGGCTCTTCAAGGCCTGAAAGGCCTCCTCGCATTCTCTTGTCCACTCAAATTTCTGGTTGCCTCGTAGCGCTTTGAAGAAGGGGGAGCATCTTTCCCCGGCCCGGGAGAGAAACCTGTTCAGCCCGGCGAGTCTTCCAGTCAAGCGCTGAACTTCCTTTGCGTTCCGTGGCGACCCCAGCTCCATTATAGCCCTAACCTTGTCCGGGTTAGGTTCTACCCCCCAGGGGGTGAGAAGGTGCCCGAGGAACTTCCCTTTGCTGGCCCCGAACACACACTTCAGGGGGTTCAGGCGCATCTTGTACTTGCGCAGGGTGGCGAAGGTCTCCTCGAGGTCCCGGATGTGAGAGCTCACACACTTGCTCTTTATCATAAGGTCATCCACGTAGACCTCCAGGTTCCTTCCCCTTTGCTTCTTAAATACCCGATCCATCATCTTCTGGTAGGTTGCACCTGCATTTTTCAGCCCGAAGGGCATCATCTTATAGCAGTAGCACCCCTCCCTGGTGATGAACGAGACATCTTTGACGTCCGGGGGGTGCATTCTTATTTGGTGATAACCTGAAAAAGCATCCAAAAAACTCATTACAGAAAAACCGACGGCTGAGTCAACCAGCGCGTCGATCCGAGGCAAGGGATAACAATCCTTAGGGCAGGCCTTATTTAACAACGAAAAGTCCACACACATACGCCAGCGGCCATCGGCCTTTTTTACCATTACGACATTGGAGACCCAGCCTGGGTACTGGATCTCCGTTACAAAACCTGCTTCGAGGAGTTTCTCCACCTCCTCGCGGATCGGTCCTTCGAGCTTGTCAGCTATAGTCCTTCTCTTCTGCCGGATGGGGCGGGCTTCTGGATCGAGGTTGAGACGATGGCAAGCCACGTCCGCCTCGATGCCTGGCATGTCCGCTGCGCTTCATGCGAAGATGTCCACGTTCTTCTGGATGCACTCCAGCATCCTTCTCTGGTCCTCCGGGCCGAGGCCCCCGCTGATCCGCACCTTCTCCACCCTTCCCGCCTGGGTGGTAACCTCCATCTCTATCACCTCTTCTGCCGCCTCGAGCCGGGCTGGCTCTTCCCACTGGCCCTTTGCTTCTCGCCCCTCCTCCCGGGCCTTTTCCTCTGCAGCTCCTTCCGCCTCCACCGGCTCGACCTCCTGCTCCTCACGAGCGACCTCCATATTCTCCTCTCGGGCATCGCCCTCTTCCCCTACTTCCCTCTTCTCCACTTCTTCTCCTGGCCCCTCCGGCCTTGTCATCTCTTCATCCATCTTCTCGGCGTCCGCCATCCATGAAATAGTGTTGACGGCAGTCACATAGCACTGCCTCGCCACCTTAGCATCTCCTCGGACGCGGACCTGGATTCCTCCACTATGGAGCTTTAGGCACTGATGGTACGATGAGGGCACGCACCGGAAGGCGCTGATGAGGGGGCGTCCGAAGATAGCATTGTAGCTGCTCGGAGCGTCAACGATGACGAACCGGCAGTTCCTGGGGACCCCTCCCAACGTCACTTGGAGACCTACGCCTCCCTCGACCTCCTTCCGCTCTCCCGAGAAACCAAACAGTGGTCCGTCGGAGGCCTGCACTCTCTTCTTCTCTACCTCCAACACGTCGAAAGCTTTTTTGAAGATCACATTTACCGAGCTCCCGTTGTCCACCAGGATCCGAGAGACCGTGAAGTTTTCTATCGCCGTCTGGATCACCAGGGCGTCGCAGAATGGATCCTCGTAATCGGGCATATCTTCTGAGGAGAAGGTGAGCTTCTCAGAGGGGGGTGGGGTCTGGGAAGTCGACGCGACGTCCCTTCGGAACATGGCCTGGAAGCTTCTCTTGCGAGAGGCCTCTATCCCAACCCCACCGTGAATCACCCCGATTCCCCCCTGGTTCCTGTATCTGCCATATCCTTACACCGGTCCTCTTCTGCCTCTGGGTGCACTTCCTCAATTCTGGCCTGCTGCCGCCGTGGCTGTCCTCTTTCCCTCATCTCCAAGAACTCCGGGCAGGTGGCGATCGCGTGGCCTTCTTCCTGATGAAAGTCACAGTAAGGCAACGCCACCCTGTCCTCTCTTCCCACTCTTCCCCTTCCTCCTCTCGCTCCTCTACCTCTTCTCCCTCGGCCTACCGCCATGGCTTGCTCCCTCGGGGGGTGAGGGGGTCTGGGATCCTGCCTCCACCCCTGATTCACTCCTCCTGCCTCCCTTCCTCGGTACCTTTCATCCTGACCTCGCGCCGGTCCTTCCTGATTCCTCCAGCCCAACCTGTTGTTGGGCTCTTGGTTCCTCCAAACCCGTGGTGGTCTTTCGAACCCCTGGCCCCTGGGTTCCTCTCGCCTTCTTCCCTCTGGCTGCCTCGCCTCGGGCTCGCTCATCTTCGCCAACCTTTTGTAGAATTCGGGGTTGGCTGCCTCCCCTTCAATCTCCTCCGCGGCTCTCTCCATCAACTCCTCGAAGGATACGGGAGGTCTTCTCTTAAGGTCCATCTTGAAGAACCCCTCTCGCAGCCCTACGATGAATGCCATCTGGAGGGCGAATCCCGGCACCTCCTGCACTAGATGTATCTCCTCCTGGAACCTGTCCACGTACTTGGCCAGGGATTCTCCCTCCCTCTGTCTGATCTTGAAGAGAGCCTCCGCATCCTTCTTCCTCTTTTTTGACGTCGAGAAACGCAGTCGGAAGCTTCGGCGCAGATCATCGAACGCGTAGATGGAACCTGTGGGAAGCTGGTGGAACCAGTCCCTTGCTTTCTCCTTCAGGGTGGTCGCGAAGAGTCGGCATTGAAAAGAATCCGACATGGGAAGGATTGATGTCATGTCCTCAAACCACTGCAGGTGCACAACTGGATCCTCCTTGCCGGTGTAGTAGGACATCTCCGGCCCACGAAACCCCTCTGACACTGGGGCCGAGAGGATCATCTCGCAAAAGGGGCTCCCTTCCCCTGCTCGGCGAGTGGTCCTCTCGCGCGGGACCAACTCACACACCTCAGCACTCGCCGGACTGCTGAACAGCTGCCGTCCGGGGAGATCTCGCGCGCTTCCTTCTGCCGGCACCTCCTTCCCCGGCCGCTGCCCTGGTGCGTTCTCGCCGATCTGCAAAGGCGGAACCACTGGGACCGCCGGGGTCTCGCACTCGCTCCTTGCCGCGAGAACTGTCTGCAGGACCTCTCGCTTGAACTTCTCAAACATCTCCAGCCACTCCCCTGTCGCTGGTGGCTGCGAGTGACCTGAGTCAGAACCATTTCCTCCATCTCCTGTCATCGAAACCAGCTTGGGATTTTCTTTCACCGGCTACGGTCCACGCTCACCGCACCAAAAATGTTGAAACCAGCAACTGGTCTCTTGAGTTCGGACCCACTGGGGGTGTAGCCGATGCTTATTTCTCCCTCACTAGACTCTCTTGACGGTGGATGCTGGAAACGGAATAGACCCAAGGCTGAAGCGAGGAGGTCCCGCCACACACCCGGAAGATCTTAGAGAGCTTCCCCTCCCAAACCAAAGCTCAACCGGACACCTTGGAGGGCACTGGCTGCCAACCAAAACTAGCCTAGAGGAGAGGATTCTCTAAAATCTGATCTCCTCCAAGGTGCCCTTAAGGGTCTATTTATAGTTTTCCTAGGCTGGTCTGTAAATAGCCTGAATCCGCCTTTTAATTTTACTAGCCGCACCCCAAATTGGTCTGCTAATAGCCTAACTCCGCTGTTCCGAAGGGCTACTTGCAGCCCACCAGGGGTATTATGGTCATTTTCCCCTCACAGCCCTTTGGGCGAGTGGTCTGTGAGGGCACCATTCGCTGGGCACCCGCCTGGCTGGGCGAATGCCCACGCTTCTGGGCGAGTGGTCCGTGAGGGCACCACTCGCCTAGCGCCTTCTCTCCTACAGCTTACCCCCACCAACCCGGGGGCATTTTTACCTTCCTTAGCCTGGGCGAGTGACCCGGCGAATGATCCGGACGACCCAGGTTTCGCCAGTTGGCTGGGGGGCCCACTCGGCGAATACGGGTTGTACACTTTGGCCTTGCCAGAAGGCTCCCGTATTCATCCGACTTTCCATGTGTCCTTGCTCAAGCGGAAGGTGGGCCCTCAGGTTCAGCCCAGCACTCTTCTACCCGATACTACTTCTTCGGGTGAGTTACGCCCACTTCCGGAGGACGTCGTGACGCTTCGGTGGAAGCACCGGGGCACGGAATACCGCCCCGAACTCTTGATCAAATGGAAGAATCTCTCGTCTGCACATAATTCTTAGGTGGATTTCTTGGATTTCAAGGCGCTCTACCCCGACTACCACCTTGGGGACAAGCTGGTTCTTGAAGGGAGGGGAATGTTACGCCCCCATTACGCTTTGCGGGGCGTCACTATACTCGGCGCAAAGGAGCAACGAACAACGGGGCTGAACCTTCCGGTTCAGCCCCACTCACTGAACCGGACGGCCGGGGCTGAACCAAGCGGGTTCAGCCCCATTGGGAGGGGCCGGCCGGCCCCTCTCTTGCTCGGGTATTTATACCCGGGTGGCTCCTTTGGGATGGCTATGCAAGTATTATCTACAAGGTATTTCTCCTTCCTCTTCCTCTCTAACCCTAGTTTTCCCTTAGTCCCTCCTAGTTCTCTCTTCTTCCTTCAGCTTTCATAACAGAGCCCTATACCAGCCGACCAGTTTGTTTCCCCCAAACTGACAGTCAGTCTGCTCTTCTTCCCGCCACCTCCACCCCACCCTTCCATCCAGTCGACCTTCTCCCATAACTCATGCCATCCCGACGGTTTGCTGAGATTCTCATCCCTGTCTCGTTAGTCGACGACCTTTTCCAAGATTATCTACCGGCCACTCCAAACCTGCCAGGCCGCCTACCGAGTCTCCCCGTGTTTGTCCAACACTGTCCAATCCCTTCCATTCCCTCCCAAGGATAGATAATTGTCTTCTAGCTGTGGTACAGTTGCCGTAGATCATATCTTATGGCTTGCTGCACATTTTCACAACCCCTAGCCCTCCTCAGACACCAATAAAATCTCCACCAATTCCCCGCGAGCCTTCTTAATCAACGGACAACAACACTTTTGAACCACACGCCACGCTACTCACACTGCACTTCAAATAGCCTTGTCTTTGTTTTCGCTAGCCAAGATGATACCGCATCAGATCGTTTTTTTTATTGCAGCAAGGTGAAATCTCTGCATCTAGTTTCTCATTGCGCTCCCTTTGATTTTTATATTTATTGTTAGTTATGTGTTCACAGAGATTGAGCTTCATAAATATTTAATTCCTTTATTGTTATTGTTTTTTTCATTGTCGTGTACATGAATTGCCCTAATATTGAATTTTGTATTAGGTTTACATCAGTTTGGTATTAGCTCTAGTTAGCTCACTTCTATCACGAGTTAGCTGAGCCGATATATACATCGAAATAAAATTCAATTTTTTTATTATATCTTTTGGATGCACACATGGAAATTAGATTAGGAAACCATGAGAGCCGTGTGGATAAGATGACCCATCAAATGGGAAATATGATGCAATTAGTAGAAAACTTCACCGCAGATATGCGTCAAGTTATGAACGAGTTACTCACTAGCGTAAACATGACAGTGGCCAACATTTATGTAGACAGAGATCTTAATCTTTCAATAGAGAACAATCCAATCTTAGACAACTAGAGCAAGGAAATCATGATCCTATACAGTTTGAACAAGAAAACCCTTACCCTAGAAATTAGTGTGATAGGATGAAGCACTTCATGTATATAGGATGAAGTACTTCGTGTATTGGAAACAGATGCCTCTAAATAAGACCTTTACCTTGATTAGGGAAACACATTTCATGGGATATTTTTGAAATCCCTAGGGTAACTACGCATTGTAATTCAGTTGCCCGTATTATCCTCAGATGGATGGTCATACTGAATTGTTAATCATAGTTGGGTTACTTTCTTCAGTGCTTATTCAGGGAACATCAGAAATAATGAAAATTGATCATCCCACGAGCCTAATTTGTGTATAACAGCTCCAAAAATTGATCCACCAATAAATCCCATTTGAAGGCATATATGGTTATTCTGTATTACATTTATTACTTCCCATCATATGAACGTAACATATTTTGAAGCTCAATCATATATTGAGCACATTAACACTTTGCATAAAGATATTGCCCGTCGTTTGTGAGCCTCCTTTGAAAAATATTAAGCCATGGCGGATTTTACACTGCCGAGAATTATATTTTCAGAGAGAGATTGAGTGTACGTTTTTTTTTCAGGAAGGAGAAATTTCCCAAAGGTATATATCACAAGATGCAAGCCTGCACAAAGGAAATTTGGTCCTTTACATGCATAAAAGTTGTTGGACGAGAACGTCTGCCTATTGAATTCAGCACTTCACCTGTATTCAATATTGTAGATCTAACCCCATTTTATGGTTATCTGCCCACTATCGTTTCTAGACTACCTTCAGCAGCCCTAAAGATTTCCCCTTCTATCCATCAACCAGCCTCTACACCCTTCACATGAGGAGATCGATCAGGCTTTATATCTCGAAGAGTGTCAAACTCGTTGGGGGACAAATCCACGTTAATCTCTTAGCAAGGGCGAAGCATAACAAACAGCTCGTAGATCAATGCAACAGAGCTTCAACATCGACGGCTAGACCTCTCAGTAGTTGTTGTGAATTCTCGATGGGATCGGGCCAGTTCAATCCTAGGGGAATTGATGCAGCATGTGTCACATTGGTCTCATCAGACCGATCCTCTCATCACTATGGTTGTTTTCAATAATTTTTTTAGTTTTGACATTTTTCCTATTTTGGTAGTTTCTCTATTTTTGGTAATTTCCCTTATGTATGACACTTTATTTCTCATATGATATTTCTGGTGCGGCAACTGAAAAATGCCACCACATGATACTTGAGTGTTTGGCCGAGGTCCGGTAGCTACTACTGCCCCTCAAAATGTCTATATTATGGTGTTATTAAACATGAGGGCAGAGTTCCAGTCTGCGCTAATCTAGCGCGTTCTGCCTTTCCGCTCATTCCACCTTTCTGCGTGTTCCGCCTTTCTGCATGTTCCGCCTTTCCGCATGTTCTGCCTTTCCACGTGTTCCACTTTGTAGGTCATCCTACAAAAAACCTCTTCTCTCTTGCATGCGCCTGGCAATACCGCTTTCCCTTTCCGATCTTGATGTACTCTCTCTCACTCTCCCCTGCTCGATCTTTGCCAATGATTCAAGAAAAAAAACTCTCTCAAGGTCGAAGGGGCATCTCCTTCGGCCCTCTACCGATCCAATCTTGTTGTCAACTCCCAAAGCTTGAGGAAGATCTCATGCCGGCAGCCTCTGCAATATTGGAAGACATGATGCATCAACTCAAAATATTATGACGGTTTGCGACTTCAACATGTGTTTCACATTTATGATGGCTGAGTTGGAGGTTCAACCCACGATACGTATTTTTCAGTGTGCACTTATGGAACTGAGTTATAATTTTCCTTATCCGCCTCCTAGTAATTGCTTAATATTTCTTAATACATAAAATCTTTCTTATCCTTTCTGTGAACTCGCTATCATTGTATTTCAGCTATTTGCATTAAAATAGTCGTTGCACTGTTATTTTGTCAAACAATTAAATATGATTTTCTATTCTGAACAGCTATGCAAACTGAGATTATCCAAACATATCTCCATTTGCAACAAACAATTTCTTATATCTCCATTTGCCCCCTTCATTTGTCAGTCATTTCTCTACCACTATCGCTCTCCCAAACAGACCCTAAAACTTTGTATAAAGATATTGCTAACTGTTTACGAGCCTGATCTGAATTACATGGCCGAGTGTTGGGATTCAGAAATTAGGAAATAATTTATATTTCAGAGGCTGCCTCCTCCAAGCACCCAAACCATCCCAGCCGAGTGCTGGGATTCCCATCTCTGTCCAATCAGCCGCTGGCCTTTTCCAGGTGTATCCAATCAGCTGCCAATCACTCCAAACCTTCACTGCCCATCCTATGTCTGGAGAATGATGTCCGGCTGCAGGAGATCATTTCTTGTGGATCGCTGCACATTTCCACAGCTCTTGGCCCTCCTCATACACCCATAAAATATCCACCAATTCCTCATAAGCTTTCTTAGCAACCACACAGCTGAACCACATGTCCCACCATCTAAAAGCAAGCTCTACTGCATCCCGAATAGACTTATTTGTGCTAATTTTTGCCGGCCGTGATCATGTTGCATCGGATCTGAGTTCTCTTTGTAGGTGTTGGTGTAATCTCTACATCTAGTTTTTCATTGTCCTCCGTTCGATTTGTATATCTTTATTCTTAGTTTTTTGTTTACCGTGATTGAAATTGACTAAATATTTTATTCCTTTATTATTAGTTTCTTACATTGATGAGTATGTGAATTGTTCAGTGTTGTAGATGTCGGACGACATGTCGGCCGACTAGAAAGCACCGGTACGGGTTCACTCTATGTGTTCCTCCTCTTCCTCTCCATGGTTGGAGATCAGCGCATCTTCAATCTCTGGTTTGTCTAGGGACAAGTTAGTAACACTAAGCATGTCGACACCATCAAAAACATTATGCACATGCATCTCCACAAATATCCCACATTTTACTTATTCCTTCATTGTAGATATCATTTCTCCTTGATAGTGGGCGTAGATTACTATGCACATAGACCAAATCATCAGCTCGTTGTGGTTGAATTTTATTTCTTCTCAATGAGTGAATAAAATAGTATGTGCTTCAATTCATATCACAACATGAGGATGAAGAATGTTAGTCTAGAAGCTTCAAAGCAATCTTTTGTAACCTCGGTGCCGAAGTTCCATATTAGTGTTATGGGCTTGCTGGAGTATGGCTGGAGGCGGAGGATATGGCGGAGCTGGAATTGCGTATGCTTATGCGGTGTGTGCTCGGGAGGAGAGAGCTACCAAAATATCATAAACAAAAGGCAAGGAGAAGAGAATAATTTTTTATTTCTCATACAAGCACACATGCCTTTAAATAGGCTTACAAGACACAAGACCCATAAATTATAACTCCTAACTTCTAACCTCCAACCACTAAATAAAGACAACACTAAAAAACAAGACAACCATAATAAATGACAACACAATAATAATGATAAACCTCCAATAAAAAAACAATAAAGATAATTAGGCTTGTTGCCTGAGGCCCATAACATCTCACCCGGCCTTCAAATCAAGCTTGTACTCAAGCTCGAACGAAGCTTGACCGATTAGATCATCGGGCTACTTTATTTCGCGCCAAAACAGCTCCTTGTAGCGAGTCGCTGTAGCAGACATCTCAACGAGCAGTAGGCCGTCAGCGTGCTCACAGGTGTCACGAAGGGTTGAAGGGATCTGGTGTGGTGAGGACACTAGCTGACGAGAGAGTGTCATGCATAATGGCTGGAGGCGGGATAAGTGTGTCTGCTGAATGTAAGTCGCGGCGATTGGAAGTAACGACGGCAGCTAGGAGTGGTCACCGGAAGGAAGAGCGCCAAAGGGGTCGACGGAACAGGTAACTGGAGCGGAGGGCACTAGATGGAGGTGGCTGGCAGAACGAATGGCACGGGGCTCAAAGACAATGAGATCCGCAGCGAAAGTGACAGTTAGGGCTGGAGGAGGCTCACAGGATACAGCGGCGGCATGGGTGGTGGTGGAACAATCAGCGAGTTTGATGGCAGCGCAGAGATCGGAAGACGAGAAAGTATTTGTTTATGTTTGTGTGCAATGATCAGGTCGTCGAATCTGGCGAGGATGGCGGCGGCGTAGCTTGCCATTGTCGAGGCGTGAGAGGCCCTTGGCCTCCCAATATTTGTGTCGGTCCGCCTCAGACGTCATTTGTAAAAAAATATAATTAATTAATTACCAAGTAAACTAATTAAAAAATATTTTTTTCAATTAATGAAGTAATAGTTAATTAATTAATCAAGAATTATTAATCAATTGAAAAGTAAATTCATGAATGGTTCTGGACTTTGGAGGCTGTGGCGGGTTAAATAAAGATGGATTGAGTGAAACAGGCGGCTCGAGATAGCAGCAGGCGGCTTAAGCGAAACACACGTAGGGCTAGAGGAGATGAGTTCTGCGTGCGTACAATGGGGAAGATAGAGCGTCTGCTTGAAGAAAGAGTGTCGGTTGCTTTGCGTGCGATCAGCGGGGAAGGGACAAGTGGCTCGATACAATGGAGAACGACGTAGAAAGATGTTGGGAGATCGCAGTCGTGTGCGGTTTGATCATGTAGAGCCCGTCGAGCATGAAGGCTAAGATCACATGCGTGTGCGGTTTGCCCCTCGGCATGTGTCTAGCAAAGAAGGAGCTTGCGTCGGCGTTTTCTGCAGACGAGGGTAGGGCGTCTATTCTACTGCAGGTAGAGGTGTCCCGTGAAAACCAGAGGGCGGAGCTTGCATGACTCCTTCTGATTTCGCCTTTGGTTTCTTCCGACTGTTGGTTGTGGCGTCCCGTGAAAACCAGAGGGGGAAGGGGAAGGCCCTTTTTGGTGGCAGCAGAATGTGGCGGAGAAAGGTGGTGCCGGTGGAAGGAAGGCTCTGATACCAAATTGTTATGGGCTCGTCGGAGTATGGCTAGAGGCGGAGGATACGGTGGAGCCGAAACCGCAGTTACCTAGGCGGGGTGTGCTCAGGAGGACAGAGCTACCAAAATCTCATAAATAGATGACAAGGAGAAGAGAATGATTCTTGCTTGATTTCTCATACAAATACACATGCCTTTAAATAGAGTTACAAAACACAAGACGCATAAATGATAACTCCTAACTTCTAACCTCCAACCACTAAATAAAGACAACGCTAAAAGACAAGACAACAATAATAAATGACAACACAATAATAATGATAAACCTCCAATAAAAAACAACAATAATGATAACTAGGCTCGTTGCCTAAGGCCCATAACAAATAGCTCCACCAATCTTTGGCAACAAGGAATCACTACTCTCTAAATTATTAGGCTCATTAAAATCTTGACCAAGTCCCGTGAACCCAGAGAACTTATTGATGACTACATTCCTCTTTGCCACAATAGGGAAATATCTCCTTAAGCATTTATTCCTCTCCAAAGAGATCTCCTCTTATGTATTTGGTGCAACTTTATTTGTTCCTGCATCAAGCCATTCTTGGCTATAATACTAACAAATAACAATTCATTACATTAATTAAATATGTCATATATTCATAGTAAATATCAACTATGTGAAAAAGATTACCTTGGATTTAAAGAATGAGTCATACAATGTAGTGGTGTACAACTCTTGGTCCATCGATCAACAATGACATCATAAATTGTCTCATAAAGAGGGCAATGAGCATCCAAGTACGTTAACCTCTCATGTCTATATGTTTCAACCTTCACATTTTCTATTATTGAGTCTCACGTGTCATACACTAAATGATGGTTAGATTTATCAGTATCGCAAACCCCCAGCAAATCATATATAGGCTTTGTTATATCAAAGATCTTGTCTACATCATCCCACCATTTGTCACCATAAATGATGTTTTTAACTTCTTGGGCCTTCTCAACATCGTCTGCTCTATATAAACTTAATTCAGGGCATCCGATCATATTAAACAAAAGAGTTGTACATGTTCAGCCTATATTGATGATTCATAATGAAATTTTCTGGAGGAACAAATTCATCAAGGTTGTGATTAGCAACAAATTTACGAACTAATGAAATATGGATTCCTAGCTAAATGAAATGACAAACCATCATAATATAAACATCTTAGCGATGTGGCTCCTTAACTCACCTCTAGCTTTATTTTGGAAAGCCATATCAATAGGTCCGCCTCTTTTTTTTTGCAAACGATATTAACTTGGGAGTCGGATTGCATATTTGTTCAGCTTCGGAAACCACTCATTGAAGCTCTTTTAAATACTCTTGGGTCACTTTTGCACAGACCCTTATACCATTCCCAGATAATTTAGCAAGTGACTCTTCACCTTATAATACGAGTCACTATAATCTACCTCACAAAAATTGCATTTCTATTTTCTATTTTCTATTTTCACCGCCAACACCTCCCAACTCTGAATAGGAGGCACATAAGCCCGGAACATAGCATGATCATCCTTCTCAATGTCATTAGAACTAAGGCTATGTTTGTTTTTGGGATCACCTCCGGCGCGGAATCCAGGAAACTCAGCTTTGATTTTTTGTGGCGTTTGTAATTACTAATATTGGAAACCCCGTTTTTAAAATAATCAGGCGCTAGGTCACTTCTCATCCGCTTGTTACGCCTCCGTTTCGCGCATCTCAACCACGCGTCTCCTCCTTCGGAACGACGCTTTTCTCCTTGACCCCTCCCGATCCCAATATTCTCTTCCCGATCTGCTCCAGGCGTCAATCTTCTTGCTCGCCGCCGCTCTGATCTTTCTCAGGAGAGACAGATTTCAGGTGGGATTTCTTCTCTATCGAAGAGGACGAAGTCTGCTCCGATTCTGTTAGCTGATGTGCCTCCATTCGCTTCTCCAGATCCGCTCGTCGCGCCTAGCTCTTCGTTTCTGCTTCGCCGCTCGCAATTTCCTCCTCCCAATCGTGCGATAGGAGAAACCAGCCTCCATTCCTTCTTCTCCATTCCGCTTACTCCCCGTGCCTCCATTTGTTGTGTGCCTCCATTCGAGTCTTTGGAAAAAAAATTAGATCTCTTTGTTAAAAATCTGTCAACGGGATGTTTTTAAAAATCTTGTAATTTTTTCTCCAAAATCAACACAAGAATCTCCGTTGAGGTATTTCTGTGGGGTAGATCTGCGATTGTTCTTCCATATTTTTCCTGTAGTTTTTTTGGAGATTACCAACATATTTTTCTGTGGTGTAGATCTACGATTTTGGAGATTTTTTTTTTCTTGTAATTTTTTCCCTGTAAGTTTTTCCTAGATTTTTTGGTAGATCTGTTATTGCAATATGGTTAAATTATAATATGGTCAAATTATAATATCAGAATTTGTGTATTCAAGCTATAGAATCAATGTTATAATATGGTTAAATTATAATAACAGAATTATAATAACAGTTTTGCATATTTAATTTTTTTTCAAAATTTCATTTTTAACAAACAGTTTTTTATGCACTGCTTTTCGAACAGCTCTGCAAACTCAATTTTACACAAACGGATTTTTACTGCAAACTTCATTTTCCCAAAACAGCTCATTTTCCAAACTCCAATTCCATCAGTTCCTTTTCCATCAGCAACAGCCGAAACAAACGGAGCCTAAATCTACTTATTATTGAGGTTGATGATGAACTTGTGATGCTAGCAGGAGACTGTGATTGAGACATACCCGAAAATGATAAAACCTAATTATAATAACCAAACATTAAACAAACAAAAATCAAATTAGAACATAGCACAGTTTTTAGTTCTTGAAAAATAAAAAAATAAACATCAATCTTTAACAATAATTGAAACGTAGTCAAAAAACATAGTAAAGAAAAGAAGTGCCCAAATTTGATCAGGGGAAACTGGAAACATAAATAAAGCGACATGTTAGTAAAAAAAGCATCATAGATTAGCTTAGCAACGATGAATAAATTTAGCAGAGGTAGATTAACGGGAAAGTGGTAACATAAACATCATTCATTAACAATAACTGGGCAGTATTGAAATTTTTTAAACATCATCCATTAACTGGAAACATAAACTGTTGTAGGCAGATGCCAGATTGAGAGAAGACTTAAAGTTAAAGATTTCCTTATGTGAACAATAACAGTTTTAGGGCCTCGACCTTATTTAATCTGTGATGGCTCTAAAGACTCCTTAGGAGAATGTAAATAATGAATCGAGGTAAAATAATTTAAGCACTAGAAAGTATAATGACTTGTTTGGTAAGAAGCATAGGGTTATGGGTCTCACGCCGTCAATTATCTAATAATTATATTATTATGAGTCTTTAGGTATCAAGTTGAGTTGTATGAGTTGAGTCATATCGAGTCGAGTTGTATGAGTCGAATCGAGTCGTAGTTACAAGTTATTAGAGTCTTAGTGTTTTAATGTTCACACATCTATTTATATTGAGTATTTAAGCACATGCCATTAGAGGCTTATATAAAGGCGTCCTTGGGTCATGTCTGGGTTATGCAAGAATTAAACCAAAATTTCTCTCTAACTCTTCTCCTTCTCTCTCTAGTCCCCTCTTTTCTCCCTTTGGTTCTTCTTCTCATCTTCTTCCCCATTTTAGGGTTAGCCCCCTTGTACCTCCACCTCCATCGCTACCTCCGACAAAGCCCCGAAATAGGCAATAACAAATTTGGTATCGAAGCTTTCTGATCCTCCCTTTTCCCTGCTGCAATCAACAGTTGATTTCAAGCAGGCAAAAAGTTCCCATCATTTTGTAACGGGAACCCAAGGGAACGTTCCCACAACGGGAACCGCCACTGCACAGTAACCGCACCCGACACCTTCTCGTTCTGCCACGCAAATTGCAAGGGCACGATCCTTCCCTTCTTTGTGGAATCTCACGTGCCGCTGCGCCTTCTGTGTTGCCGATATCTTCCTCGATGAGCCCGCAACGTCTAGGGCTCCGCCTGAATCACGCTGATAGCAGCTCCGGTCAACAGCAGTGTCTTCGTCCTTGCCGAGCCAATATGTGTTGTCTCCCACACATGTGCCAACCTCCTGTGCCAAGCTGCCCACCCATCTTCCTCGAGGACAACTCGCCTGATGTTCCTCGTCGAGCCCGTCTGCGAACGACTCCTTAGCGTGCCTTCTTTTTAATTCAACCTCCTGTTTCACTCCCTCGAGCCGCACGCCTCTGTTCTGGAGTTTCCTTTCACGTGCAGCCCCGCCTTTATGAATTCTTTCATTAATTACTCAATCCAAGTAATTGATTTAGTAGTTATTTTTCCATGAAGATAAATGCTTCGAAAGAGGCCGCCATCCGTTCGATGTTATGGGAGATGATGGACTCCATGTCTCGACTCAACTTCAAAACCGACTGATTGGAGATGTTGGGACACACCGGCGTTCCGCTTCCACCAGCGCAATTATCATCACAGCCAACACATGTTGCCGCCCCTTCCATCACAGCTTGTCTGATCCCATCACCGCCTACGATTGCTCTACAGAGGTCGTCGATTACATCGCTGCAACCCCTGCCACTGTCGGACCCCGCGGGTCGCCTCCTGACGCAGTTTCCACCTCTCTCGCTGTCGATTCCACTTCAGTCGTCGTCGTAGTTTACACCACCGACATTGTCGCCTCCCAGCCTAGTTGTAGTGTTGCCACATTTTGTATCGCCGCCGTCAGTCCCCGCGGTCTCCATCCCATAGCCTCCGCTCCGGCCACCTGCTCTACCGGCCCCTATGGAGACATTACTTTTTCGCCGCCTGCCCCCCGAGCCGGCGCCACCGCTTTTGATCTCCGCAACTCACTTTCAGCACGGTCCTTCATCGCCCTTGATTACCCGCAACCATCGGGCACTCTCGCCCCGCCTCCATATATTATGCACGACAGTGTCCTTCGCAAGTGTCTAAACCCCGCTAGATCCTTGCCGCCCTTTATGACATGTGAGCACATTGAAGACCTACCGCTCGATGCAGTCTCTGCTACAGCGACCCGTTACCGGGAGCTATTCTGGCGAGAAATAATGAGCTTGATGATCAGGTCATCCAAGTACCGTTCGAGCTTTAGGGCAAGCTCGATTTGAAGGACGGGTGGGATGTTATGGGTCCCACACTGTCAATTATCTAGTAACTATATTATTATGACTCTTTAGGTATCAAGTTGAGTTGTATGAGTCGAGTCGAGTTGTATGAGTCGAATCGAGTCGAGCCGTAGTTACGGGTTACTAGAGTCTTAGTGTTTTAATGTTCGCGCTTCTCCTTATATTGAGTATTTACTTTCATGCCATTGGGGTCTTATATAAGGGGACACTTGGGTCATGTAAGGGATATAGAAGAATTAAATCAAAATTTCTCTTTAACTCTTCACCTTCTCTCTCTAGTCCCCTCTTCTATCCCTTTGGTTTTACTCATTCTTTTCTCCATTTTAGGGTTAGCCCCCTTGTATGTCTGCCTCCATCGCTACCTCCGACAAAGCCCCGAAATAGGCACATAACACATCAGATTTGTTGTTGGTAAAACATCATCCTCTTGTTCAGTTGACAGAACAATAAATGTTTTACTTGTACAACATGTACCGTCAATAAAGAAAAACCCGCAATCAATACGTCGCCGAGAAGGCGCGGCTGTAGTAGGCAATCAGCCTTCCAGTCTGCATCAATACGGCCCCAACCCCCGTGCCGGATGCGTCTCATTCCACCAAGAAGGGCTGCTGAAAATCCGGCATTGCCAGGACCGGGCCCTGAACCAAGGCCTCCTGGAGAACGGCGAACGCGTCGATGGCCGCCGGTGGCCAAGAGAAAGGACCCTCCTCCGAGAGCTTCAACAACTGGGTGAGAGGGCGGGGCAACCTACCGTAGTCTTTGATGAACCGGCGATAGTATCCGGTCAGGCCGAGAAACCCGCGAACATCCCGGAGAGACGTGGGAGTGGGCCATTGGAGGACTGCCTGGATTTTGTCTTCATCCATGGCGACGCCGTCGGCCGAAATAGTGTGGTCGAGGTAGCTCACTGTGGTGACGCCGAAAGAACACTTCTCCCGGTTGACGACGAGACTGTGCCGTCGGAAGGTGAGGAGCACCTCGCGAACATGCTCTAGATGGTCCTGCCAAGATCGAATAAACACCAAAATATCGTCAAAAAAAACGAGTACATGCTTACGGAGGACCGAGCGGAAGATATCATTCATGGTGGCTTGAAAGGTGGCCGGAGTATTGGTGAGGCCGAATGGCATCACCAAAAACTCGAAGTGGTCGTCGTGCGTCCAAAACGCCGTCTTTGGAACATCGTCCGGTCGGACCCGGATTTGATGATAGCCGGCTCTGAGATCCAGTTTAGTGAAGTAGGTGGTGCCGTGAAGCTCATCTAAAAGTTCTTGGATCACAGGAATGGGATACTTATCCGGTACTGTGACTTTGTTGAGTTCACGGTAATCCACGCAAAACCGCCAACTCCCGTCCTTCTTGCGGACTAGGAGGACCGGACTGGAGAAAGGACTGGCACTGGGACGAATGAGGCCACCCAATAACATCTCCCGCACCAAGCGTTCGATCTCATCTTTCTGCGCATGCCCATAACGATATGGTCGGACGGAGACCGCGGCCGCCCCCGGTTGAAGTACAATCGCATGATCGGTCGATCTCGCTGGCTGAAGGCCTTGCGGTGGGGAGAAAATGATGGGAAATTCGTCTAGTAAGTGTTGGACTGCGATTGCTACGGGTGGGTTGTCCGGTGGGGCTGTCTCAAGTGGCCACAACCAAGCGGAGAAGTCCACGTCCGTAACGCGGTTGAGGGCTCGGCATGAAATCGGTGAGCGGAGAAGAGCCGAGTCGCCCACTACTCGGCAGGGATGGCCCTTGTGCTGAAACATCATCGTGCGGGCGGCTCAATTCACGCGAATATCCCCCAATGTTTGTAGCCATGCTACGCCCAGGATTGCATCAATGCCGCCGAGTTCGAACATATAAAAATATGTCGTAAAAGTGCCCGATCCGACGGAGAGAGTGACATCCGTACAGTGTCCCAGAGTCGGCCGCCGGCGACCATCACCTAAGCAAACCGAGAAGTTGGGAGATGGGGTGATCAGAAGGCCGAGGTCGCGTGCCACTGTCGCCGAAATGAAATTGTGACTTGCTCCACTATCGATCATCACGATCACAGTTCGACCAAGAATATCCCCCGCCAGTTTCATCGTCCGGGGACCGGTGATGCCCCCGACGGAGTAGAACGGAAGATCCAGCACGTTGAGAGGCACATCCTCGGTCAGCACCGGAGTAGTGTCTGCCCGTATTTCTAGGTCGTCGAATACAGCCTCGAGGCCGTCGGACTCGCAATCCCCGAATATGGCGTAAAATTCTTTGACCGCGCAGACATGCTGGGAGGAGTAGGGCTGACGACAGCGGAAACAAAGCCCCTTTCAACGTAGTTCGTTGTAGTCATTGTTGGAGATGCGGTGAGGGTTGTCCGGCCGTGGTGGTCGGTTGCCCCCGCCAGCGGTAGCCAAGGGTGCACTTCCCGAGGTGCGGTTTGGCAGGGAGTAGGGTGGGCGCCGGTTGGCCAAGGGCGGGTACCGAGGTCCGCTTCAACCGCACAAGCCAGTTCCAAGGCTTCGGAGACTGTCCGAGGGTGATGTGTCCGGATCCGGGATCGGATATTAGGCAGAAGCCCTTGAAGAAAGAACCCCAAGTAGTGATCGGGCGGAAGGCCCGGGACTTGTGTGACGAGTGCGACAAACTCATCGATGTAGCTGTCGACGGAGGTCGTTTGACGGGCCGTGCAGAGGCGCTCTATAGCGGAGCCGGTGTAGCGGGAATCGTAGCGACTGATCATCTCTTGCTTGAACTCGGTCCAGGAAATCATGGGCTGAACTTGGCGAAGCCAACGGGCCCAATGGAGAGCCGAGCCGTCCAGGCCGACCACGGCGGTGCCCACTTTGTCCGCCTGGGGAGGGGGTGTATTGAGTTCAAAAAATTGTTCCGCTCAGGCAATCCAGCCCATCGGATCAACTCCAGAAAACGAGGGAATATCCAATGCGAGTTGCGGGCGGCCGGCTGGTATTGCGGTAACGACGGGATTAGCGGCATAGAGCGGCGGCGGCATCCCTAGGATGGAGGCAGTGTCGTTGGAGGAGGCAGATCTTGATGGTACGCATGGGTGTGGTGGCGTCGTGAGGGCGTCGAGGCGGCTCAGGATGAGAGCCTGGCCCGCCATAAGGGCGTCGACGTTGGACTTCAACCCGTCCAAGCGCTCGTCTTTGCGTTCGAACCGAGTGCGGGTGGCGTCCACATCGTCCAAACCTCCGTGGGCGTTCAACCTGGTGGTGGGCGCCATCGATGTGGAGGCAGTCGATCGAGGAATCCGGCGGCGCTAGGGCAGGCGGAGACGGAGGTCGGACCAAATGACGGAGGTAACCGGCAGGGGGGCGACAGCGAGGGAGCGGGCGATGGTTCCGTCGCGACTGTCGGCGGGAGGTTAGCGATACCGAGATCGAGAGAGAGAGATCGAGAGAGAGAGAGAGAGAGAGAGAGAGAGAGAGAGAGAGAGAGAGAGAGAGAGAGAGAGAGAGAGAGAGAGAGAGAGAGAGAGAGAGAGAGAGAGAGAGAGAGAGAGAGAGAGAGAGAGAGAGAGAGAGAGAGAGAGAGAGAGAGAGAGAGAGAGAGAGAGAGAGAGAGAGAGAGAGAGAGAGAGAGAGAGAGAGAGAGAGAGAGAGAGAGAGAGAGAGAGAGAGAGAGAGAGAGAGAGAGAGAGAGAGAGAGAGAGAGAGAGAGAGAGAGAGAGAGAGAGAGAGAGAGAGAGAGAGAGAGAGAGAGAGAGGGAGGGAGGGAGGGAGAGAGAGGGAGGGAGGGAGGGAGGGAGGGAGAGAGAGAGAGAGATCCCAAAACAATACAATAGTTCACCTCTTATAGCGAGAGGTCAAAAACACTTAGCACAATAAAATAGAAATAAGCCTAATACTCGAAAATCCGATTAGCTTAAGCCGCTGGTTCGGTTCCTCCTGCACCGACCGACTCGCCTGCCTCCTGTGCGCCGCGCCTCCTTCGCGTGTATACACGCCATGGCGGGTCCTCCGCCGAGAGATCGGTAACATCGTACTTCATAGTCGACCGACATAAATGTTTTGCAGAGAAAACGTCACAACATCAACATTTTAAGCAAAAATGTTATATTTGAAAATATCGTCCAATATATCGGTTTTACTCGATATATTGGGTGATATCTCGCGGTCAATATATCGGCGAGAGTAGTAAAAATTTTTTGTTCATTTCTTTTAAACAACCGAGCAGTTATATTTTATTTTGTGATTCATTTTGTGCATCTCTCTGAGCCTAGTTTCGACGACTTTCTTTTCTTGCTCTCATTTGATGCTCTTTATGCCGTTTACTGCCGTTGATGTCTCTTTCTTGTGTAATTTATAAACATACTGACGCAAGGTAAAGTGAAGGTTGTGGTGTGAAAAATGCACTAAGAGACTGTAATGTATGTATGCACGTGTAGTGACGACAGGGAATCCCTAAATTATGCAATGTTCATGCGAGTGTCCGCCAATTAAAATGACAATGACGGCTGAATTTATTAAGTGAAATACGAACGTTACAATTGAAAAACAGTGAATTAGCTAAGCAAGCACGTGTTAGTTGAATTAAAACAAAAGGTGCTTCCAAGAAATGTTCGCACAAAAAATGAAACAAATATCTACAAGATTTTAATCCAAAAAATTAAAATGTTTTTTTGGATTTAATCTTTGTAAGGCTAAAAATTAAAATGTTTTAGCCTTACAACTTTGGAAATAATCTTTGCAAGGCTAAACCATTATAATTTTTTTGGATTTTAACTCTACTTGTGGCGAAAGTTGGATATATTTATTTTAGGATAGCTTGATTTTATTTCACGGACATATGTATTAGAAATCTACAAATCAGTAACTCAGTTTTGGATTTGCCAGCTCATTGTCCCCATCTTTTTATCATCTTGGTTTGATTTGTTGATTAGTTTATTTTAACATAATTTTAAGCCTAATCTACATGGCTACATGATATACCTGCTTTCTGACTTCTCATTCTTCCTACTTGATATGTTATATCCGAAACTATTATGCCATTGGATGTTTCTCTTAGGATGGAGAATTTATAATGCTTCCATTTTCCAATATTTCTACTTAACACGGCACAATTCTTTTACCTGGATTTGTTGTGTATTGATTGTCTTCTAACTAGATCCTAACAAGCATGTGTTGATAGAATGAAGACTCATTCAGTTAAGTTGGAGTTCAATCTTGTTCATCAAATATTCTTTTCTGATGTCTCTTTTTCATTTTTGGTCCTTGATTCTTTATTTGTCCCTTCCTGTTTGTGCTACCCCTTCCCTATCCATGGCCCCAACTACCCCCACCCCAAAAAAAACTTCAATATTTTCTCATTCATGGACTGCCTTAAATATTTGGGTTCTATATATCTTTTTTTCTTGAAACAGCAAGAAGGTTTTGACAACATCATCATAAATTAGAGTTGAACATGTCTAACAACAAGGAAGAGAAAACGCAAGCTGCGGCAGCATTGTTCGCTGCCAAGGGCATGAGCCGGGCTCAGGCAGAGCGTGCTGCTGCGGCTCAGGCGCGAAATGTGAATGCTTATGGACAGAAGGAAGAAGGACCCAGCAGATGGCAGGAGAGGAAAGAAGCCAAGCGGCAGATGTATCTGATGAGCACTGAGAAAGCTGTGAGATTGGGTGAAAGAAAGGATACAAAGACTTCTATTTCATCTTCATCAGGTGGCTCTTCCGCCCAGTGTCAGAAATGCTTCCAGTTTGGTCATTGGACTTATGAATGCAAGAATGAGCGTGTGTATATGTCGCGCCCCTCGAGAACACAGCAGCTCAAGAATCCAAAGTTGAAAATGAAACTCACAGTTTCTTATGAGCTAGATGATCCTGACATAGTCAAGGAAGATACGAATAATAGGAGCCAAGAGAAAGACAAGACTGAAGGAAGTGGTGCAAAGAGCAAGAGTAAGAGCAAGAGGAAACATCCCTCCGCTTCTGATTCAGACAAGGAAAGTAGCGAGGCTTCTGTCTTTGACAGCGAGGGTGAGTCTTCGGTTACTGGTTCAGATTATTCTTCTGCTGAGAGCAGTTCAAGCTACAGTTCTTCGGATTCGGAAGAGGAAAGGAGGAGACGGAAGAAACAAAAGCAGAAGAAGAGGCGGCATCGAAGGGAGAGCTCTTCTTCCGAATCTTCTGATTCTGAGTCAGTTTCTGACAGTGATTCGGATGACAGAGGTAGTCGAAAGAAGACCAGAAGGGGCAGTAGGAGGCGTTAAGCTGAAACGGATAATAGTGACGGATCATATCTTTAGTAGTTCCGGAGGTTCAGATTGTATGATCATTTGTCATGGTATATGACTTTCTGTCTGACTAGGTATGTTTCATGTGCCTGCATATTTCCTTATTTTGCTACTTATAATTGTCCTCTATCTAGCTCTACTGCTAGTTAATCTGAAGCTTGTGTTGAAGTTTGTTTGACTTGCTCATATGTACTATTGTATCTAAATATTGTTATTGCTGCTCATTCCTTGTTGAGCCAGACTTTGATAGTCAACATAACTTATTCCACTGCAAATAGCCTCATTTTTATAATATAGGTGGTTTTCTAACTTTGCATAATTGATGTTGAGTGAACTTTGAGCAGAAACATATAAAAGTAGCTATTTCTTGCCGCAGCTTTGAACAATAGTGGTATCATCAGATTATGAAGAGAAACAATCTGCATGGCCATAGCATGTTACTTGGCGATTTTATGTGCTGGATATCTGTTTCCAGTTGTTTGGTTTTCATGATAAATGAAAATACATTAAAAAATTGCGTTAGTTTAATTAAAATTGATATTATTTCTCTTCAATTGCAGTGACATTTAAAATTGGAGAGGAAGACCTTCCTTTCTACAACTAGTTTTTTTTTACCCTTTTCTTTTTTGACATGATTGCATTATTAAAGAAGATATCAAAAGGCAAAATAAAGCTTTTGTGTTTTGTCTTCACCCTGTTTTTAAATACAGTAAGCACACTAAACATTCACATGTTTTCTTAGCTCAAAAAAGTTGCTGTGTTTAGTTTAGTTAGTTCAATGCAAGATGACATACTCTGAACTTCTTGAGCTGTATGTTTTATTGGCCTTCATAGTGTAATGACTTTGAGAAACATATACTGGCCTTCATAGTGTAATGACTTTGAGAAACATGAGATGTGGAATAAAGGTGTCCAAGAATTAAGTTTAGCTCCCTCTCTCCGTGCACACCCCTTTTAGGCAACCTCGGTTCCAGCTCCATAGTATCCTCCTCCCCACCTCCGGCCACCCTCCGGCAAAGCGAACAATGTCCTACAGGTTCACCCGTAACAAATCATTGTGAAGTAACAAGAGAAGAAAGATTAGTAGACTTGTTTTTGGGAACTAGTGTATTTGGAAGCAAAATGGATGCCTTTTTATTCAACACTGTTTACAAGGATTTTTGTTTCATTAAATCTTGGTATCAGAAACTGCTGCACATTTTTTCTTACTTTGTCTTCTATAAAGCTTTTGTACAAGCTGCTTCTCTTTTTATTTCTTCTGTTTTTGGTTTGTTTGTTTTGGTCGGTCCAACATTTTGGTTAATTATAATAGAAATCTTTCAAGACTCATGGGAGCCCTAAACTCCACACGCTGGGACTAGTGTAGAACTTAAAAACCAGAGCCTGTAGGAGACATCCAACTATTTTATTTTTCAGATTAGTACTGGAACAACATATGTGCATGCTCTTTTATTTAGGTACAATGCTTTTTCTTTGATGAAATTGAAAAAGAATTCAAATGGAGGCGATGGAAAAGTTCTCTTTCATTCCCTCATGTATACTTCCTTCACAGCACATCTTTGATAAAAATTTCAAGACTCTTCATCATTCTTTGCAATAACCTCATGATATTGTTCTTCCTTTTCCTCAACTTTCAACTCATCACATTCTTTTTTTCCCTGAAAAAGAAATAAGTTCAGCCTTGGTATGATGTATAAATTTGTATGAAAGACTAGAAAATTATATTACCTGGCTAAATATAAAGGAAGCTTCTTCGGTGTCCCTGTTCATGAATATTCCAGCAGCTTCCACCTACAACATTAAAGCTTAGAAATCATGTTTATTAGATTAGAGAAATAAATATTCATTCTAAACTCCACAAACATCTCCAATGCCCCTCTAATTCATGATTTGATCTAATTCCACTCACTTCTCAAGATATATTTCCTTCATCTCCAAGCAATGAAATGAATCTCAGGTATAATCAGAGTGGGAAATAAAGCAACTTTGTATATTAGAGTAGAGAAATAAGTATGTACATATAAGATATAAATTCGATTACCCTCGCATTGCTCAATTGTCCTGGATAAAGAGTTCTGGGCTCCCAGTCTATGGAAAAGGCTGAGCTTTCCATTTTTTTCGTCACTGGTCGGTGCGTGTGGGTTGCGGTGGAAGATCACATGGCTACTATCAACTCCTGTAGCTCTGCGCATTACGAATTTATAGCTCTCTCCCCTTCTCTCTCTAACATTATCTCTCTACTCCTCTCTCTCTCTCTCTATCATTCTCTCTCTTATTATCTGTGAAGTAAAGCAAGTGTTGGAGATATTATGAAAGCGGAAAAGAGTGGAAAAGGATGGGCCTCCTCTTCATCTGATTCTCATGCTATCGAGGGGCCAACTTTAACCCCACCACCACCACCACTATTTGCTGCAACTTTAGGCTTTCTGGTTTAGGCTCGTGACCACAGCTGGAAATTTGACTAATCAAGGCCGGACATTTGTTTGGTCTGCCAGCTATGCAACTTCAGATTTTAGCCTCTTCAACTATCTTCTCCAGTTTCAGTCGAGGGTTATAAACTGGTGAATTTTTTTCATTAGGGTTCAAATTAAACCTCTGTCGAACTCTTTATCCCCTGATCCTTCGTTCTCTTCCTCAGCCGGCCAGCAACGAGAAGGATCATGACAATGAATAGGAAACCAAAGACAGAGTAGAGACACTTACCCATCCACAAACTGGACATGATGAAGAAGAGTTTATTGAACACAGTACAGAATGGAAGCGTCCCAGCGCCAAAAACAAGCAGCCAGGATGGGTATTTTGGGGGTGGAATTTCTCGAGGAATCTGGTTTTGTCCTCATGAGGAATTCAAAATGGGGCGCCTTAGCACCAAAGTAGCCACCGGCAAGAAGGGTGAGGGGCACAAAAATGCAGAACCACGGCAAAATCAGTATGATGTATAGAGAAAAGAGTACCACGCCAGTACTATGGCTTCGTTTGGCGGCCGTGAACGCCGTGGTCATAAATCGTCGTAAACTTGCAATTTAAATTAGTTTTGAGCATAAACTAGTTTTGAGCATTCAAAACTAGTTTATTTTCTTTATGGCGATCATAACCTTTGTCTTGCCAAACATACATTACATGATAACAGCGTTTTTAACCAAAATCACCGGAGCCTATGACTACCCCAAAGAAGAAAATTCAGAGTTGTGAGTATCAGAAAAGATATGCCAGGAAGAAACAAGCAACCATCCATGAAACAGACATCCATCCTGAATGATCTCTGCACTTAATCGTCTTCCAAACTCTCACTGCTGCTTAACCAGCTGCAATCCCAAGCACCAAATAGAAGACGAGCAAGGACGACTTCGGGCTAACAGATCAAGGACGACGGCGTTGGGCTACCAATGCAAGGGCATCAGTCGGCGACGTGGGGGATAGGGGGTGTCTGGTATGTTTTGGGATATTTGTACTGGGCCGCTGCTAAAAAATGGAAGAGGTAAGAAAAAAGAGGCGTTTTTTGAAATTGAAGGGTGCGAAGAACCAATTCTGGGTTGCGGTTAACAATCGCCTTAATTATAATTAAAATTACTAACGCTTTTAAAATTACATACTTTTTTTCGTCTCCCTTGTTGTAATTTTTAATTACTTAAACTTTCCCATATTTCTCGAGTCAAATTTCGTATACACCCAGCTGTGAGAATAATATTAGCTTATGCTATAATATTATTTCCATTAAAACTGCATAAGTTCTAATATTGTGAATAATAGTAATGTATATTTGTAATGATCTGCCGCGAGAAAATAAATAAGAAAGTTCATCCCCCACAATTAAATTTGGGTTTAATTATATTATAATAATAAAATAAAGTTGCAGACCATCTGATGTAGGGTAGGGTGCGTGTAATGCTAAGTAGGCTTACTAAGGTGAGTGGACACGGGTGACGCTATGTGAGAATGCGAATTTTCGCGCAACAAATTATTTTACAATGAAACATAACCCACGCATTAATAATTCAGCAAAAAGCAAATTACAAGTTCAGCGATCAAGCACGGCTTTCCTCCAAACGGAGGGCCAGAAAATAAGTGCTAAACGACTGCTCCTTCCTGCAATCAAAATTCTAACAACACAAAATTTCACAAGCCAATATCTCCAACAAATAGGATAGTCAAACAATATATCAATGCTGAAAAATAAACGTCCATACAACAAACAAACCACAAAATAAAGGAGATGTCCGAGGCGAGAAGATCCGGTGGGTATGGGAGTAAATCCGGGTCCGGAAATATGATCGGTTGGCTGTCCACGGTGGAAAACGGAGAGGGAAGGCTGAAAACGGATAGATCCGGACAAATACGGATAGATCCGGGCACGGGAGTGGTAGATCCGACGTTAGGGATCGGATCCGGGCAACGACGGGGTAAACGGTGGAGGAAATAGCGGATCGGAGAGGGGAAAGCCTAGATCTGAGTAGATCTAGGGTTTTAGGGGTTTACGGAAGTGGTTCCACGAAGAAGAGGGAGATGGGGAGCGTCGGCTGTATGTAGGGATCAGGGGGAGTGGTCGGTGGGGAGTATGAGGCTGGTGGCTGGGCGGGAATAGTGGAGGGGCTGCGGCGGCGCTGTTGGAAGGGAGGGCGGGGTTGGCTGCTGGAGGAAGGGGCGCTGCAGGAGGGCTGTCCAGCAGCAGGTCAGCGGCAAGGGGAAGGGGTTCAGCGGCTGTAGGAGAGGGGAAAACGGCGGAGAATGTTGGAAAAAGGAGGGGAAGGGTTAGGGTTACCTTGGGGAAGATTTTCCACCACTAGGAGTCAACACCTAGGGCTCCACGGCGTCGGCACCGGGGCTTGATCACAGAGTTCCGGGAATAGACTTCTCCAAAACCAGCAATGATCTATTCCCAGCCTCAAACTCTCCTATTTATAATGTTTAAAGCATTAGGGCAACCCGGAATTAACGGCTATGATTGGCTGTGGGTTCCGTGTGCCGATTACATGAAAATAAAAGCAAATAACATAAACTAATATATGAAAACGATTCGCGGCGCGCATCCGGACGCAACCGCGGGGTCGGATCGTCAGTCCGACCGAGTCTTCCGGCGCGAATAGACGAAAGCGGGACCCGCCTTGTGCTTGGCCGATGGTCCCCCATCAACTCCCCCCGACTGAAAAGAATTCATCTCCGATGAATGGAGACGATCGTACTGATGTCGAAGTCCGGGGGCGAGCCGATCCAGCTCCGTAGGTAGAATCCACGTGTCATCAGAGGCGGGGCAGCCTCTCCAACGAACCAGGTAGCGGCAAGAGAATCCAGTGGCGGTAGGAACGTACTCATGAGCAACAATGTCTGTAACACACTCCTCACTCTCTCGTGGGGTGGATCCCGGGGCGATCAGGGGCGCAGACGGTGTCACCAAAGGTGGAAGACTCTCAGGGGTGTTCACGGCTGGGGACGGGGCAAGTGGGGGCATAGGTGAGGCGGGAGGGGCTGCAGCTGATGGTGGAGTGGAGGGGCGGTGATCATACCGACTCGGGTCCAAATACTTGCGGGGCTCGTAGTAAGGAGTTAGGTCTTCAACATTGAATATCGGATGGATCCCCATACTTGCAGGGATATTTAGCTTGTAAGCATTAGTGCCGATTCGTTTAATGATCGAGTAGGGACCCATTCGCTTAGCGTGTAATTTCTTAGCATGCCCCTGCGGGAACCTCTCCGCTCGGATTCGGACCATAACTTGCTCGCCTTCCTTGAAAACCTGCTCTCGCCTGCTTAAATCTGCATGGGTTTTATAGCTTTCATTGCTTAAAATAATTTGTCGGCGGACTGACTCATGTAACTCATGCAAATGACGTGCAAATGACTCGGCGGACTCACTCGGACGGGATTCTAGTGGGCAAGGGAGAAGGTCAATAGGCTTCTTGGGCTCATACCCTAAGACTACATGAAACGGGCTCAGACCGGTGGACCGGTTAACCGAACTATTGTAGGCAAATTCAGCAATGGGTAGGATGGAGTCCCAACTCGCGACGTGCTCACCCACAAGACACCTAAGCAGGTTCCCTAAACTACGGTTCACGACCTCGGTCTGTCCGTCTGTCTGTGGGTGATATGCAGACGAAAACTTAAGGGTAGTGCCTGTTTTGTGCCATAGAGTTTTCCAAAAGTAGCTCACGAACCTGACATCTCTATCGGACACTATGGATGCCGGTAGGCCATGGAGCCTAAAGACGTCCCGAATGAAAATGGAAGCTACCCGTGATGCGTCAGCAGTCCTGGAACACGCTATGAAGTGGGCCATCTTCGAAAACCGGTCGACTACCACAAAGATGGAATCGTGTTTCCTAACTGTGCGTGGCAATCCGAGGACAAAGTCCATACTAATGTCTTCCCACGGCCTATTAGGGACGGGTAAGGGTGTATATAGGCCCGTATTTTGTTTAGTTCCCTTAGCCGTCTGGCACGTGCCACAATGTCAGACTACTCTAGCCACATCTCTCTTGAGGCCCGGCCAATAAAATCGATCTTCGACAATAGCTATAGTCTTATCCCTGCCAAAATGCCCGGCGGCCCCACCCGCATGGAGTTCCCAAATCAAGTAGTCACGATACGATGTACGGGGGATGCACATGTGGGAGCCCCGGTAGAGGTAGCCTTCCCAAATCTGGAAGCCATCGACAGAATCTGGTGGGTCTCGGGATAGAGCGATGTATACCTCACCGAAGTCGGAACACCCTGGATAATCAGCTATAATCCGCTCGAGTCCGTCTACGTGGGCCCTCAAGGTCTGGAGTAAAGTGACCCGCCGACTCAACGCATCGGCGGGTTTGTTCTCAACACCCGCTCGATGTTTGAGAACATAATGAAAATCCTGGAGGTATTCAACCCACTTCGCGTGCCTATGTCCAAGCTTCTTCTGAGAGTCTAAATATCGTAGCGCTTGGTGGTCAGAGTAGAGAACGAATTCTCGGGGCAGTAGGTAGTGCCTCCAGTACCGCAACGATTGGACAATCGCGTAAAACTCTCTATCATAGTTGGAATATTTTTGCTTGGCTTCATTTAGTTTCTCGCTGAAATAGGAGACCGGGTGTCCTTCCTGGCTAAGGACGCCACCGATACCCACTCCAGAGGCGTCACACGCAACCTCAAATGCCTTGCCAAAATCAGGAAGTCGTAATACCGGAGCTGAGGTCAGTCTTTCCTTAATCTCCACAAACGCTCGAGTGGCCGCGGGGGTCCACTGAAACTCGCCCTTCTTCAAACAACTCGTGAATGGAGCCATGATCGTGCTAAAGCCTTGAACGAACCTCTTGTAGAAGGTCGCTAACCCGTGGAAGCTACGGGCCTCGTGGATGGTCGACGGTAAGGGCCAGTCACGAATGGATCTGACCTTCTCAGGGTCGACGGACACTCCCGTGGAGGATACGATAAAACCTAAGAACTGCACAGACTCGGCGTGGAAGGAACACTTCTTCAGGTTCACGAATAGCTTCTCACCACGAAGGGTCTCAAAGAGGAGTCTCAAATGCTCTAGGTGGTCGCCCTGGGTCAGACTGTAAATCAATATATCATCGAAGTACACGACTAAGAACTTGCCCATATAAGGCCGTAAGATCTGGGTCATGACACGCATGAACGTGCTTGGGGCGTTGGACAGCCCAAACGGCATGACCAACCACTCATAAAGGCCATCCTTCGTCTTGAAGGCGGTCTTCCACTCGTCGCCCTCTCGAACCCGAATTTGGTGGTACCCGCTCCGTAGGTCGATCTTGGAGAAGATCCGGGCACCTGACATGGTATCTAATAAATCATCGAGTCGAGGGATGTGAAACCTGTACTTCACCGTGATTTTATTGATCGCACGACTATCGATACACATGCGCCAGCTGCCATCCTTCTTAGGGGTAAGAAGGGCGGGAACGGCGCAGGGGCTCAAACTCTCTCGAACGAACTGCTTCCGGAGAAGCTCGCCAACCTGCCGTTTGAGTTCGGCATGCTCGTCGGGATTCATACGATAATGTGGTAGGTTGGGGAGAGAGGCTCCCGGGACTAGGTCGATCGCGTGCTGGATATCGCGTAATGGAGGGAGCTCGTCAGGTAGCTCCTCTGGCATGATGTCAGCAAAGTCCTCAAGGAGGGCCTGAATCTCCGGGGGAAGATCAGGGGTCGTCGCCAGACTGTCGGAAGTCATAGTGGCAGCAACAATGTAGAACATGCCCGAGTCCACACTCTCCCGCAGGAACTCACTACATCGCAGGAGGTGTAACGGTCTCGACGACGTGGTGCTCGTAGAAGGCTCAATCGGACCCTTGTATTTCTCCTTGGGTCGGGTAGGTGATAGCGTAATCTTCTTGCCCTTATCATAAAATGAGAACGTGTTCGACCGGCCGTAACACGTGACATCGCGGTCGAACAGCCAAGGTCGCCCCAATAATACGTGGGCAACGTCCATGGGAATGACGTCACACCACACGTGATCCTCAGAGGTCGCTAACCGAATGGGGACAAGGCATCGCTGAGTCACCTGAATGGCGGTCTTGTCCACCCAAACGACCCGATAAGGGTGTGGATGGGGCTCCGCCTTCACTTGCATACGCTCTAGGCCCTTTTGGGCTACGATGTTGACACAGCTCCCACCATCAATGGCCAGTTTGCAGGGACCGCCTGCACTGGGAAAGTAGGTGTAGAAGATGGTGGTGCGGCGCCAATCCTCATCAACACGTGGGGTGTGTAGGAGGCGCCTAATCACTCCAAGCTCTAGTGACTTTTCAGCATCGCTCTCCCAACCATCCTCCACAGTGGCCCTGACATCCTCAGGGGCATCCTCGTCCTCGTCTAAATCCTGCTCCTCGCCCTCAACTAGCAGGTTCCGCGTGGGGCACCGCGCCGCCACGTGTCCTCTGCCGGAACATCTAAAACACACAATACCGCCAGGCTGCTGGCCATCAGTGGTCACGACCTTGCCCCTCGCATCGGTGGGGGTGCGAGAAGGCGTGGCCGCGGAGGTCTGGGCGGGAGCGAGTTTCCTAAACGTCGACGAATCCGTCCGGGCAGGGAACTGCTTCGTGCTAGGGGCACGAAGGTACTGCTCATACTCTAGCGCGAGTTGGAATATTTGATCTACCGTCTCCAAGCGGTGGGGAATCAGCTCTCTCCGGAGATCCGCACGGAGGCCAGCCTTGAATCGGGAGGCAGTGGCAATAGGCTCCTCAGAAATGTCGCTCCTAACGACCAGCTCGTCGAATCGAGCCATATACTCAGCTACGGAAAGCGTCCCCTGACGTAAGCTCTGCAGCTGATCAAGTAGCTGGTCACGGTAGGAAGCAGGGAGGTATTTATCCTTAAGCCTCTCCTTCATGTCATCCCATCGGGTGATGGGGTAGTAACCGTCACGATCTAAGGCTCGCTCAACACTAATCCAATACACCTTAGCCTGCCCGACTAACTTCATCTTGGCAAACCGGACACAACGATCATCACTCATGTCGTACCAATCAAAATAGTGATCCATGTCCAGGAGCCAGTCACTAAAGGCCTTCGGATCCAGGCGACCATCGAATGTCGGGGCATCGAGGCGAATCCTACGGGTGATGTCAAGGGCGCGATCACCTCTCTGCGGGTCAGGATAATCATCAGGATCGTCGTCACGGTCATAATCGTGCCGAGCGGGTGGGGGTCCGCGCTCACGTCGTCCCGGTGGGTAATACTCGTCTCGACGCTGGTCATGACGACCGTGTGGAGGGACACGGTCCCTGGGGCCAGGCTGACGTGGCATGCGGTAATCTTCCCGCGGGGGCGGGGTTCGGCCACGTGCTGGCTCAGGATTCCGCCTTACTGGCGGAGTGGGGGCTCTCACAGGAATCTCACGACGGTAGCGGTCAGCCGGTGGTGGATCACCTCTGACCCGCTGACCGCGGCGGGGAGAGTAGGCCGGATCATCCGCTACCTCATCGTCATGTAGGGAAGGAGTATCCCTAGCATTCTCTATCCTATCTAGGCGACGGTTCACCGCGGCAATATCAAGTTGTACGGTCTCAAACTGGGTGCCTAAAGCATCGAAACGGTTTAACATCAGACGCTCAAAATCCGTGGTGGCAGCGCTCGAATTCGAGCCTGCCGCTCGATCGTTGGTGACCTGTGGATCTACCATGCTTCTAAATGACCTACCACTACGGAGCATGCAAAACAGCCCAACCTGGCTCTGATACCAACTGATGTAGGGTAGGGTGCGTGCAATGCTAAGTAGGCTTACTAAGGTGAGTGGACACGGGTGACGCTATGTGAGAATGCGAATTTCCGCGCAACAAATTATTTTACAATGAAACATAACCCACGCATTAATAATTCAGCAAAAAGCAAATTACAAGTTCAGCGATCAAGCACGGCTTCTCCAAACGGAGGGCCAGAAAATAAGCGCTAAACGACTGCTCCTTCCTGCAATCAAAATTCTAACAACACAAATTTCACAAGCCAATATCTCCAACAAATAGGATAGTCAAACAATATATCAATGCTGAAAAATAAACGTCCATACAACAAACAAACCACAAAATAAAGGAGATGTCCGAGGCGAGAAGATCCGGTGGGTATGGGAGTAAATCCGGGTTCGGAAATATGATCGGTTGGCTGTCCACGGTGGAAAACGGAGAGGGAAGGCTGAAAACGGATAGATCCGGACAAATACGGATAGATCCGGGCACGGGAGTGGTAGATCCGACGTTAGGGATCGGATCCGGGCAACGACGGGGTAAACGGTGGAGGAAATAGCGGATCGGAGAGGGGAAAGCCTAGATCTGAGTAGATCTAGGGTTTTAGGGGTTTACGGAAGTGGTTCCACGAAGAAGAGGGAGATGGGGAGGGTCGGCTGTATGTAGGGATCAGGGGGAGTGGTCGGTGGGGAGTATGAGGCTGGTGGCTGGGCGGGAATAGTGGAGGGGCTGCGGCGGCGCTGTTGGAAGGGAGGGCGTGGTTGGCTGCTGGAGGAAGGGGCGCTGCAGGAGGGCTGTCCAGCAGCAGGTCAGCGGCAAGGGGAAGGGGTTCAGCGGCTGTAGGAGAGGGGAAAACGGCGGAGAATGTTGGAAAAAGGAGGGGAAGGGTTAGGGTTACCTTGGGGAAGATTTTCCACCACTAGGAGTCAACACCTAGGGCTCCACGGCGTCGACACCGGGGCTTGATCACAGAGTTCCGGGAATAGACTTCTCCAAAACCAGCAATGATCTATTCCCAGCCTCAAACTCTCCTATTTATAATGTTTAAAGCATTAGGGCAACCCGGAATTAACGGCTATGATTGGCCGTGGGTTCCGTGTGCCGATTACATGAAAATAAAAGCAAATAACATGAACTAATATATGAAAACGATTCGCGGCGCGCATCCGGACGCAACCGCGGGGTCGGATCGTCAGTCCGACCGAGTCTTCCGGCGCGAATAGACGAAAGCGGGACCCGCCTTGTGCTTGGCCGATGGTCCCCCATCACCATCGCTGATAAATGCTCACGCCAACACCAAGCTTTTCAGGTCAACACCAACCATCCGTACCGTTATATGCATGAAAAATGCTTGTCAACTATATAATTAATTAGCATTCTAATTAATTAGGTCTCTCACTGTACTGACTACATTTTACCTAAGAAATATTGAGTACATGTGGCGGTGGTTAAGAAAATAGTTGATATTTAACTCTACTCTGTATATATGATTAATTGTTGAGATTTTAAACTGTATATACAATTAAAATAATTTAGTTCATAATTCCACATCAAGTATTTTATGTAGATGTAAGTAATTGGCAATAAATTTATCTAAATTTATCTAAATTTTATTATTTCATCAACTAAATATCTTTCCACTCACAATTTCTCCTCCAAATCAAAGGCTCCCATTGGTGCGGCGTTTCATGCCAAACATAGAATATGTGTTTGGCATGACATTTGATGGGTTCCCAGAGTCAAATCAGGCCAAAGCGCTTGAGCAAGTCAGCCCGACCGAGTGAGCCGCGCGCATGAGGTGCGCTAACTCAAAGGGTCCCAAAATCAGCCCAAAGACACACAAGTGCACACGGCACAAAGGCAACCCGTGCACGCCCCATTGCGCGAGCGGGCCCGCGCAGCACGCTGGCCCGTGCAACGGGCCCCTCTCGCACGCCACGCACGCCCCTCTCGTGCGCCACGCGCACCCCTCTCGCGCGGACTCCACCGGCACTTCATCCCCTGACGCGCTGGAGGGCCGCCATCGTCGATGGGTAACCTGCCCAGGCCACCGGAACTGCCCGGGGGTATGCGCGTCATTTTTTGCCCGCATCATTTTTGGGAAATTGGTGATGCAGGTGATCAGAATCAAGCGACGTCATTCGTAACCTCCAAATTCAACCGGGTGCAATTACCAGGACGTCATCTCAAGAAAGCTATACCACATGCCTTCATTAATTTAAAGGGGAGCCATCCATGAGGCATTTGAGAGCTCGGTGGTTTTCCGGCGGGTGCGTGGGAAACAAATCGTTTTTTCTCTCTGAATCTACTCTGCTTCCTCTCAAGTCCGCTCACGTTCAACGCTTAAGCGGACGCCATCGCAAAAGTTTTGTGGGCTTAACTTCAGCAAGCGCCAAAGAAGATCGGCAGATCGCCCTAGCGGACGCTCTCGTAGCCGTTCCATGGACTTAGCTTCAGCGAGCGCCAAAGAGGACAAAAGATCGCTCTAGTGGATGCTCTCACAGCAGCTCCAGAGACTTAGGCTTCGTTTGGGAGAACTTATTTTCACCGGTCAAGCGGTTACGACCGCATGAACTTGACCTTAATTAAGGTCCGGTTCATGCGGTCGTAACCGCTTGACCGGTGAAAATAAGTCCCCCCAAACGAAGCCTCAGTCATTTTTCCCCTTTTTTCGCATTTAAAACTTGTAAACTGAGAGATGGTCTGTCACCCTCTAGAGAACTCAAACACTTGTAACCTTAAAAAATATAGTGGATTCTAGCCCGACACCATACCGGTCACGTGATTTTTTACCATTTCCAAATTTTCCACGCTAAAACACCTCGTGTCATTGTTGTTTGGTTTACTCTTTGACTGCTTGCACGCCCGATCCAAATTGGGGCTAAGCCGGTCCGATTCCCCGGACCGGAGTAAAACTGGGTGACCAGCAACAACACTAATTATGACCGCCACCAAAAAAGGAAATTAGTTTTGAATACAAAAATGGATGAAGTTCGTAACCTCCGGGCCCACAATCACCACCTCTATGCCAAACTGAGCCAAAGAAAGCCACAGGGTTTCCGCGTTTCTTGAAAATCACTACCAAAGGCAAATTATATGCTTACAACTCATAAAGAATACCGACAGAAATAAAAGCTTAAAGTAGCCTAACTAATAAAGAAAAGTTCATAAATTATTATTTTTATTATAATATATATATATAATTTATATAGATATAGATATTAATAAGGGACTTACAGCTAGACATGCATTACATTATGTAGATCGAAGGGTTCAAATATGACATGAACTATAACGCCGTACGGCTTGTAATCGTGGTAACACGATTCATATATATGCACACCAATTAACCCTGGATCCCCATTAAAATGTTTGACTCTGAAGTTCAATCGGTCAAACCTCTTCTGATCATCGCAAATTGTCAACTTTGTCAACGATATATAATTCAAGTGGTGTCCGTTAATATTGTACGGAGTCGATCTCATGTACGTCGACGACGATCATTGTAATAATTATACTCGTCTGGGGTTGCGGCGGCGGATGCCAGCTGCTGAAACCTCAACTGTTCATAGAAATTCTTTATGAACTCATCGGCCGCCCTGTCAATCCGGCCTCCGTCCGCCCCCTCGCCATCCTCCTGAATCGGGAACGGAGAGTCCGTTATCCTCAGCTTCCGAACCATCATCGGAGTGCTCCTCCCCAGCCCCATTAGCATCGGGGATGGCGTAGGAAAAGCCGACGACCCCGCCGGCGATCCGGCGTCCAAGATCTGATCTGCATTCATCATCTCAAAAGCCCTGGCCATGGCCACCGCGTCAAAGCTGTCGTCTGCTGGCCGCAGGTGGCGGGAGCTTCTCTTCTTGGCGGTGGTGTGGAAGTAGTTGAAGGCGTAGGAAGGGGTGTTGCTGCAGCTGAACTGGACTTCTTTGGAGTCGGGATGGCGGTTGTCGGCGGTGGTTTGATGGTGGTGGTGGTGGTGGAAGAGGGTGAGGAGGCTGGTGAGAACTTTTCCGGCGAGCTTTCCGCGCTTGAGGACGAGGTGGAGGTCCATGAGGAGCTTGCTTTTGGATATTCCTTTGCGCAGCATGTAGTAGATTGTTCGGACGATGCGCATCAGTCTCTTGCCGATGGGGGCGGGAGGGCTGCCGGATTCCATTTTGGCTTCTTTAGAGGTGGTGGCCGTATCTGCAGATTTCTGTATTAGGAAGAGAGAGAGAGAGGAGAGGATCTGCTGTTTGTATGCTTCTTTGCTTTGGTGTTGGGGCGAGTAGAGAAAGAGAGGAGCGGGTGGTATTTAAAGGGAGAAAGAGTGGTTTAGTGTTTGGGCCCGCCGCCGGGGATGTTTATATAAGGGGTGTTTATATAGATAATATGAAGAGAGAGAGAGAGAGAGAGAGAGAGAGAGAGAGTATTCTACTCTAGGCAAAAATTTACAAGGTAATATAATATTGATAGATATATATATATAAAAGATATTATTCTATAATAATAAATATATGAATTTATGGGCTTTTAGTTGGACGGTTGAGATAACCATATTTGTGATTATGATGAATAGTTGAGATTGTAATGTGCAGATCATATTACAAAGCTGATTGATAATCATGCATTTTATTTGGCTATTTATATTCTCTTATTTTGAAAAATAAAACAGCATTATAATCCTCAAAAAGACCTAAACGCACCCCACTCCCCTACGGCGATTTCCGGGCGACGAGGTCCAGTTTTCCTCCCCTTTCGACTCTGTAGCTAGCCTTGCTCTGTACCTTCCGGTGAGTCGTCTCTCCCTTTTCCTCTTAAATTTCTTCTACTCTAGAACCCTAGATTTCTCAAATCTTCTTAAAATTGTTTTTCTAGGTTTCGGAATTCGTAAGATTATTCTCTTTGGTTGATCCCCAGTGTGATTATTTTTCTGTCATTTCTTTCAACTCTCCTAAAATGTATGGATACCCAAACTTAAAAAAAAAATCTTAGGTTTTGATTGCTCCAAATCAGTTACTTTTGCTCGTAAATTTTAGAGTTGAAATTTTTTGAAGGTATATATTGTTCCTAGATTAAACCAAAAAATTGGGTTTTGTAAAATTTTCTACCAAAACTTTGTTAGATGGGGATATATATTATGTGAGATGTCATTGCGGCTTCAGAGTTATTAGTATAACACTAGATATGAGTGATAATTGGATGCAAGTCCGGCATGATTTAGTAAGTGAAGTCTACGAAAAACAATTTTGTATAATGAAATTTTTGGAGTCTCGAAGACATTAAAGTTACTTAAGGCTCTTGATTTTTGCGTAGTTCCAAACCCACTTGATAAGTGGATGACAATGCCCGACATGGAGTTATTGGTGGTTTCATGCTATAACATTCAGTTGGTGCACTTTTCAATTCAGCAATCATTCACATTTCTTCCGTTGCATTCAACTCTTACTCTTGTCCGAAAGATTGTTTACATGATCAGATATATAAATGACAGATAAAAGAAGATTGTACAGTGCCGCCGGTATTTCCTATCTAGACGATCGAGATACCATGAACAACAAGCTAAAGAATGAGGTGTATCATATATAACTATAGTTGTCACTTAAAATCGAAAACCGTAAATCGAACCGGAATTGAACCGGAACCGCAAAGAATCGGACCGAACCGTTCGCGAATTATTTGGGTTCCGGTTTGAATTTTGGAACCGTGAACAGCATTGGTCCGGGTGTGGTTCTTCCATTTTATTATCCGGACCGGAACCAGAATCGAAACCGCAATATACAAGTCTCAAGTGGTTTCAAGATTTTTAGAACCGATCCGAACCGGACCGAAGCAGAACCGAACCGCAACCCGTTTATTATTGTTATTATTATTAATAATATTATTATTATATTATTATTATTTTTATAATATATCTATACTTATTATTATGTGCGAAACTGATGCAGTTTGAACTTAAACCGCAATCGCAACAAATAGAGACGGTTTTGAACTGAATAAAATTGCACCGCATCAAAATCGTGTTGTGGTTTAACATTAGTGCGATTTAAAGTCAGTTTTTGCGGTGTACTTTTAGTTTTTATACAGTCATATAATGTATTTTTAACTTTTCTCACATATTTTTTTTTATATTTTGTTTTAAAAATATTGAGAATATACAACTACTATTTAATAGTAATTACGAAGACAAATCTAATTGTACTTGATAAATTAGTCAAATTGAATTAACTAATATATTCTTCAAACAAAATTTTAGTTGTCAAATAAGATTTCAAGAGCAACAATTCAAAGTTCTTTACCCTATGTTGAGTCGTGGTCTTCAGCAACATGAACATTATTGCATCAACATTACACGATTGGAACCAATTGGAACCGTACCGAACCGCATAGAACCGGACCGAACCGTTAGTGACCGGTTTGGTTTTGGTTCTTGTTGAACCGTAACCGAAACCGTTAAAACCACGGTTTCAAAAATTATGTTGGAACCGGAATCAGAACCGGAATCGGTCAAACCTATTAGGCGGTCCAGGCTTAGCCGGTTCTCCCCTTTGTATTTAAACAGTTGTTGATGTTGTACAGGGCACGGTTCAAGCTTTACATGGTATCAGAGCCCCTCTAGGGTTTCTCCTCCCAGCCGCCGTCGCCGATCACTCTCTCCCCTCCTCCTTTCGCTCGCTCGTCTCCGCTCTCTCTCTCTCCTCCGGCGATCTCTCGTCGGCCTGCCCTCTCTCCCGCAGATCTCGAGTCTGGTGGCTGGCCTGCTCGTTCAGATCTCCTGCTTTTCTCCTCCCTCATGGCGCCCGAGAAAACTGTCCTGGAGCCGTCTCCCTCCAGCGAGCCGTCTCCCTCGCTGTCTACCTCGCCGTCCCCCTCGTTTCACCCAGCTCTTGCCGTCTCCAACATTCGGAACGCCATTCCCATCCTCTTGGATCAGGAAACAACCCTCTCCCTCTATTCTTCCTGGGCTGAACTCTTTCAGATCACCGCGCGAGCCTACGATGTGCGAGATCACATCATACCAACACAGTCCACGGACACGAATGCCGTCCCCAATCCCGCTGCCCTGCATCTTTGGCAGCGCCTTGATGCTGTCGTTCTCCAGTGGATCTATGGTACCATCTCGCAAGATCTCCTCCTTACGATCATCGAACCAGGCTCTACTGCTCAGGCCGCATGGGAACGCCTAGCTGACATTTTCCAGGACAACAAACAAACTCGGGTTGTTCAACTGGAAAACGAGTTCTCGGGCGTGCGACTCGACCAATTTCCCAACGCCACCGCCTACTACAAGACGCTTAAAACTCTTGCCGATCAACTCGCGGCCGTCGGCTCCCCTGTTCCGAACGATCGGCTCGTCCTGCGTCTGGTGGCCGGCCTCTCTGAACAGTTTGACACTGTTGCTATCATAATCAATCAAACTACCCCTCTGCCAACTTTCGCTCAAGCGCGATCCATGTTGACGCTCGAGGAAACGCGCAAATCGCGCCAGCACGCTCCGACCGCCATGGCCAACACAACCCGCCCTGCGTCACCCCCAACCGACCCAGTCTCAACTCATGGACGGCACCATCACCGAGGTGGACGCAGTCGCAATGGCCACCGTGGACGTGGCCGTGGCCATCCTGGCCGTGGGGGCTCCACCACCAACATGATGTGGCCAGGTCCGCCTTGGGCTGCTTCTTGGCCTCAATGGCAGCAACCATGGGCCGCTCCTCCTTGCCCGTACCCCACAGCTCCGTGGACCCGTGCTCCGCCTCCGTCGCAATCCTCCTCTCCCGGTGTCATTGGTCCTCGCCCTCATGCGCTTCACGCTACTGCCGCGCCGGAACCTCACTACTATCCCACGGACTTTGCCTCTGCTATGCAAACTCTCACTCTCCAACAACCGGATGAAAATTGGTACATGGACACCGGTGCCTCGTCTCACATGACTTCTAGTCCGGGTAATCTCTCCTCTCTCTCCAACTCGAGAATTCATAAATCTATCCTTGTTGGTAATGGCAACTATATCCCAGTTCATGGTCTCGGCCACTGCACCCTACCATCCTCTCATCACCTGATAACTCTCACCAATGTTCTTCTTGCCCCACAACTTGTCAAAAATTTAATTTCCGTACGTCAATTTACCAAAGATAACCACTGTTCCGTTGAATTTGACCCGCTCGGTTTTTCTGTGAAGGATCTTACGACGGGAACAACTCACATGCGATGTGACAGCTCGGGAGACTTGTACCATGTTTGCCCGACCACCAATTCTACAACGCCCCCCCCCCCCCCCCCCCCCCCCCGGGGCCGCTCTCTCCGCTCTATCATCCACCACGTGGCACCACCGACTTGGGCATCCCGGGACTCCCGTCTTCAACTTACTTCGGCAACATCACCATATTGCGTGTTCCAAAAGTACCGGCAGTCCGCTTTGTCAGTCCTGTCAACTTGGCAAACACATTAAACTTCCTTTTGATTCATCTCTATCTTGTACTTTTGCACCATTTGATCTCATTCACAGTGATGTTTGGACTTCTCCCATGCTGGGTAATAATAATTATCGTTATTATGTGTTATTTTTAGATGATTATACTCATTTCGTATGAATTTTCCCTCTCGCTCATAAATCTCAGGTCTTTAGTACTTTTCTTGCTTTTCGCACCTACATACGCACTCAATTTGAAAGCAACATCAAAACCTTCCAATGTGACAATGGATGCGATTACGATAACACGCTCTTTCACAACCTGTGTGCCCAACACGGAATGCAACTCCGGTTCTCGTGCCCCTATACCTCTCCGCAAAATGGCAAAGCCGAACGCATGATTCGGACACTAAACAATATCTCCCGCACCCTCCTCATTCATGCTTCCATACCACCTACCTACTGGCCCCGCTCACTCCAAATGGCCGCATATCTCCATAATATCCTACCCACCACTGTCCTCGGCTTCTCCACTCCTACTCTAACCCTTTATCGTCGCCAACCAACGTACTCTCATCTCCGTACGTTCGGTTGTCTATGCTACCCCAACCTCTCCGACACCACCAAACATAAACTTCTTCCCCGCTCCAAGGCTTGCGTTTTCCTTGGCTTCCCCACCAACCATAGAGGATACAAATGCCTTGACATCCTCACCGGCAAGTTTATTATCTCCCGGCATGTTACCTTCGATGAACACACATTCCCGTTCTCGTCTCCACGGGCTCCACCTTCATCCACTTCGACCTCCCTACCTGAAGAGCCACCATACCCTTCCTACCTGCTTCCTGTTGGGCAGCCCGGTTCACCACCTCCACTGCATGGCTACCCGCCAACTTCCCCACCAACAACCCCTCTATATCCTACCTACTTGCATCCTGTTGGGCAGCCCGGTTCACCACCTCCACAGCATGGCTACCCACCCACTTCCCCACCAACAACCCAACACACCAACACCTCAACAACAAATCCCAAACCGAGGGCCACACAGCATGACTACCCGTAGCCAACACGGCATCCTCAAACCTCGAATCCCGCTTAACCTCTCCATGATCTCTGTCTCTATCTCGCCTCTTCCTCAATCACATATCACGGCCCTCCATGATCCGCACTGGAAAGCTGCTATGGCTGACGAGTTTAATGCTCTTCTCGAGAACGAGACATGGGAGCTAGTTCCCCGGCCTCGAAATGTTAATGTGATCCGTTGCATGTGGCTGTTCAAACATAAATTTCGCTCTGATGGCTCTCTTGAGCGACACAAAGCTCGCCTTGTTGTTAATGGCAGGTCCCAACAGGTTGGCGTGGATTGTGCCGAGACATTCAGCCCGGTGGTTAAACCAGCGACTATTCGCCTTGTTCTCAGCATTGCGCTTTCTAATCAGTGGCCCATTCACCAACTCGACGTCAAAAACGCGTTCCTACATGGCCGTTTGGAAGAGCTTGTTTTCATGCGTCAACCCCCCGGTTTCAAAGATCCTTCTCGGCCCCAACATGTATGCCGCCTCCGCAAAAGTCTTTACGGCCTCAAGCAGGCCCCCCGGGCCTGGTATCATCGTTTTGCCTCGTTTGTCGCCACGATTGGCTTCTCTCACAGCAAGTCCGATCACTCTTTGTTCATTTTTCGGCACGGACCTGACATTTCCTACCTACTCCTGTACGTGGACGACATCATCCTTGTCACGTCGACCGATGCTCTCCGGAAGCAGCTCATTTCTGCTCTCAGTGCGGAATTCTCCATGACAGTTTTGGGGTCTCTTCATTTTTTCCTTGGCATACACGTGACTCGCGACAACAATGGCCTTTTCCTGTCCCAACAGAGCTACGCTGCTGACATCATCAACCGGGCGAACTTAGCCAATTGCAACTCCGTTGCTACCCCCGTGGATTCTCATGCCAAACTCAGCGCTGCCTCCGGTCCGCCCGTTTCGAATCCTACCCTCTACCGCAGCCTGGCCGGGCCCTTCAATATCTTACATTCACGCGGCCGGACATCTCTTACGCGGTTCAACAAATCTGCCTCTTCATGCATGACCCGCGCGAACCTCACTGGCATGCTCTCAAACGCATCATCCGCTATCTTCAAGGCACACTCCATCTCGGTCTGCAGCTCTCTCCGTCACCGTCGGACAAACTCGTTCTTTACACGGACGCAGATTGGGGTGGTTGTCCAGACACTCGACGCTCCACCTCCGGATATTGTGCTTTTCTGGGTGATAATCTCATATCTTGGTCCTCCAAGCGACAGCCAACCCTCTCCCGCTCTAGCGCTGAAGCGGAATACCGCGGAGTTGCCAACGCCGTCGCTGAAGCTTGTTGGCTCCGCAACATTCTTCTCGAGCTACAACGTCCGCTCCACTCCGCCTCCGTCATCTACTGCGACAATGTAAGCGCCATCTATCTCTCCGGCAACCCAGTTCAACATCAACGCAGCAAACACATTGAAATGGACATTCACTTTGTGCGCGAAAAAATTGCTCTCGGCCACATCCGCGTTCTTCATGTCCCCTCCGCCTATCAGTATGCCGACATCTTCACCAAGGGCTTACCTCGCCAGGTATTCCAGGACTTCAGATCCAGTCTTCGCGTTCGCAAGGCTGCCGCTACAACTGCGGGGGTGTATTAGGCGGTCCAGGCTTAGCCGGTTCTCCCCTTTGTATTTAAACTGCTGTTGATGTTGTACAGGGCACGGTTCAAGCTTTACAAAACCAAATACAGTTTTGGTTCTAATTTGAAGAACCGTTACCTTAGCGGTTCGATTCACGATTTTAATAGAACCGGAACCGTGGCAGCTCTGTATATAACGCGATTTTTTAAATGAGATGGTATGAATATTTACTAAAATTTATTCATTTCTTAGTGCCCTTTTTAATCAAATTATATCATAATATATTTTGCTCTCATAGTGCAATTTTGAGATATTTTTGGAGATCTTTATGATGGACGGTTGAAGAATTTTGAAGATCGATTTTGATGATTTAAATCATTAGGTTCGCACCGCCTAATATGAATGTTTACATTTATTATTGTCTTTGTATTTGTTAATTATTATTCTCTCCTTTTTAGGTTTTTTTGGGAAATGTCTACATCAATGGGCACATCCAATACTATTTGGATTTATAGATCAATATTTTGTTAGATCAAATATATTTGTTTTTTTTTTGGAACAACGTTATTTTTATGGGAAGATGTATTAAAACAGTTCATTTTGTGTTGGACACTCAATATATATGTCTAATTCTATCTATAAAATTAATTTAGAACAATTTATTTTGGGGTCTACGAATAGCATAGTGAACTACATGAAATGGCCAAAAAAAGATACATGAATATCAATCACCTATTACAAAAAAATGTATAATATATTAGCTATTGTGAGAATATTTTAGATAAAGCTAAAAATTTATAATGTTGCCTAAAAATGCATGATTTTCTTATTAGATGTAAAATAGAATGATATATAATCATACAAGATAATATACACTTAAAAATGGGCTGAAAATATTGGCGCACTTATTAGTAAAGTTTTTGGCCAATTAAGTTAGCTCACTAGAAATAACTAATAAGCAATTTATCCTTTTTTTAGAAAGGAAAAAGAAAAAGAAAAAGGGGGGGACGAATAGGGACATCGTTTTAAACGTGCGTCTTTAAGAGCCGGGTAACACTCAAAATTAGGGGTGCAACTCGGATCGGTTCGGTTCGGTTCCACCCAAAACCAAGAACCGACCAATGTTTGTTCGGTTCCAAACTTTTGGAACCGGAACCAACCCACGGTCCTAAAGTATAGAACCGGATTCGAACCGCTTGCTTCGGTTCGGTTCCGGTTCGGTTCTCGGTTCTACCTGTCTCAAAATAATTAAAAAAATTACTCTTTCAACTCATGATCATTTGTAATACAACTACCAATGTCTCAAAATAATTGTATCATGATTCTTTATAATATTGAAGTCATATAACTACATGAGTACAATAACTATTCTCTTTAGTCATACGACTATATTGTCAATTATTTTCTCGTATTAAGTGATACGACTATAATAGTTGTTTCAAAATATTTTTTTAGCATTGATATTCGGTTCTCGGGTCGGTTCTGGGTACCCGACCCTTGGAACCAGGAACCGAACCAAATTGTCGGTTTTTGTATTATGAGAACCGGACCTGAACCGAGCCTATTTGGAACCGACCCAAATCATTCGGTTCGGTTCAGTTCTGGTCCGGTTCTCGGTTCTTCGGTTATTTTTGCACACTCATACTCAAAACTGGTTCTGATCCTTTAGCCAATTAGGTGCAGTTCAATGTTATAAGCAAACCAATTTCTGCTTCTAGCAAACCCAAAAAACGTAAATTTTCACATTTTTTTCTCTCGTCAAAAAATGTTACTACCAAACCCTCCCAAAACATTCCTTTCCCTCTCTTCGTATTCTTCCTCCCTCTCTTCCCGCTCGCTCCTCCGTAGCTATAATCGACCCCGGTTCAGATATGTAGCGTTTTGGTGAGTGACTTTTCTGGATGCTTTGTGGGGGCTCTTGTGGAGTTTGGTCTCCGCTGGTTTGATGGATAAGAAACGGAATGGGGCTGCCGGCATCGCACCGCTGCCTGTTTTGCTCCTCCTGTCCACGATGATGTTGCGGAGTTTTTTACGGCGCATTCATCCGGCTCTGCGAGGGGTTTCCGCGCCCCCTCTGAAGTTTCTTCTTCATCCTCAACATCTTCAAATTCTGAGCAACATGTTTGTGTGCAAGGATGCAGCTCCATTGTTTCTCGCTCGTTCTCACGATTAATTCCAGCCGATTCGTGCCTTCTTCATCATTCACAAAGGTGTTCTCGCGATGCCTGGACGTTCTTTCTGTTCCAGATCTTGTGTAACTCGACCACTCCCCGCCGAAGTATGCTATTGTTAGAGGCTCCGCTCAAGATAGTCCACCAAAGCTCATCAAATGTGGAATGACTTTATATAGTATCTCCAGCGTAGAGCCCTTAACCCTAGTGACACAAAACACATAGGGTCGTTTCGAGCCGGTCCTGAGTCGGCCCTTATATAATCTTTTTTTGGGTGGTTTGCTTTTCAAGTAACCATTTTTGAATTTTTGGGTTTTCAAGCAGTAATGATTTGCTAGTAACAACATCTTTTTTTAATGATGATATACACATGATGATTAATAATACACATTATTTTCTTAAAATAAGATTATAATTTTAATGGTCTAGACAATACGATTGAGTCCGCTAACTAGATCGAGCCTAAGATGGAACAAGCGCACGAGTTTGGAGGGCGAGCGGCAGGCCGAGTCATTCCCTGCTTACTTTGAGAGAAAACAACTTCAAACAAAACTCTCTAAAACTGAAAAGCATCGGCTTTTTTTGTAAAGAAAAAAAAAATGGAACTTTTAAAATAGATCTAAAGACAAAAGCTGCACTTTTTAATTAAAACAAAACCCTTAATTAAAACATATTTGATCATTTGAAATATAATACCCAAATACTTTGAGAGAAAAAAATGATCAATTATCGAATAAAAGCACTTAGAGAATCCTAAATGAGGAGCATATCAAGCTAATATATATTTTTGAAGTAATAAAATTTTGCTCACATGCATATGATGTGCATAATGCATGCCTTAGCAGGTGAGTAAAGAATCCAACTTTATATTCCAAAAATATTCCTTAAAACTAAATGACATAGGTCTTAATTAATTAATTAATTAACTCTTTATGAGGCACTTGCATAGGATCTTTCCCAATTCCCAATTCCGCAGCGGGGCCGCAGGCGCAGCTTTACCACACTCTTCTCGTTTATTCATACGTCACTCTTCTTCTTCTTCTTTTTTCATAAAAAAACACAAGTGCAATAATATCTTATATTATATTATAGCCAAAATATTTAAATGAGTACCTAAGATTTATGGCCCCTTTGGTTCGGCGGATCCGCTTGGGAGCGTCTGGACAGAAACTGCGGTTCTATGAAACGCGGCGTTTGGTTCGGCGATTCTATGAAACGGCGTTTTTTAATAAACACGTTTTTCTTATCATGTCAGCCGGGGTTCCTTCCTCCAGTCCAGACGGTCCAGACCCGCGGCTAGGGCTTCTTCCTCGACTCTGGAGCGCTCCCCGATTCTTCTCTTCGCCCAATCGATTTCTCGCCAGCATTTTTCGCCGCCAAACGGACCTTCTCCCCGCCCGCCGGCGATGCCAACCTTCGTGCTTCACTTCTTCCTCCACTGTCGTCTACTGCTCCACATTCTTCAAAGCCACTTCCGATCTCTATGGTGAAGGTAATCATCGACTCCTCCACATTTTTAGGGATAGATATGTGTTGTCGTCTACTGCTCCTACTCGATTTCTCATATATTTGATGATAAATATGTGTTTGTCTTTTCAAAAATCGAATTCCTTTTTTGACAAAGTAGATCTATGGATATGTGTGTGTGTGGTGTTTGTGTGTTTATTTATGTATGTGTGGCTGTGTATATATGTGTGTGTTTATTTGTGGCTGTGTATATGTGTGTGTGTGTGTGTGTGTGTGTGTGTGTGTTTATTTATGTGTGTGTGGTGTTTGTGTGTTTATATCTATATATTTGTGTGGTGTTTGTGTGTGTGTTTATTTATGTATGTGTGGATGTGTATGTGTGTGTGTGTTTATGTGGTGTTTGTTTGTGTTTGTATGTGTGTGTGTGGAGATGGAGGTGTTTGTTTGTGTTTGTATGTGTGTGTGTGGAGATGGAGGTGTTTGTTTGTGTTTGTATGTGTGTGTGTGTTTATGTGTGTATGTTTGTTTGTGTTTGTATGTGTGTGTGTGTATTTATGTATGTGTGTGTGTGTGTGTGTGTGTGTGTGTGTGTGTGTGTGTGTGTGTGTGTGTTTGTGTATGTATGTGTGTGTTTTTTTTGGTGTGTTATATATTTGCACCGGAAGGACGCCGAGAGATATTCAATCATGCACATTCATCACTTAGAAGTGTGATTGAAAGATCATTCGGCATTTGGAAGAAGACGGACATATTACGGGATATGCCGAGCTACAACTTCGCTAAACAAGGCGATATTGTGATGACGACTATGACATTGCATAATTTTATTCGACGGCACCCTTCACGAAGGGATATTGATTTCAGTGACTGCGAACAAGGATGTGAGGATGAGGTGGTGAGCACCCAAGGACATCGAGAAATTTGTTCTGATACTACAGGCGGTGTAGAAGAGATGATCACGTTGCGTGAAAGTATAGCGCAACGGTTGTACGCTTCTAGATCGTAGATGGTGGGAAGAAATGTTGTTATTTTTATCTATTGTAGTAACTATTAACAAGCTTATGTATTTTATGTGTATTGAGTATTATATTAAGAAAAAAATTCATCAAAAACTCCATCTTGTTACCAAACAAAATTTTCAAAACACTATTTCAATAAGCACTGAAAACTCCATTTGACCCAAACAGTTTTTATGACAACTCCATTTCTCAGAAACAACTCTTTTTCAAAACTCCATTTCTGATCAGCAGCTTTTCATCAGCAACAGCCCAACCAAACGCACCCTTGAAGAATATTTGAAATACTTCATTCAACTTTCTAACTTTATCAAATCAGTCCCAAATAACTTCTCCGTTCATTTAATTAACGGGATTCCTTCTCCGACCTTTCTTCGCCGCCCTCGCTACTTCGTTGTCGTCCTCTACTTTGTAGACCTCGAAAAATGCTGAGTTGGAGAATGCCAAGTCTTGAAACCTACATGAAGAAGATGAAGAATAGAAAAACAGAGCTTCGTTTAGTAAAACGGATCAAATCGAAGATAATTTACTCGGTGAGAGTGATTTGGAAATCCGAAGGGATGAGAAATTGCTAGAAAAAGATGAAATCATGAAAAAGATCATAAAAAGTCTAAAAATGCACCAGCGAAGTCATCCAGCAGAAGAAATGAATCAAAGTTCCTCAACTCTGACCCAAGAATCCAGAACGAAGAAGAATCTAATAGCCAAATATTCAGAAACTATACCCTTCGATGCTCTAGCGAACGGTGGCGCCGTGACCTTTTTTCATCTGCTTCGCCATGGAGATGGAGTAGAGACAGCATGCGGCTTTGAAGCACCACGGGGCGGGAAAGAAGGTAAATATGACGGATGTCTACGATGTAGCGGACGACGGTGAAATAGCGGACGACGGCGAAGAAAGGTCGGAGAAGGAATCATGTTAATTAAATTGATGGAAATGTTATTTGGGATTGATATGGTTAATTTTAGAAAATTGAGGGACCTATTTCAACCTTTTGAAATTTTAGGGACCTATTTCAAATATCTCTCAAACGTAACCTTAGGGACTCATTTAGATATTTTGCATATATTATATTATATATTTATTAACATATGTAGACACAGAAAAATTCTGCCGGCACATTCTCTCCACATTCAGGCGGCATATTTTCGATCTGGATCCCCGAGCAGGATCTCAGTCCGGGTTATACCAGATTGTGACACGTGGCACAAATACGTCAAAAAATTTGAAAGGCCTAGCTGAAATATACAATGCAGGATAAACTTTTTCTTACGGTCCCGTTCTCGTGCATAAGCGGGGGCGCTCCCGATTGTTGGATCTTATGGCACCCTTAGAGGGGGGGGGGGGTGAATAAGGGAATAAAAAATCTTTTTATAAATTTTAAGAAAATTACTAAATTGTTTTATAATATGAGAAAGGCAAAATAACAATTTAGCTAATTTGTGAGAATATCATAATTTTCATCTTTAGAAATAAGTACTAAATTGTTTTATGATTAAAAGATTGAAATAAACAATTTAGTTAAAGTAATTTGAATTGAAAAACTTTGTAACCAATATATTAAAGATAACGCCAAAGGAGAGAAATCAAGTAAACACAAATAAAGACATGATTGTATTTATATAAAAAAATGTGTTTACAAAATTTGATTTCAATATCGCTAGAAATCGGAGGCGTACAAAAATAAATTTCTTTTCCTTTTCTATACCGACTTGTATCCCCACAAACCGGTTGGCTTTAGCCTATCCTTCCCCGGATAAGGCCTCAAGCCGCTCTAGCCAATCCTTCCCCGGATATGGCCCCCCGGATATGGCCTCGAGCCCCCCAAGATCTAATTACCTAGAACTAGTCGCCAACACAAGGCGAATTTCCCCCTAAGTCCTACCCAGACCTAGTCGCCAACACAAGGCGAATTCTCTAAACAGTTACAAAAGTTTGGAATGGAAATAATGAAAAAACAATAATAAAAACTCCCTATATGAGATCTCTGGAGTCGAGGATGAAGGATCGTTGTAGCATAAGCGAGGTAGAAGCGATCATCCTTCGGATGTAGCGTGACATAGTCCTCCTCCAGAATTCTCCTTAAGCTTTTTGTGGGAGATCCATCTTCGGCAGCATAACAGCACTGGAATTTGTGGCACAAGCAACCTCTCTGGGATGGATAGCCAAAACGAGAAGCAAAAGTCCAATTTATAGAACTTGGAGCTAGCGCCTACGGTAGTGGCTAGCGCCGGCGGTAGCGTTCGTGTGGAGAGGTTGCGAAACCGTCGACGGCGTGGCGCTGTGCACGAACTGGAGATAGCGCATGGCGGTAGCGATAACGCTGGCGGTAGCGGGAGATAGCGCTGGCGGTGGCGGGTGGTTGCGAAACCGTCGCTGCACACGAACTCGAGATAGCGCCTGGCGGTAGCAATAGCGCTGGCGGTAGTGTTGGCGGTAGCGGTAGCGCTAGCGATAGCGCTGGCGGTAGCTCTGCTCCTTTCAAAAGTTTGTTCCAAGCTGCTTTCTACCTGTGGAGTATTGCACCTATAGTTCCTGCACACTATAAACACACTACAAGCAATATCAAATACAATATGTGATTTGTTATTCTCAAACAAAGGGATGTGACACACATGTCCAACAATCTCCCCCTTTTGATAATAACAAATCCTCTAAGCAAGAAATCAACAATAATGTTTATAGATAAGATAAGCAAGATAAAAGTGCAACTATAGTAAATGATATGCATGATAATGTGCATACTCCCCCTATCTTAATGCTCCCCCTACATAAATGCAATTTATGTGTTACTCCCCCTAAATGATAGATTTCATGAATTAGTCTCCCCTTATTTATCTATATTTCTCATATATAGATTTCTTCAATTAATCTCCACCTTTTGGTATTATCAAAAGAAGGTGGGATGAGGGTAGTAAGGAGGCAATTATATATCATGATCGAGCTTTTCGAAATATAAATAATGATAAAGAGTTTAAGCATAGCATAAATAAGAGGTTTCAAATATAAAGATAAAAGTTGTAAACAAGCGGAAGATTATAATAAACATCTTTTATAAGCATGAAGATCATAATTATAAGTATGAGTTTAAGTTCAAATTTGAAAGATGTTTTAATCTCTTTGAAATCTCAAGGTTTTTCATAAAAATACCAAGCATGATATGAACATATCAAAGAGAGATCATACTACAATGTTACTTAATTTTAAGTTCAAAAGATACCAAAACATTGTAGAGGTCATGCTAGGTTATCTAGTGCATTTTTATATAAAGAGTAGTATAGATAAAGCATTAGAATCCAATACTCATGAGAAGAAGTGTTATGAAAGATAATGATGTGCACATAAGTGTATTTTGGGCAATGTTAACAATTGATTTAAATCACCAAAATACAAGACATATGTAAAGTAAAATGCACAATAAAATATAAGTAAATTACTTTCACACACTTTTAATGCACATAATTTTTAACAAAGTGGTGTAATAACCAAGGTTTGCACAAGTAACTTTACTATTCTTTCCAAGGTGCTCAACCTCACAATGCTTATGAAGACTTATCAGGAGGTTCAAGTAGTGCTTGGTGGAGTTATATTTGTCTACATATATAATTTTTTGTTCACATTTGTGAGACAACATTCTCCGAATACACTTGTTTTGCAAACCAAAATTTTTTAACTTAACCACTTTTCTAAATTTCATAAGTGCAATTCAAATATAGTGTAGGCAAAAAACTTATGCAAGTTTTAATTCATTGTACAAATACAATACACAAGCAAACATTTTTAGATTTAGACACACATGTTGATTACCAAAATAAGTGAGTGAAATGTATCATTATCAATCATAAAACATTTACTCATACTTAGAGGCATGCTAAGCTTGGTTCTACACATTTTTCAATACAATTAATGCACTTTAAATAGATATATCAAAGCATGATAAGCAAAATAATGTTCATAGTAATTTGAAAAAATATGTTTTAACATTGTAAATAATTCTAAATAATAGAATTCATACATGCTTGATATTAGCAATAAAGATTATACAGTTTTTTTGTTGTTTTATCATTTTTAATGAGAAAAAGAAAACAGAAAATCACAAAAACATATTTTTGTATTTTTGAATTTTGAACTTTTGTAGTTGATTTTTCAAAATATGGATAAAAATACAAATAACAAAAAACATATTTTTGTATTTTTAGATTTTGAACTTTTATAGTTGATTTTTCATAGAATGAATAAAACACAAATAACAAAAAACATATTTTTGTATTTTTGAATTTTGAATTTTGAATTTTTGTAGTTGATTTTTCATAATGTGAATAAAATAAAAATACCAAATGTATGAAATACAAAAACAAAGTAGTACATATAGACTAAAATATTTTTAATGATTTTTAGAAATTTTAAAACCCAGAAAAATCAGACACTCACGCTAGCGCCGGCAAATAGTACACGATTTTTTAGGAATTTTAAATTTTTTATTTTTGATATTGATTAAGTGTCCTTAGAGTAGTTCCATGCTGTAATTTCAGAATTTTTGGAGATCTCTAGGTGGATCAAATTTGCATGAAACTTTGGCTTTTTCAAATTCATGTGTTTTACAAAAACATTTAAGCTCAAAAAGATAGATTATGCAAACACAAGAGGATATTTTTTTATTAAACAACCCAAAATATGCATGATTAAAGTGATAAGTAAATAAAATGATCATGCAAAGAGTAATATAAGTATGTCCTAAGATTAAAGACTACCCTGACTATATGTCTACACCCTAGCCCCGTACTAAGTGACAGATGGGCATGAGGAGCTGCACACATGCCATAGGTTGGGGTGTTAATCCCATATGCACACACTAGAGAACGCTCAACCTAGCACTCTTTCCCCCCAGTGCCTCGCAAGGCCCCACTGGAACCCTCCCCGATTAAGGACAAGACATGACTTAGAGGTTAGGTCTCTAATGCATACAACCCTACGCCCCCGCTATTGTGAGATATGAAGTCATAGGTGAAATAATCTTTTGGACAACCTATGCTTTTAAATCTAAGGGTTGATATAAAAACTATGGGTTTTGTTTAATGTGATGAGTTATATAAATCCGCATAACTTTTCTATTATTATGAGATGACGATATGAGATAACTAGCACAATTACTAATATTCAATAAGTGACAATGCTAGAATGATGAGTTTTGGGTTTAATGTCATGTCATAAGATTTATATTAATATTGCATGTATTCCAAAATGGAGTTTCAAATTATAGATCTAGAATGTAGTGATGATTAAGTTTGATGTATCTTTATTATTCCAAAGTTGATTCTAGAATCTATATAAATGTGAGATACATGCAATCAATATCAAATCATATCCATACACCATGTTGAAACCAATTTCTCGGTCTCTGTGGAGTTCGGGGCCCTCACCGAAATGAGGGGCGGCTAGTCCTTACTGATCCCTCGAGGAGGGTGGACGGAAGATTAAGAATTTGACTAGGACCTTAGTCACAACGAAGAGGTCCCTCCACTAACCCGGAAGATCGTTGAGCGCTTCCCCTCCCAAGCCAAAGCTGAGACTTGGGCACCTTGGAGAGCTCTGGAAATGCTAACCAAAGAAAGCCTAAGGAGAGGGAAGCTGAAGTGAGATCCCCTCCAAAGGTGCCCTTGAGGTTCTATTTATAGATTTTCTTATCTGGCCTGTAAATAGCAGGATTCCGCCTCTTGATTTTACTATCCGCAGCCCGAATGGGTCTGTTAACAGCCAAACTCCGCTGTTTGGAGAGGCTAAAGGCAGACCACCAAGGGTGACAGGGTAATTTGGTCGGTTCCAGCGACTCACGAGTGTTCGGCGAGTTCTTGACTCGCTCGCCTCCTTGCGAGCATTTGGCGAGCCTCTGGCTCGCTCGCCCTCTTGCGAGCACTCGGCGAGCCTCTGGCTCGCTCGCCCTCTTGCGAGCACTCGGCTGGCCTCTGGCTCGCTCCGTTGTTTTTTGGTTGGCCCATCTTCTAGGCGAATATCGGGGTTGTACACACCAACTAATGCAAAGAAAAAAAAATAATATTCATATTTGTATCATAAGATTCATAATTCCTAGGTGATATTCTTGTTTTGAGATTTTTCTTGATAGAACATGAATTATGAATTATGATTATAGAGATTTTGCATAGAATATATGTTAGATCATCATGATGTATGAGAATTCTAATCCTTCTAGACTTATGATATAGTGATATCGTGATTTTCTTTTGAAAGAACATGATTGATTTGTAAGTTTAGAAAAATGATGATCATCCAATCATATAAAAGACAAAGATCATATATATAAAGTTTTTTTTTTTTGAATTTTATAAGATTGCTTTCAATAATTAAATTTATTGATCTTTGGTTTTGCATGATAATATATGATTCATGAAACAATATTTACAAATATTCTAATGATTACTCCATAAACTATGTGGTTATTGGAATTTTAGTATTCTATATAATTTCAAATCACATAGTTATCATGACATTTTAATAACATTGTAAATGTTATAATTAGCATATAAATTTAAGCACAATTTAAGAAGTGATGCTAGAATGATACGTTTGAATGCAATGTTATTACATAGAATTAATGGAGATAATGTTGCACGTAATATGAGAAGTTTACAAATTAATTTTCTTTAGACCTATAATGGAATGATTAAACTTTTGATTTGATCTTAATGATATAAGATGATTCTAAAGTCTAAATTACATGCAAACAATGGTGACACACATCACACATAATATCTAAATTAATATATGAAACAATTATACATAGGATATCATGTGATGAAAAAATAATCTATAAACACAGAAATTTCCAAATCAAGCGAACTAAGATAGCATTTAAAAACTGAGTTAAAATTGGGCAAATTGACAGCACCAAACAAACTTAAATGGGCAAGTTTAGTTTGCCGATAGATGGAGATTTCTGTGCTCTTTCCGAAAAGATATTAAACGCGAAAATCGGACGAGCGGATCAAAAGATATGGCTGTTTGAAGTTTCGATCGTAAACTCACATTTTGAAAGATTAAGCATGCGTTTAGATGAATTTTTGTTTTCGATTTTATTTGATAATATTTTTCATAATAAGGCTATTAAATGCAGCAAATAACATAGAAAATAATCAAACTGTTGCACATTTTAATTTTTAGCTTAAGCCCTTTAATAAACCATTTAAATCCAATTTTTAAAATAGTTTCAATAGTCTTGATAATAATTTCAAAATTCAATTTCTAATGATAATTCAAGACAATTAAGGGTAAAGGATTTAAAAGGATAAAGAACAATCTAAGATGAGAGATAGATCACTTTGAAAAAAAAATATGACTTAATGTTCAATTTTAATTCAAATTTGATTTGATAGACATTTGGCTTAATATATGAAAGTCATATTACATGATATATAAAGTGATCATAGCATGTTTGTTTAAAAAAAATATAAAATAAACAAAAGAAAAGAGACAATAAGCATATCATGAAGTAGAGTATTGATATTTCATTTTTAAATTTTTTTTTTACTTCATGCAAATGATTGGATACTAATTAATAAGAGATTTAGGTATCCAAAGGGGACCAAGTGGGATGGATCCTTTGGGTACCCAAATGCATCGTGTAGGCTTTTGGAGAGATAGTGATGAATGGGCCTTTACAAGTGGAGTTAGTGTTTCGTTTTTAATTTTGGGTCTTCATTCATACTTTGTTTGTTTATATTTCAAATTCATATTATGATTATATGACATCTTTATATGATTAGATTTGTTTGAAAAATAATTCATTTGCAATTTATGTTTATTCAAATTATTTTTCAAAATAGATTGATGTTGATAATCATAATGATTTTCATTATATGGATTCTTTGAAATTTTATAAGAGTGATTGTCTTTCTTTAGAAGTGATTGTTGAAAGAGTGGGTTACAATATGTTTTAAAAGATTGATTATAATTTTGATGATTTCCATTTCCACTCTTTCTTATAGACATACTCTTAGGATAATAATTTGAATTTTGATTTTTATGAAAAGAAGTTTTTAAATATGAGTCATGATTGAAAATATATTGAGACCTATAATAGTGACTCTTAAGAATTTTGTGAGGATCATAATTCTTTTTGAAACTAAACTCTTTTTGATTTAATGTGTGAAAATGATCCTTTTTAGAAATGATTCTGTAAGTTGATTTATCCTTGTTATTCAAAATCTTATGATGAAATTCATTACACGACCTTTGAAATTTTTTAACAAAAGATTTTAATTGTATTAACTTATAAGTTAAAGCATCATTTTCAACTATCAATTTTTCATTATGCCTTTTAGAAATTAAGAGCCCTTTTTCAATTTTCTTGAATTTTTCTTTAAATAAATTGCAATCAAAACAAGGAGTAGGAATTGTAACTAAAGAGCATGAAATAAAATTTAACACATCAATATTTGTTTCTACTTTATCGTTTGCTTTTAAAGATTTATTTTCTAAACGTAATTTGGAATTAGCAATTTTTAACTTTAAAATTTTACGTTTAGCAATTTTAAGCATACGAGAAGTAGAAATAGAATTTGTTACAAAAAGAGAAGATTTAGATTTTCTTACCTTGCTATAGTTTCCGTCTTCTCTTTTGCTTGATGTGTTGCCAACAAATGAGTCCAACATTGTGACGTTGTATTTTTCTTCCTCCAAGCATGAGTCCTTATCGATTTCTTCTCTTGGATCCATAAGGAATTCCTCGTCGATTTCTTCTCTTGGATCCATAAGGAATTCCTCGTCGATTTCTTCTCTTGGATCCATAAGAAATTTCTCTTGTTCATCATCTGTAGAAGGAAGACTATAAGTATTCTCAAGAAATTTCCAAACTTCATAAGCAGTAGGAAGTGTATAAATTAGTTTGAAAATATTTTGATGCAATGCACAATATAGACTATTCATTGATTTGGCATTTAAAAATATTTCATTTTTATTTAAAGTACTTGGGGGTATTTTAATAGTAATATTCCATACTTCCATATCCAAAGACTTAAGAAATTTTTCCATAAAAAATTTCCACCCATTATAATTTTTGCCTTCAAATAAAGGTGGTGCTAAAGATTTTTCAGTTATAAGAAAATTTCCCCTACTAGTAGAAGCGAAATCATGAGACGCCATTATTCCTAGTTTTTAAACCGTTTGGAATAACCTCGCTCTGATACCACTTGTTGGATCTTATGGCGCCCTTAGAGGGGGGGGGGGTGAATAAGGGAATAAAAAATCTTTTTATAAATTTTAAGAAAATTACTAAATTGTTTTATAATATGAGAAAGGCAAAATAACAATTTAGCTAATTTGTGAGAATATCATAATTTTCATCTTTAAAAATAAGTACTAAATTGTTTTATGATTAAAAGATTGAAATAAACAATTTAGTTAAAGTAATTTGAATTGAAAAACTTTGTAACCAATATATTAAAGATAACGCCAAAGGAGAGAAATCAAGTAAACACAAATAAAGACATGATTGTATTTATATAAAAAAAGGTGTTTACAAAATTTGATTTCAATATCGCTAGAAATCGGAGGCGTACAAAAGTAAATTTCTTTTCCTTTTCTATACCGACTTGTATCCCCACAAACCGGTTGGCTTTAGCTTATCCTTCCCCGGATAAGGTCTCAAGCCGCTCTAGCCAATCCTTCCCCGGATATGGCCTCGAGCCCCCTAGATCTAATCACCTAGAACTAGTCGCCAACACAAGGCGAATTTCCCCCTAAGTCCTACCCAGACCTAGTCGCCAACACAAGGCGAATTCTCTAAACGGTTACAAAAGTATGGAATGGAAATAATGAAAAAACAATAATAAAAACTCCCTATATGAGATCTCTGGAGTGGAGGATGAAGGATCGCTGTAGCATAAGCGAGGTAGAAGCGATCGTCCTTCGGATGTAGCGTGACGTAGTCCTCCTCCAGAATTCTCCTTAAGCTTTTTGTGGGAGATCCATCTTCGGCAGCATAACAACACTGGAATTTGTGGCACAAGCAACCTCTCTGGGATGGATAGCCAAAACGAGAAGCAAAGGTCCAATTTATAGAACTTGGAGCTAGCGCCTGCGGTAGTGGCTAGCGCCGGCGGTAGCGTTCGTGTGGAGCGGTTGCGAAACCGTCGGCGGCGTGGCGGTGCACGAACTGGAGATAGCGCCTGGAGGTAGCGATAGCGCTGACGGTAGCGGGAGATAGCGTTGGCGTTAGCGGTAGCGGTAGCGGTTGCGAAACTGTCCCTGGCGGTAGCAATAGCGCTGGCGGTAGTGCTGGCGGTAGTGGTAGCGCTAGCGATAGCGCTGACGTTAGTGATTGCGCTGGCGGTATCTCTGCTCCTTTCAAAAGTTTGTTCCAAGCTGTTTTCTACCTGTGGAGTATTGCACCTATAGTTCCTGCACACTATAAACACACTACAAGCAATATCAAATACAATATTTGATTTGTTATTCTCAAACAAAGGGATGTGACACACATGTCCAACACCGATTTCTCATGGATAGTCAAGGTTAGGCTCTGTTTGGGACGGCTTAAGCGATTGAAGAAGCAGTGATGAGAAGTCGTGGTAGAATACTTATCTGCATAATGGTAACAAAACAGTGAATAAAAATGTTTGGATGAATAATTTTTTCAATGGTTTTAAAACGGAGAAGCTAACTTAAAATTTACATTAATTATATATAAAAACTAGTGGAATTTGGCTGGCATAGATCCAATCACGTGTTTTTTCACCATTTTCTGGTTTTTTCACGCTAAACATCCCGATGTCATTGTTGTTGGTTCTCTTTTGATTGTTTGCGCGCTCGGTTCATCCTCGAGCTAAGACGATCTGATTCTCTGGATTAGGAGAAAGCTGAGTGGCCCACAACAAGTCTTATTGGTCATAACCATTAATAACTATGTTTGTTCTTTCTTTTGACTGTTTGCGCGTTCGGCTCACTCTCGAGCTAAGGCGGTTCAGCTCGACCGGTCCAGGAGAGCGTTGAACGTCCCGCAACAAACTATAGACAATATTAAGCTTTATAAATGTGAGTTACTCAGAGAGCATCGAGAATTTCGTAGTCAAATGTTTTGATAGTAGATGAGCGTGAATATGTTGAACATGTTTAAGATTTGTGCAAAAATTTGTAGGGTCTTCGAGTAACTTGGTTAAGTTTTGTATTCATGTAAGACCGGAGACTCCTGAAAAATGGGTACGTGGAAATAGATCTGATATGCACTCATATTATGAGTTCTCATATATATATATATATATATACAAAATCGGATGACGGTTAGTAAGAAAACTCACTCCTCCACTAAGATAATGGGGGTATGAGTGAGAAAGTGGACCAAACCCACCATCTCCACAGCTAACAACCTGTACAATCACGCGCGCAATACGCGCTGCAGGGCCACACACCACCGCACGCGACAACACCACACACAGCTGTACCGCGCGTAACAACACGGGCTACCGCGCGTGCTACCGCGCACAACACGCACGACGGTACCGCGCGCGATAGCGCGCTAACCGCACCCCTCATGAGGGGTGCGGACAAACCGCCCCCTCTTGGGGTGCGGCCAAACCGCACCCCTCATGAGGGGTGCGGCCTCCCCGCACCCCTCATAGGGGGTGCGGCCAAACCGCACCCCTCTCCTGCATGGGGTCCTGCGGAGAATCCGGCTGAGGCCGCACCTCCTCGACAGGTGCGACCGAAACCCAATCCCCCCTTGGGGGCGCGGCTTCTCGTTTCCCAGCTCCTCGCACGCTCATAACGCTTAAGTGTTCAATGCACGCTCAAAACGCCTCCTCGCGCGCTCAGAACGCTCCCGTGTTCATTACGCGCCCAGAACACTCCTGTGTTCGTTGCACGCTCAGAACATTTCCATGTTCTGAACACGTGCGCAGTTAACATTTCCTAATTTCTCAGATTGCTGGACCCGTTCATCGCCTTTATCGCCCTCAACAAGCTGTCTGAACTGCCCAAAGGGCGAGACGGTCATTTACGAAAAATGGCGATCCGTGTGCTCCGAATCGACCAGTGTGATTCGCCCGTCAGGTGGTTACGGTGGTTACGACGGCAAAATTACCGGGCTACCCCCGGCCAAACCTATAAAAGGAGTTCAGAGCCTTCATTTCAAGACACATTGTCTTTTACGCCCGATAGAGCTCCTTTGAAGATTAACTTGGAATTCTCCTTCGGCGCTTGAAAATCTCTTTCGGCCGTCGAAGATCTCCATCGAATCTTCGAAGATCTCCTTCGAGCCTTCGAAGGTTACGAAAGGTGACTCAGTCTTCTCACTTTTGTTCTCACCCCCGTTCTCAGAAGAAAATGCTTAGGGCCTGTTAGGGAGGGCTTTTTAGCTCCTTTCCGTTTTCTGAAAAACGACACCGCACCTAACAAACCGTTTGGATTGTCTACCGGTGTGAAAAGCTACCGCGGAAAACTCTTTTTTTTCCTATTTTTGAAAAGTCACTTGTCCCCTACTTTTCATCCTTTTTAAAAAACACTTCTTCATCTAGATGCAAGGTTAGCGTATTTTCAGCCCGAGCGCAAATTTTTCTCCCGTGCGAACATTTTTCTGCTAGGGCGAGAATTTTCATGGGCGCATTTTAGGCTGGACGCGAATTTTTCGCTCGTACGCGTATTTTTTTCCCGGTCGCACATTCTTCGCCTTGGCAAGCATTTTTCGCCCGGGCGAGCATTTTTCGCGCGAGCGCACATTTTTCGCGCGTGCACGTATTATTCGCCCGGGCACACATTTTTTGCCCTGGCGCGCATTTTTCGCTCAAATTCACATTTTTTCGCCAAGGAAAGCATTTTTCGTCGGAGCGCGAATTTTTTCGCGTGGGCGCGCATTTTTCGCCCGACACGCATGTTTTGCCCCGGGCGCGCATTTTTTGCCCCAGGCGCACATTTTTCGTCTGTGCTATCATTTTTCATCGGTGCGCGCATTTTTCATCCGGGCGCGTATTTTTTGTCTGGGGCCCATTTTTCTTCCGAGCGCGCATTTTTCGCCCGGACGCGCATTTTCGCCCGACGGCCCATTTTTCGCCCGGGAGCTCATTTTTCGCCCGGACGAGTATTTTTCGCCCGGGCGCGCATTTTTCTCCTGAACGCCCATTTTTCGCCCAGGCGCGCAGTTTTCGCCCGAATGCCCATTTTTCGCCCGGGCTCACATTTTTTCACCCGGGTGCGCATTTTTCGCTCGGGCGCGCATTTTTCGCCCGGACGCACATTTTTCGCCTGAACGCCCATTTTTTGCCCGGGCTCGCATTTTTTCGCTCGGGCGCGTATTTTTTGCCCGGGCGCATTTTTTCGTCCGGCCGCGCATTTTTTGCACGGACGCGCATTTTTCGCATGGGCGCATTTTTCGCCCGGGAGAGAAGTTTTCTCCCGGGCGCGCATTTTTCTCCCGTTCAAAAAATGCGCGTCCTGGCGTAAAAATGCGCGCCCAAAGAAAAAATGAGCGCCCGGGAAAAAAAATGCAAGCCCGGGCAAAAAAAAGGCGTTCGGGGGAAAAATGTGCGTCCGGCGAAAAATGCTCGCCCGGGGCGAAAAATGCGGACCCCGGAGAAAAAGTGCACCCGGTCGAAAAATGCTCGCCTGGGCAAAATATGCGCGCACGGGTGTAAAATGCTCACTCGGGCGAAAATTGCACGTCCAGGTAAAAAATTCATGCTCGGGCGCTCATTTTCCCCCGGGCGCGCATTTTTTTATAAAAAAAGTCACTTTAACGGAGATTTGCCAAACTGTTTATAAAGTGATTCTAATTTTTGAAAATCTCTGCAAAAGGAGTTCACTCAAACAGATCTCCTTTTGCAATAGACATTTTCGAAAAGCACATTTTCCTACCATCCTTTTGCCACCACTCCTCCTTTCTGAAATGCCCTCCCAAGCAGGCCCTTAGTTTTCCGAGAGGTGGTCTGTCGCCCTCGGAGTTCTGTCTCTCTCTCCCTCTACCATTGTAACGAGCATCGGCATGTCTCGCTTGAGTTCTCAATCTCTAATTGTAACCCTCAGAAGATAGTGGAAGTTGGTCGGCACAGCTCCAGCCGCGTGATTTTTCACCCTTTCTTGGTTTCCACGTTAAAAGTCTTCGTGTCACTTACTAACTCACTCATTGACTGTTTGCTCGCTCGGTTCGCTTCCGAGCTGAGGTGGTTCAATTCGACTGGTCTACCAGAGCACCCGAGCGATCTGCAACAAGATCAGTATACAGCACGACCTTAGGCACGTGCGAATTTTCATGGGGGCAGAAGGTTCACTCTAAATTTTACGAAATAACACAATAAGGCATGCAGCTTGACCCTAGATTTATGAAATTTCTCGATGGACCTACAACTCTGCCTCAGATTTGGCGAAATTTCAAAACATGATGCATGCCCCCCCCCCCGCCCCAGCTAGCATGGTCCCTTACTCACTCACAACCATGGGCGGATTCAGAGGGGGCCAAAGGGATACTTGCAACCCCATATTTATGATTTTTTATAATTAAGCGGACCGAAATTTACCTATTCGTAGATCAAATTTGGCTATTCGCAGACAAAATTTAGCTATTCGCAGATTAAACTCAGCTGTGTACACCCCCAAAATTAATTTGGAACATTCTATATACGATTGTATTTAAAAAAAATTGTGCGCTCATTTCTAATTTTTTGAATCTGCCACTGCTCACAACGTCATGAAGCTCGTAGTTCGTCGTTTAATCTGGTGGAATGCATACCCTGACATAATAGTGTTAATGTATATTTGGACAAATAATATTGTTTGGAGGCTTAACGGGTCGGTTGAGTACTCAGATACTTGATACCCGTAGACACTCCTAGAGTTTGCCTATTTATACCCGCCTAGGGGCAAGGGAGAGTTCATTCCACTTTGATGTGCCTCTGGATGCTTCGAGCAACTCCCTCTCAATCTCGAATCTAAGCCCCTCAGGGTTTTTGCTCCCGTCCGGTTCCTGTACGCGCGAAGTGGAGGAGGAGATCGCAATTTTTTCGCGTAACTGCTTCCGCCGATACTTCTTCCTCCCGCCGCTCGATCGTGTCCCTCTCGCCGCCGCTGGAGATCGATCACGAAGCCGCATGTTGAAACCAGTAACCCGGTTTCGACGTTCGCAAGGGGGATGCAGCTAACCCTTACTTGACCTGAGCGAGACCCTTGACCAGTCCCTAAGAACTAGGAGAACTTGCCCTTGAAGAGCACTTGAGTCTAGAAACGAACCCCTTAAGCTTCAGCGAGGAGGTCCCACCATAATGTTGAAACCAGTAACCCGGTTTCGACGTTCGCAAGGGGGATGCAGCTAACCCTTACTTGACCTGAGCGAGACCCTTGACCAGTCCCTAAGAACTAGGAGAACTTGCCCTTGAAGAGCACTTGAGTCTAGAAACGAACCCCTTAAGCTTCAGCGAGGAGGTCCCACCACATACCCGGAAGATCTTAGAGCGCTTCCCCTCCCAAGCCAATGCTGAGCCTGGGCACCTTGGAGGGCACTAAGGAACACCTCACCGACCACCTTCAACGTCAAGGGGAGGGGAGGGGTAGTGCTTGCTCACACGCGAGGGAGGGGGTAGGAACCAACCCTTCCCAAGGTGCCCATGGGGGTCTATTTAAAGACTTTCCCAAAAATGGACTGCGGATAGCCAAGATCCTGCTATCCGCAGTCCAACCATGACCACGAACGATCAACGCATGAGGGGGAGCGAGTGGGACTCGAGATGCCCACTTCCCCCCTCACGGGAGGCCATGCCGGTCTCCCCCCAATGTACCGGGCGAGTGGGGGAATCCCTCCCACTCGCCCAAAGGGGGGTGGCGAGTGGGAGGGCCCCTCCCACTCGCCCCCAAGGTGGCCGGCGAGTGGGAGGGCCCCTCCCACTCGCCCGGGTGAGTGGGAGGGTCTCTCCCACTCGCCTAAGGGTGATTGGCGAGTGGGAGGCCCCTCCCACTCGCCCGAAGAGAGTCGGGGGAGCGGGTGCTCCCTCCGCCTTCCCCGCGGCCTCTCTTTGCCTTGGTCGGTTTCGACCGCCCCATGTGGTCGTTTTGTCCGTCCTGGCCACCCTTGCTATCTTGGCTTCATCCGAGTCGGGTCGCACCTACTCGGGAAATATGAGGGTTGTACACCGCAACTGCTTCGCTGCTGCTACTCTCCCGCCGCCGCACGTCGTCTGGGAGGAAGATCAGTAACTGCTCACTGCGTATCGGCAGCTCTTCCTCGACGGCGCTCGCAAGGAAGGATCTCGCGCTTCGGCCTCCGCTCGTCCAGAGGAGGATCTCGCTTTGCCGACGTTCCTTTCGCAGCCGCCGGTCAGGGAGAAATCGTGGATCTTCCGCCGCTCTCCCGTCCTAGCAAGGAACCGCCGATCGTCGTCCTTGTTCCCGTGCGCTTCACCTCTGCAATCAAGGAGCCATTTCCGCTCGGATCTAGGAGCCGCCTCCGCTGCTCCACGTCAAGATCTCTCCCCGCCACCGCCTCAGTCCAGATCCCCCCAGCCGTCGCCGTCAGATCTCCCACCGTCGCCGTCTCCACGCCCACGGAAGTGCAGCCCTAAGCGCTACCACCAGCTCTATCTGTTAGCATCTGGCGCTAGCAGCCGAACTTGTTACCGCCCAGGTTACCATCGGCGCTAGCGACAGAGCGTTTATCTCTCTGTTTGGTGGCTTGTTCTCGTCTGTTGGGCACACAATGATGAAGGGGAACAACTTTTCGTCCCCCGTTCCGATGATAAAGTTGGAGAAGTTCACGGCGACTGAGTTTAACTACTGGAAGTTGAATACTCAGTTCGGGATGAAGTACCTGAACGTGTTCTACACCGTTCAGTCTGATCGTGCTGGGGTCGTCGGGACTGATGACGAAGCTCGGTGTGTTTCTTATGAAGACTTCTGTCGCGACTACCTGCTGAACTGCCTGTCTTCCAATATGGCAATGCCGTATATGAAGATGAAGACAACTAAGGAGATCTGGGACGCACTGCAGGAGCACTTCAGGCAAGAAGAGGATCTGTCCAAGACGCACCTGGTGGACAAGTTCCACTCCTTCACCTTCGACGAGGAGAAAGTCATTCTCCCTCAGGTATCAAATTTTGAAGTTTTAGTAGATTCCTTGCATAGTGAAAATATTTCGTTGCCAGATAGCTTTGTTGCTGGCATAATTGTGTATAAGCTGCCTTTCACGTGGTACAATTTCAAAATAAAAATGTACCGCAAGAAGATGCAGGTGGGTTTAAACGAACTCAAGCGTTTTATACGCATTAAGGACGAGAACGGGATTCGACACGCATTAGAAGTTGTTAGCAAGCAGAAGGCTACTGCTAACCTGATAACAAACTCTAAGCGCGTGCCGAACCCTAGGAAGACAAAACCCAACCCTAGTAGCTCCCAGGTTGCAGGCCCCAGTAAACAAATTAAAAAGTTTAAGGGGAAATGTTTTAACTACAACAAGTGGGGACACAGTGCATCTGACTGCAGACTTCCTCGGAAGGACAAGGGCAAAGCACCACAAGAAGGCAAACAAGCTAATATGGTTAGCCTCACTGAGCCATCCAACTTTGTAGCCATGGTTGGAAATGAGAAGGCCAGTATAGAGTGGTACCTTGACTCGGGGGCAACGTGTCACATGTGCAACAACTCTACTCTGATGACAGGACTCACTGATGCAAGAGAATCGGTGACCATTGCCAACGGTGAGACAGCTGACGTACTGAAGGTGGGGAACGCAACTTTGTTGCTATCCTCAGGTAAGACTTTAACTTTAAAGAATGTTAAGTTTATTCTTTCACTAGCTGCTAATTTAGTGTCTATTAGCTTACTTTGTAATGATGGTATGTCTTTTACTTTATGTAGCGGTAGAGTAACACTGTCAGTTAACTCATACTATTTTGGATGCTTCAACGAGGAGGTCCCACCACACACCCGGAAGTTCAAAGAGAGCTTCCCCTCCCAAGCCAATGCTGAGCCTGGGCACCTTGGAGGGCACTAAGGACCACCTCACCGTCAACCTTCACTGACAGAGGGGGGATAGTGCTTGCTCACAAGACACACGCGAGGGGAGGGGGAGACTAGCCCTTCCCAAGGTGTCAATGGGGGTCTATTTATAGACTGCCCAAAATTGGGCTGCAGATAGCCAAAATTCTGCTATCCGCAGCTCAACCACGAACCAGAATGACCAAAACAGGAGAAGGGGCGAGTGGAGGATGAGATGTCCACCCCCACCCTTACCGGGGGTCGGATGAGTCGACCAAGGTCCACCACCCGGACTGGGCGAGTGGACCTTGCTGTCCACCCAACCTCCCGGGCGAGTGGACCATGGGTCCACTCGCCCAACTGCCTGGGGCGAGTGGACCTATGGTTCACTTGCCCGCAAGCCGGGGCGAGTGGACCATAGTTCCACTGGCCTCCCACTTTGGGCGAGTGGACCTATGGTCCACTCGCCCCCCACTCGGTTGAGTGGACCCAAAGTCCACTCGTCCAAGTAGGGAAGTCTGCCCCCCCCCCCCCCCCCCGGCCTTCTCTTCTTGGTCCTGCCAACCTCCGACAGGTCGATCTTCTGCGTCGGGTCACACTAGCTCGGCAAATATGAGGGTTGTACAGACCAAGCATCGACCACTCGCAAAAACAACACGCGCACACGCCGCGCATGCGGGCAACCGGCGCCGGCTGAACATCGGTCGGGCATTGCTCGACAATTGCCCCCATGTGCGGCCGAGCATCGCTTGATCGGCCGCACCCACGCTCGGCCGGACGCACCCAGGCGCGGGCTCGGTCGCCCCCCCGGTCGGGGGTCGTGACCCTGCGCTCGGTCGACCATGGCCCCGCACATCGGCCTCACCCGGGCGCGGGCTCGGTCGCCCCCCCCCCCCCCCCCCCTGCGACCCCACGCCCGGACGGCCACGACCCCGCGCACCGGATGCGTCCGGTCGCGGGCTTGGTCCCCCCCGGTCGGGGGTCGCGAACCCCTGCGCCGGCCACCCCCATCCGGCACACGGGCTTGGTCGCGCCCCCCGGTCGGGGGCCAGCCGGGCGAGCGCCACCCGGGAGCGCAGGCCGATCGGCACCCGGCGCACCCCCCACTTCTCGGTGCGACATTCCAACTGCCTGGTGCGCCGGCATTAGCACCTCGGTCGACCCTCCACGCAAAGTCGCTTCGGCGCAGTCTCCTCTCTGTTACTTATTTCTCTTAAAAAGTGGGAAAGGAACTTACCTCTGGCATGGTGCGGCGCGTCGCGCAAAGGTGACGGTGGTCTGAACTACCGCCAGCAAAAATTAAAACCTTCGCTCTCCTCCTTGCAGCGCCCCGGACTCCGAAGGTTTGGGGGGCTTCTGATGTGCATCCATAAAGATGACATTCATCCATGGATTTATAAGAGCCATGTGGTGCAAAGCTCCACTTCTCATCCCCCTCGTTGGGTGCGGTCGGAGCCCAATTCCCCCTTTGGGGCTCGACTTCTCATTCTCCCTTTCGCCGTAGAACGCTTCCGTGTTCGTTGCGCGCTCAGAACGCATCTCTGTTCACTCAGAGCGCTCCCGTGTTCGTTACGCGCTCAGAGCGCTCCCACGCTCACTGCGTGCTCAGAACGTTCTAGTGTTCGTTGCACGCTCAGAACACTTCTTTGCGCTCTAAGAATGTTTCCACGTTCCTAACACGCGCGCAGTTAACATTTCCTAATTTCTCAGATTGCAGGTCTCGTTTGTCGCCTTCATCACCATCAACGAAGCTGCCCGAACTGCCCGAACTGCCCGAAGGGCGAGACGGTCATTTACGAAAAATGGCGATTCGTGTGCTCCAAATCGAAAAATGTGACTCGTCCGCTAGGTGGTTAGGTTGGTTACAACGATGAAATTATCGGGCTACCCCCGACCAAAGCTATAAAAGGAGCCCAGAGCCTTCATTTCAAGACACCTTGCCTTCTACGCCCGAGAGAGCTCCTTTGTAGATTTCTTCGAAATTCTCCTTCGGCGCTTGAAGATCTCTTTTGGCTCTCGAAGATCTCCTTCGAGCCTTCGAAGGTCGCGAAAGGCGACTCAGCATTCTCACTTTTGTTCTCACTACCGTTCTCAGAAGAAGAAACAATTAGTTTTCCGAGAGGTGGTCTGTCACCCTTGGAGTTCTCTTTCTCTCTATCATTGTAACGAGCAACCTGTCACGCTCTAGCTCTCAATGTCTCATTGTAACCCCCCAGAAGATAGTGGAAGTTGGCCACCACAGCTCTGACCGCGTGGTTTTTCACCCTTTCCGGGTTTTTCACGTTAAAAGTCTTAGTGTCATTTACTGATTCATTCAGTGACTGTTTGCTCGCTCGGTTCACTTTCGAGCTAAGGTGATTCAATCCGACCGGTCTACCAGAGCACCCCGAGCAATCCGCAATAAGTATTTTGTGCAATATCGCAAGAGTACTGATATATGGTTGAAGCCATATGTTAGCATAACCCAAGAGTACTTATATATCCCAAGGATATATATATATACACACACACACGAGTGACAGGCACGGGACTCCGCCCCTACTGCCAAGCGCGACAGTACCCGGCCGGCGACGATGAGCTTCGCCCGCCCCTGGCGGGCTTCGCGCTGGCGGGTTTTGCCCGCCCTTGCGCCCACAACATATTCATTTGAGTACTCAAAATTACCACATAAAAATTTAATTAATATTTTATAATTGTTTTTTTCAAAAACATTTATATTTTAACAAAAAATCATTTTAAAGTAGGTCTAGGAGGTCTAATGATTACCTACCATAGTAGGTGTAGGAGTTCTACTATTTTTTTTTTTTTGAATTTTATGAATTATTATTATTATTTTTATTATATGAATATAGTGTAATTACACAAATAGCCATTAGAGTTAAAAAGTGAGACTATATTTGGCAATTTTGAATGTTGCACCAAAGGCAACTTCTTGTATACAGTAATCATGATGGTAAAAAATATGAATGAAAAATATATTAATAAATAAATAAACATGGATCACATCCATACTACCTAACTTAATGCAACTGTATAATCGAACGGACGTTAAGCTTATCCACTTGGAAATGCTATGCACCTTAAATAAAAAGATATCATTAATTAATAATTAATTATGTACTATTTTAATTATTAATTCTTTGGCCGTGCGGGGAGCTGCATCCATCCCCTTCTTCTCACTTCTTTCCCACAATAATCACCCTACTGAATTTTTTAAGGAGTCATATCATCTTTATATTTATTTATTTATGTATATTTATTTAATAATCACCTTTTCTTCTCACTTCTGCCCCTACGGCCATCCGCAATAGGCGTGTGCCTCCACCTTTATCAATTAATTAATGCAGAAAATAATTATACACTATATTTCAAAAAAAATATTTAAATCTTCATTATAATTTATATATCGTTAATTTTTCATCATTATTTTTTCAAATATTTAGAGGACAATTGTACAACCCATATTCTTCGAGGGTAGGACTCATTTGAGACAACGTAGGCAGAAGTCAAAGGTCAAAACAGAAGCCAGAAAATAAAGATCCAAGACAACTCAACCGGTAGGAACAGTAGAAGGTCTAGGCGAGTATAAGCGAGCATGTGCGAGCAGCCCCTCATACTCGCCAGGTGGGCGACCATAAGAGATACTCGCCGAAGCCAGGCGAGATCCCCTCAAATGTCGCATAGTCGCCGGGTTGGTTTGGGCAATAAATAAGACCTCACTCCCCTTTGGTTTTCCTATAAATAGGACCTCAGGGGTACTTGGATTGACACCTTTGGCTGAGCTTTCGGAACCCCACTTTCAAATTCTTGGACCCATCATCCTTGACCGTCACTCTTGATACTCACCAAGTTCATGCCTTCCTCGTACCCTGCTCGGACATCTTTGGTTGTGGAGGAGAACTCTCTCTTGAGCTTCTGGGTATGTGGTGAGACCTCCTTGCCGCAGCACCTGGGGTCCTGTTGTTGCTGTTCTAGCCTGTTCATCGCTGTCAGTCAAGCCGCCTAGTTGGACTGCTGGGCGAGTAGCGTCCGGCTGCATTGATCCGAATTTTGGAGTCGAGATTTTCCTTATTTCAACAACAATGACATACTTATAAAAAATATGTCACTTGAATACAAAACTCAATAGAAATTAGAGTGCAATGACATACTTTTTTAAGTTTTACAAAAACATACAAAATAAACTAATACTTATAAAAATTTGGAAAAATTTCAATAAACGAGGATAAGATTGAAAATATTAATGCTTCACCAAAATATATTTTTTTCTCCGGACTATTAAAAAAATGGCTATCGGCAAACCGTCTTTATTGGTTCACATGTCTCATTAGTGTTTTATTTTTGTCTATCATTAACAATGATCTGCCCATAACTGAAGTTGGTCTGCTAATAATAACGTAACGGCCTAATGAAATTATAAGTAACGAGAAAACATGCATACATATAGTATATATCTGAGAGAAGCTAGCTAGTAGTAAATTGAATGCAAAACTAGTCATAATTCCTTGTAGGTTAAGAATTGTAAAAGTGGATTCTTTGCATGCCTCCACTAATGAGATTCTTTGCATGAATCCACTAATGAGATTCTTTGCATGAAAAATATCAGCAGCTAGCAGCTATTCCTGTGCATGCCTGTTTTTTTCTTTTCTCCTTCCTGCAGCCTTAAAATAATCAAAAGTAAACACATGCATATCAAAGCAGCAAATTAAAAGACTCCTCCTTTATACAAATAAGATAAAAAAACATGCATGAAATATATAGAACTGCAACTATATGTATAATATAATATAGTATATTTATATTTATATATATATAAAGAAGAGATCCATTCAGATTTCAACATCAACTTTTTGATAAAGTCAGAATGAACTTGGTAGTTTTATGTGGGTAAGTGGCATTGTAACTTTTATGTCCATCCATCCCCTCTCCACACCTAAGCTTGTAATGAATAGTGTTTCTAATAAAATCCTACTTACTTTGGATTTAATTGATAGTTAATTTAGCTAGTAGGATGGTTATCTCTAGCTATAATTAATTATCACGGTAATTAGTTGATGGTGGCGGGGCCGGGCTGAGGAGGAAGATGGCTAGACTCTCCAATGATTGACACAAATGCGCATTGCTTTAAACATAAGTAAAGCGCCCCCGCTTTAGTTATTAATTATCTCATGGCTCTACCATCATCTATAAGAGTAGGAAAATTAATAAGCTCTTTTTATTATAATAAGCCAACACAAAATGTGTAAAGTGCTTTAATTTGTAGGCAATTCGATCTCATCATGAATTAAAATAACCATGGTTATGCGACATGCAAGCTTGTTGGTACGCCTTCTTTTTTAGTTAGATGAGTCGTCGCACGTAGTGTTTTGGACGCAAACAATGAAGATTTTGATGGGTTATTCGTCGTGCTGAAAGCAGAGAGTTTTGATAAAAATGTTTTTCTTTTGACGCCCATGTTACGGCAAATATTTGAATATACTTATATATGCAAAGGTAATCTGATCGCGGGAAGCTTCATTTGTCATCGATCATACGTACTAATTAAGCTATTAATAAATCAATATGCATTTTGTAAGAATGAAGTTTAATTTGCCAAATATTTTCTACTATTTTTCATACAAAGTTTTAATTTGGAGCATGGGAGGAGAATATATAGTACCAGGTGTGAGCAAAAAGAAAATTCAGACTGAAAACAGTGTGCATATATATTTGGATATATGGCTGAGTGCTTGTTTGAATATTTGACCCCCAAAAAATGCTTCAAAGTAAACAAAAAACAATTTATGCAAATTAATTGTCCATAGAAACATTTCATGGATTTCTATATATTTTTTTAATTTCAATCTTTTTGCTAAGAAAAATGGTAAAAATGAGTTTCTTTAGGTAAAAAGTGTAGATATTGTTTCCTTAGGACAGCACACTTAATTTTTGTCCTTAGATTCTATGATAACTTCATTATAATTGGACACGCACATTGCTTTTTTAAAGTACATCAAATCAAAATTGCTTTCAAAAAACAAATTTTGTATACATTAAGATACATCTTTTCTACTTTTGCATAAAGTTTCTTAACACAAAAGAAATTATCACACAATTAAGTAGAGTCATCTAACATAACATTAAATAATTAATTTTGTAAAATTAATGTAATTTTTTTAGAAAGCATGTTGTCACGGACTTGTCTTTTTACAAGCTCTCGTGTACGGCCTTAGCTCCTCCTCTCCACTCAACGTAGCCTAGCTAAGTCAGCCTAGTTGTTTCTCTTGAGTGGAGAAACAACTCAAGAGAAAACTCACAAGTGAAAGAACTAAAAAAAACTTAATTGCTTATCCAAAACTTGTCTCTGTAATTATAAGCTCACGTGACAATGTGCTCCGTAATATTTCACATATCTTCCGTATTTGATAATTTATTCATTTATAATTTGCATAATCTTGATCAACATCTCAACAATAATTTATGATTATCTTAATTTATTTCGCTAGCTAGGTTTCATATTTTTCTAAAGCATGCATGTTAAGAGATTAATGTGCAAGACCAATGCTCTGGATGCTGAATGAAGGAAGCATGGTTATGTGCACATAAATCAAAATGGATTCTTGGGTCTGCCCTCTCTGATGTCTTTGGCTTTGATTTGAGGGCATGATTCCGCAGCAAACGCGATGGTATAGGGGGCCACTATTTCAGTGGTACTCTGTGAGCAGCCACTTTGTGCATTTATTGTCAAAGGTTAGGTCTTTCTCCTCTGAGTGAAGCCACTTTGTGCATAGTGCCAAAGGTTAGGTTTGTTTCCAATCTTCCCCCGCCCATACCCCCAATGATTGGGGACTATATGGGTTCTGTTGTTGTTGTTGTTGTTGATGCATGTTAAGAGATTACTTCACAAATTAAAAACGATTTCATTAGTACATTTTTTTATTTTGTAAAAAACAAATAATACTTCCACACAATATTTAACAAGTATAATACACAATTTTTAATAAAGTTTTTTTATATTATATATATATATGAAAAAAGTGAAAACAAGCATGCCCTTAAATGCAGGAAAAAAAAAGAATTATTGCTGGGTGGCCATCACTTTTCTTTTTTCCCTCTTTATCCTAAAATTATTGTTAGGGCTTCTCGCTTTCTCATTATTATTGGTCGAACAAGGCCAAAGTTAGCACTAAAGGTTGTAGTTTTTCTTCATTATTATTCAATTATTATCTTTCTGGAAAAATATCTATTAATCATTAATATATGATGATCAGGATTGTATGAAAAACAAATCTTTATTAATTAATCATTATAAATGAATTGGATGGTTTTAAGTAAATAAGTAATCCTGATATTTCTCTTTACTATTCACATAGAGGTGAGTCAATGTCTTGTGCATATTAAATTAGCATATATAGTGCATTTTGAGTCGGCTCGAATAATATATTTAGTTTCGCTCAAAATAAAGGACTGATCTGTATTGATTAGATTCTAACTTTTTGGAACTGAAATTGATCTGTGTACCCGAATTCTATAGTCATGCATGAACCGAAAATTTTGATTCAGTTTCTATTCGATTATCAGTTTTACCGCGTGCAAAATTGATAGGTCTCCGGTCGGTCGCTGATTCTTTCTGCACACATGATTGTCGCATGAGATATCATATGTGAACGACATACCTCGTGCTCAATTTAAAGAATGTTTTTCGTTTCGGAGAACTAATTAATTTTACTAAAATATATATTTTATCATATTTATTGATCTACTATATGTGTAAAATAGGAAACCTCGAAATTATAATGCGATTGGAGGAAGGAATCCAAGCACGGGCACATCTGTGCCCTAGCATATCTGTGGATATAAGAAATCGTCTGTTTTCGGAAAGCCGAGCGCTAACCAGCTTCAGAGACATGCGGTTGAGATAAAATAGGCAGATCTCCTCGTGACCCCAAAGTCCTAACCTTCTCGAGGTCAGCCCCCTTCGTGAGGCGCGATTCTCGGTTGTGGGATCATGAGAAATTCTTGGCAGCGAGACTTCCTTTCCCTATCCTCGACAGTGACTTCCCCCATTCTCTTCCTCGCGAGCCGCCGTAGACAACCCTCCCCTGTCCAACGGTGATTTACTTATTTTGTGTTGTATCTTGCAAGCTTATCAAAAGGTTGTGATTTTCTTCCCTTTGTTTTGCGGTGCTTTTCCTAAAGATTACTCTAATGTCCAACGACTCCTATTCCTGGAATGATTCTTAGGGTCAGTTTGGGGCGACTAATGCTGATGAAAAAGCTGATGTGAGAATAGAGCTGTCAGAAAAGCACTGGTGAGGAAATTGTAGACAGTTTGGATGCTGATCTAATAGAGCTTTTTGATTTAAACTGTTTAGTAGAACAGCTGTTGGAAGATATTTTATTTTATAACAGAAACAATATTGCTACGTATTTTATAACAAAATTATTGTTGTTGGGAAACTGTTGCCCGAACAAAAACGCGCACCCAATCGAAAATGCGCGCCTGGCGAAAAACGTGCACTCGGCCGAAAACGCATGCCCAACCAAAAACGCATGCACACGCAGTCGAAAACACACGCCCGACCAAAAACGCACGTCCGATTGAAAAAGAGCGCCCGACCGAATTAACACGTGCCTAACCGAAAACGCGCGCCCAGCCAAAAACGCTCTCCCGACCAAAAACGTGTGCCCTGCCGAAAACGCGCGCCTAGACAAAAATCAGTGCCCGACAGAAAACGTGTGACCGACCGAAAACATGGCCCGACTGAAAACGAGCGCCCGACATAAATTGGGCGCTCGACCGAAATTGTGTGTCCGGACAAAAATGCTAGACTGCCACAAAACGTGTGCCCAGGCAAAAAAGGCGCGCACATGGGAAAATGCGCACCAGACCGAAAACGTGCATGCCGAAAATGACCGCCCGACCAAATACGCACGCCCGGCGAAAAACGTGCGTCCTGCTAAAAGGTGCGTTGGGCGAAAAATGCTCGCTCGAGAGAAAACGCGCTCCCAGGCAAAAATGCGCGCCCGATCGAAAACGCGCTTCTGGGCGGAAATGAGAGCCCGGACAAAACGTGCACCTAGGCGAAAATGTGGGTCCGGACGAAAACGCGCACTCGGCCGAAATCGCGCGCCCGGCCGAAAATGTGCACCCGACCAACATTGCGCGCCGGTCCGAAATCGCGCGCCGGGCCGAAATCACGCATCTGGCCGAAAATGCGTGCCCGACCGAAAATGCACCCTCGGCCGAAAACGCTTGCCCGATCAAAAATGCGAGTCCGGCCGAAAACGCATGTCAGGCTGAAAACGCGCGCTCGTCCAAAAAATGTGCCCCCGATCAAAATCGCGCGTCTAGGCAAAAATATACGCTCAGGGTAAAATGCGCACCTGCCGAAAATGTCTACCTGGTCAAATACGCACGTTCGGCTGAAAAAGCCCGCCCAACGGAAAACGCGCGTCCGACGAAAAAGCACGCCATGCAGAAAACGCCTGCCCGACTGAAAATGCGATTTTGTGCGAAAATTGCGCCCGGCCAAAACGCGCGACTAGGCGAATACACGCGCCCGGGAGAAAATGTGCGCCCAACCGAAATCGAGCGCAAGACTAAAAACTTGTGCTCGACCGAAATTGCGCGCCCGACCGAAATCCCGCGCCTGGCCGAAAATGCGCTCCTGGCCAAAAACGCGCTCCTGGCCAAAAACGCGCGCCTGGCCGACAAAGAGCGTCCGATCGAAAACGTGTACCCGGACGAAAATGCGTGCCAGACCGAAAACACGTGCCCGGTCGAAATCGCGCGTTTAGGTGATAATATGCACAATGAGAAAAATGTGCGTCCGGCCGAAAATGCGCGTCGTGGCGAAACGGCGTGCCCGGGTGAACACGCGCCCCCGCTCGTAAACCCGCACTCGAGTAAAAATGCTTGATTCAAAAATGAATTTTAAAAAATTAAAAAATGGTGTAGGTTTTAATCCAGCATTGTGAATTAGTATGTTTCGAAGTAGATTTGATAAAAGAGAAAGCAAAAACAAATAAAACAATTTTTAGAAAGCTGCGTTGAAACTACATCTTAAATTGTCTCCAAAACACCTTTGGTGAAGAAGTGCTTATGAAAAACCCCTCATTCAAACAACTTAAAAATAATTTTTGTGATTCAAATGAAACTTTGTGAATAGAAAGAGCTGCCCCAAACAAAACCTTAAAATCATCTCTTTTTTAATCCAGCTGTCATCTTGTGCGTAGTTTTTTTAGGTATTGTTTTTATTATGAGTTTGTGAAATCTCATAATAAAACAAAGATCTGTGATGTATTTTATTAGCAATTGTTTTTGTTATCAGTTCCCTGGAACGATTTTTTTGAATGCAATCGACATTTTCTTCAATCTAAAATAAGTATCTGTTATGAAATCCTAGTCTAAAAACAATGTGAATGAACAACTTATGACTGTTAATTTTAAGCTACATTAGATTAGTAGCTATGCTATTAGTATATGAAGTCTGTTCTAATTTATCTCCTCTTGATCAGCTCATGATATTCACATCTTTGCAATGCATTTTCTGCATCCTCCTCAAGTTACTTTCATTGAAAATATCAATGTGTTATTATCATTTCAAAAAAGTAAAGCTAAAGTATTTAAACAATGCAGATAAATATTACTTACTGGATATTGAATATTCATTAAAGACTGAGTTTTTAAATCCATATCCAAAAAGGAGATATCATTTGACGGATTATGCACGTGGTAACGAGTCCAATCAAGCCCGTGATGAACCTTTCAATAAAGCACATTCTCTATGAAGTGTAATCGAACGAACAGTTGGTGTTTGGAAGAAAAAGTTGTGCATTCTTCAACATATGTCGTAGTATACTTTTCGAAACCAACGTTCAATTGTAGTGGCGACTATGACATTATATTGCATAACTTCATTCGCAGACATCCGTCTAGTGTTGACCCAGAGTTTAGTGCTTGCGATGTTGATGAAACATTCATACAACTAGATGCTTACGTGCATGGAAGGAGACAAGATGAAGCTAGAACATAATACAACATAAGTTGGTGTTGATACTGATATGTTTGAAGATATACATGTTGATGAGATGTTTATGAAACAAGATAGTATTGTTGAATATTTGTACATTGCTCGCAGTTACTACTTTAGACATTCTATTTACATAATCTTCATACTATAAAACTGATATGTTTGGCTAATCTTTAGTTCATATATCTCTTAGGTAACAAAAAAATAATGGAGAAGAAATTATATCAGAATTTTGTGAAAGTCTTAGAAGGCTATGAGAGATTGTGAACATGAGTGTTTTCTGAACTGTATGAGATATTTTTGTTTTATTAACATGTTTAATTTGTATTTGCTAAAATTATGTGAGACATTATGTTTATTTTTTTTTGGGGGGGGGGGGGGGGGGGGGGGGGGGGGGGCATATTAACTTGTCAAAAAATAGCTTTCAGAAATCTGTTCTGCCAAACATTTACACATAAAACATCATTTCAAATATCAGTATCAACAGAATCTCTAAACAGTCTACTGCTTTCTCATCAGGGCTTTCTTGACAGCTCTATTCTCATCAATGCTTTCTCACAACAGCTTTCTCATCAGCGTCAACTGCCTTGAACAGAGCCTAGGTCTCCAATGCTCCTTTTTGATCCCATCGACTGCCCCTCGAGCGCGTCCCTTCCCTACCTCCAGTGAATTGAAGATGTCTTTCCCACTGATTCCAACATCGATCTGCCGAGTTCTCTCTTATTGATCGGTTCATGCACACGTCTCCTTTGTCAGAAATTTTTCTACCGATCCCGCCACTGCTCGGCCATTCCCCACCATTGGACATCTTATGGTTTCATTGAGGTGTGTGATATTCGATTACTAGTGGTGTTTTCAGCAATTGTCCCCTTTGCATGCCATGTGTTCATTATTGTGCTTCTATCTTGTGTCGCGGTTGTACTTTGAGCGTGCATGGATGTTAATTCGGGGATCTTTGGGGTCTCTAAAACTTATGCTAGATCCTATTTAAGCACATATGTCAATTCTATTTCCAATGTTGCCCTATTAAAGCTTCGTTAGCTAAAGAGTTATGAACTCTTCACTGATGGAAGGAAAGTTACCACTTTTACCCTTGATGATGAGGCTCTCGTTGCCCTACCCTTTCATCTTTTGCTTGTCACTAATAAATGATCGTACATGCGGTCTTCTATTCATATTGAGAATGAGATCCTTACCAGCTTCTTCATGCCTTTCGAGATGTTTACCCATGCTCAAATTGATAGTAGACATCCAATTCTTCGCTTTCGTAATGAGGCTGACTTCACCTAAGTATAGCTCAATTCATTTCTGTATGTCACCTAGAAGGCTAGGATCAAGAATTTATCTTTCAATTTCTTAAGTGGACTACGAAAGTTTTTATTGATTATGAGCCACACATTATCTCGACATGGGTAACCATTGTTTGGACTTCCATATCATGCGATACATATCGAGAAATTGAGATATATTGTATTGCCAGCTGACAATCTTCTTACGGTTGATGAAGCAGTGATTAATTGCACAAGAACATATCGGGTCGCTTTGTGTGGAGCTTAATTTGTTTGAGGAGCTATGTGAGAATGTCCACATAAAGACCTTTTCCAAGGGAGTTGAAAAGGCAGTTACTAAGAGTTACAATGTTATCTATGAAAAGTCTTTATCATATTGCGTTCCATGCAAAAAAGCAAGGTAATCATAGACATGCGAATTGCAAAAAAAAGATAAGGAAATCACAAAAGCACGAGCAAGTAGCAACTCAATAAGTGTTTATCATCCTAATCGTTGAGCATCAGGATACCCAGAGGGTAGTTATCTCCCAACATGTTGATCCAGATATATGTAGTGTTGTGGAGCTTGTTTTGGATACAATTGACCAGCACGATACTCAGGGGCTACCGACTCTCCATAGGTTGATCCGGATATGGTGTCCTGGGGAGAATCCTATTATAGACATAACATTTCTCACATTGGTAAGGGTTATCGAGTATCTCAGTCAATACCGTTGTAACCTAAGTTAACCTATGAGGAAAGAATGAACAAGATTAGTTTCATGACTTCGCATGTCAATGATAGCACTACTATATTGTTGTTACGTTTGTTGATGCGGATACATGTTGCTCCATGCACCTGGTTTTGATTTTGATGAAGTGTTTGATATGTTCTCATCCGAAATAAAAATGATAAAGAACATTAACACTACTAAAGGCAATCGAGTGGAGCCTGATAAGGATGATGCTCGTGTGGAAGTGATTGGGGCAGATTTATATAAGATATAAATGAATTACGCAGAACTATATATATCTTTACTATATTAAAAGTGAAAAGTTGCCTTGGGTGAAATATTCAAAATTGTCAAATATAGTCTTATTGTTTTTATCTACTGACTTAATATATATTATAATCTATTTAAAAAAATAAAATACAAAGCTCATTAAGTAATTACACCATATTTTCAAATTAAAGGTAATGATGAAAATCCATAAAATTAAAAAAAATAGTGGAGCTTCTATACCTACTATGGCAGCCTATTATTAGACATGTCAATTTTCTTAAAGTTGATTTGAAAATAATGATGAAAATCAATTAATTTAATTTGAAAAATTAATGATGAAAAATTAATAATATATGAATAATAATGATGTTTTTTTAACAAAAATCGAAAAATAGTGTATCATTATTTTTCGCATTTATTAATTAATAATGTGTTTATTTTAATCTGCATTAATTAATTGATAGGGGCGAATCCCGGTGTCTGTCGCGGTCGAAGTATTATCACGGTCGGGGTACTATTGCGGTTGGCCGGTGGGGTGAAGCCCCATGTCTGTCACTCGTATATTAAAAGGGAAATTAACATCTTTTCGTGAAACATTCAATTTTTTGATTTTACCTATCTTTATTATTAAATTTACAATTTCTGCAATTATGTATTTTTCTTTAATTTTAAAATATGTGCTCTCATATATGCAAAGTCTCTTACCTATAATAAAGATATGCTCTCCCCGCCCCTCGCAAACCCTTGTGCACACGGAAAAAATGAGCGATGGGCGGAGTATAGCGCTCAGGGGTTTACGAGCGGTGGGAGCGCTGTCTCGTTGGGGCAATGTCGTGGTCGAAGTACTGTCAAACGGGGCATTATGGCCTCCCCGAACACTGCTGCATTCGGGGTACTGTCGTAGTTAGCCGCAGGGGCAGAGCCTCGTGCCCGTTATATATTTGACCACAGTATGTGTAGGAGCTAGCACTACTAAGAACTTTTTGGATTTTATTAATTTTCATCGTTACTTTTAATTTTAGTATATGATATAATTACTTAATGAGCATTTAATTTAATTTTTTTTTAAAGATGATAATATATGTTAAGTAATTACATTACAAAATAAATAAATATATATATATATAATCAACTTTTATTTATAAAAAACAAAGAGCTGCACGCTCAAATGTACAAAGGCCAGGTGAGAAAAGAGCAGCGGCAGTGGCTTTAGGCGAACTTGGCCTGTGAATAGTCAAATTTGGTCTACGATTAGTCAACTTTGGTCCACGAATAGCCAATATTTATCCCAAAACAAAGTTGTTACGTGACGTGAAAACGCTTCCATCTTATCGGAGCTGTTTCTCCCTCATCTGGCCACCGTTTTTGACATATAAGTAGTCAAAATTCATTGCCTCGGCGAGAGGAATCCAAATCCACTAACATTTTTGAAAAATAATGGGGGTGTTAGTGTCCCTCGGGCCACCCCTAGAGGCTGGATCCACCTCTGAAACTAGGTGAGGTCGAATGTTCACGAACGACAATTTATAACCACCACGTTCACAACCGCCACCAAACAGAGCCTTAACGGGACATTGGATTGATTCATTCATAGCATTTGGTCTAGTGGATAATAGATGGTTGAGTGAGACCACAAATCACCCGGAATTGGAAAACAGTGAATTAGAGTGGGGAAGGAGGTGCTGAATCCGGGCGACTGAATGCATATATAAAAAGGAGATGTTGAATCAAGAGATTGAACTATTGAAGGGCTAATTGTGACCCGAAGGCGCATTGGTGAGACCGGCAGCCAGGGCATCTTGAAAACTATTCTGACGTAGTGGCTTTGAATCCAAGAAAACGTAGGGCGTTATGATCTGGAATCAGACGAGGACCAGCAGTCAGAGCGGGGATGGGTGGTCGGAGGAGTGGTCGACGGCGATCGTGAGGACATGAAGGGGGTCGGTTTCGTGGGACACAGAATGTTGATGTGTGTGAAACTTTTGGGGGGAAATATATTTAAATTGTTAAAAATTTAAAAATAACACAATAAATTGTTGATGTGTAAATAATATTTATTGATGTGAATATGTGATTATAACATTGCACTTTTAATTTCGAGCGATGCACAGATCGTTATTGTCTATAGACAATTCATCCTTCATAGAGAGTTACACCGAAAATAAAACTATAAATAATATTCAGTCCGACTTCAGCTAGTACGGACCGTGCAATTTAAAAATGATTATATGCATGCTAATTCTTGAACGGATTCACATTTTCTATAAGTTTATAGTTTAGCCTGAATTTATTCTTAAATTGTATATAAGTAAAAAAGGAACAGCCCTTTTCTCCGCTTTCCCCCAGCTGAGCTGCCAGCGCTCCGCAATTTTCCTGATTCCGATCTCTGCTTCCCACCGCTCCTCTCAATCTCACTGGTAATCTGCATTCCACTTCCTTGCTTTCTCTTTATTTTCTCGTGAATCTTCTTCGCATCATCGCTCGCTGTTGTTCGTTCCTGTAAGTCTCAGATCCGACCTCCTAGATTCCATGAATTTTTACATGTTTCGGCGTTTAATTTGAGATTCCGGGCTCAAACTTCTCCGCATTTTCACTCGCGAAGCTTTTAATCTCGAGTTGTAACTGTGTTTGCTCATTGGATCTGTGGGATTCTTTTAATGACGGGAGTATTTAGGAAAAACGGAAAATTAGGGCAAAGTTGGGTTAGGTTGCTAATGCAGCGTATGTAATTTCAATAATACACCAATTAAGGAGGATGTTCATCCCGTTTTAGTTGAGACATGTACGTCTTCCCCAAATGTACCAGGTAAGGAATTTAGTATGCATTTAATCAATACGAGCTGCAAGTAATCATTGGATCTAATTGTTAGACACTGCTCACAGATATGAAGCTCTCTCTCTCTCTCACTCACACACACACATACCTTGACCAAGTTGATGATTAGTGGATCTGGTGATCTTAATTTATACTTCATCTTCTAAAAGCTTCTTTCCATGCACACCATCATTTGTTTGCAACGGAAGCTTCATATCAATTAAAAGATTTGGAGAGAAAAGCATGATGCACTCTGGTTATACAACTGGTAAACTTTTACTGTGGGTTTTGGATGATACTTGTGGGGGAACTATTTGCTTAACCCTAAGATCACGCATATTTTTATTCTTAATGATTTACCAATTTCTTAGGTATGTTTGCTTTCAAGGAATTTGACGGAATGCAAATCCAATTTACTTAGTATTTTCATATTGATTTGGTTTCTATGCAACGGGGCACAATCGAGAAAGATGTGAAAACGCCGTTCAACGATCTATCGAAAACATGTGGGATCGCTAAGCTTATCCCAAATGATCTATGCCTCATGTTGACATTCGGAGACGAACACGACGAAGCCCCGATAATTCGCCAAACAAAGCCTTGGCGCATTTGGTTTGCTTGAAATTAAAAAATGTGTTTTGTGAAATGATATAATTTGTGGTTTACTTGTAAGCTTTTATTCATTAAACATAATTAAAGAAAACAAGGATAGTGTTGGGAAAAACCTCTTGATTTGGTATATCAAGTTATTATAGATAAATTAAGTCTTGTGTTATCATATGCATAAAGACACATTTTGTAGTGATGAATGCATGACAGATTGATGTGATTAAGAAGAAGTCAAAGCATTGCTGAATAACTCAAACACGCTAAACGTTGACAACTTTACAGATAGCCTGTTAAGAGATATCAACGTACGTCGAGATATAAATAAGGAAGAAGTCGACGTACGATAAGTATTATGCAGGGGACATGTCGATGTACTCTGAGTAGTCTTACTTTATGCTTTGATTATAAACTAACATTTGCAACAATGAATCAAGGTCTGTAAAACAGAAGTCAAAGCTTCAATATGTATATATATACATATATACATTGAGACATTCTCTTCCCAACTCGATCTCAATGTATGTCATATATACATTGAGACATTCTTCAACTCAATCTCAATGTACGTCTACTTATGTCCAAGAAGTTGTGTATGCTATGACGAGCAAACAATACATGAAGATTCACAGGTATACTCCTTGTGTCGAGATTGTTCTAAAGAGATATCAGAGCATAAGTATAAAGACATACACAGAAATATACTTACTATTTGTATATATCTCAGCTCACGTCGACAAGATGTCAGAGTTCAAGAAGTTATGTGACAACTTCTATGCCGATAGATTTTGAATACATCTTGAACAAATCAAGACAAGAATTCAACTCCGATTATAGTTGTTGAGATCTGAATATGAAAGGCTTTTATTTATGTGTGAAGCCGATTTGGCAAGCAATTTGTTCTATATTTTTGTGATATATATATTTATGATACAGAAGGCTGATATAAAGTTGTTGGAAAATATATTATTTTCTTTCTCTCTCTCTCTCTCTCTCCCGTCTTTCTGCTCTTCTCTCTCCTCTCTTCTCTTCTTCTCTACAGGATCTGATAGAAGAATTGCAGTCATCAAAGATCATCTTCTTTCGATCAAAAGACTGCTCATCAAGAAGAAATCACAAGAGACTTCATCGAATATAATTCCACAACAGACTCAATCTTCTGCCTATTGAATCAGATCTTTCAAGAGGAATCAACAACTACTTCTCTCTATCTACTCAGTGCTGACAAAAGAGTCAAGTCCTCAGGAACCTGTTGAAGAAGAACAACTCAACTGATTATATCTACTTATGCAACCTTCTGAAAGAGTTCATAGGATCTCTCTTATAAAGTTTCAATGTTGGTTTGATCCCCCTTATCAAAGGGATCTGATTGTGGTTTTGATTCTACCTTATCAAAAGGCTCTCTGAGTGGTTGATCTACCTTATCAAAAGAATCATTGTTCGGTTTTGAGTCTACCTTATCAAAAGACTCTCTGAGTGGTTGATCTACCTTATCAAAAGGATCAATGAGTGGTTTTGAGTCGACCTTATCAAAAGGCTCTCTGATTGGTTTTAATCCTCTTTATCAAAAGGATTCTTGTTTGGTTCAGCCACCTTATCAACGAGCTATTGGTTTGAAAGATCTTATCAAAATCTCTTGTGATTCTTTGAATATCCTTATCAAAAGATTCAGTTGTAATCGGTTCTAAGAGTCTCCTTATCAAAAGACTCAGTACTGTCTATAGTTGGTAGTCTACCAAGAGGTAAAAGAGGGGATATACCCAAATTTGGGGAACCTCTATAAAATCTTTTGTATCGTTTGGATTGCATAGTTCTTAATTGTTTTGTTTGTTTCTTTTGATTACTCTCCTGCTGCATATTAATTAACAAACAAAATAATTTGTGGATATGTGAATGATTAAAACTGAAAAGAAATTTTAAACACTCTATTCACCCCCCTCTAAAGTAATTCTTAGCATCCTACCGTACCTTTCAGATAGGAAGGCATGGATACGCCTCAACGTACTCATAGGTTTGTCGTCGTTTCCTTCTTTCCCACCTAGGATAGATGATTCGGTTATTCAGACCCAAGGGGCATTGTCGGTGGGAAAGTCTCAACATTGGTCTGTAATTGTTCCGTCTAGTAATCATTGATGACTGATGAGCATTGTTTATTTGGACAACACCCACTTTAATGTCTATAATTGAGTTGGACTTGTGGCTAACCTACCTTGGAGAGATGATTCGACAAGATGATCCCCTTTGAACGAATTTAGTTGGGAAACATGAAAGACCGTGTGGTTCCTATTGTGATCTGACAACTTCAAGTCGTATGCAGTATCGCGCCTCTGCTCTCGATGATTTGGAATGGCCCATAGTAGCGCGGGGTGAGTTTCAGATTGAAGCGATGGACAACCGACATTTGGCAGTGCTGACGAAGCTTCACGAGCATCCTGAAGCTTCACATGAGTGTAAGACGCATCTCTGTGAAATTATGATGTGTTCTATTTTTGTAGAAAATCGGTTTTGAAATAAATTAAAGAATCCAATACGAGTAATTAAGCTGAGCTCCGATCCCAAGAGAGTGGAATCTTCGATAAATAAGTCTAAACTCGCTACGATTTGATTAAATGAGTAGCGGAGTCCTAAGCGAGAATAATTTATGCTGCAAGAGATTCACTTAGCTTAGCTGCAAACAACAGTCAGAGGGGAAAATTAAAGAAATAAACGATAATGCAAGGTGATAATATGCAAGCATGAACTATTTTGATCACTTAATTTAATTGCTTTAGTTCACAGTTAACAGTAGGGAGCGAGTTGGTTATCTACAGTGACATACCAGGATGGAGGGGGAGTATTCGGCTTGGCTACAGTGGTGTGGAGATTTGGAAAGTGGTTCTAGCAGTGGAAGCTAGCTGACAGGGCTCGGGCAAAGGAGGAAGGGGAAGATTGGGAGTAATCGGCTTGGCTATAGGGGAGTGGAGTCTTGGCAAAGTGGATATGTCAGTGGAGGCTAGCTGACAGGGCTCGGGCAGGATGGGCGAGGGATTCTGAAGATTGGGTGGAAGGCCAGGGACTTTGAGGGCGTGAGCGGGGTTGAAGAACTTGAGTTCAGGCGACTGGTTCGTCGGGGGGCGCCTGAGGAGGTATGAGAGGAAAACGACGACTGTTTCCTAGGCAGAAAAGGAAGGAGCCGCTCGTGTCTTCGGAAGTGGGGTCGTCAAAGGTCCAGCGCCGGAGGCTCGCCGGAGGCCGGTCTCTCCACGGGAAGGGGAGTCTACTCATGACTTTGTACCATGGGGATGTTAAATAGCAGAAAGTTTATTAAATGGAGGAGGGGCGGTTTTGGATTTCATTGAAGTGGAGGAGTTTCAAAATTATTAAGTGGGAGGGGGGTTTCAGAACTCAAAAGCCATATGGGAAATCAAAGAGATGACTTGAAACTCACAAAGGGAATTAATTCCAAATTTTAAAATTAATATATATAAACATTTTATTTTCAGAATTAATTCACAAGTCATGTAATTAAAAAAAATATTGTCATGCTTGCATGTCTACCATCTTTTAATACCGGACCTTTTTATTCAAGGTCGTGTTGGTCGGTCAAGCCACGCGCCGGAACGAAAATGCGGCACCGACAAAGAAAAAAAATTGCGATACAACAACAAAATAACATAAGTAAAACGTTAATTTAAAAATAACAAAATGAGGAGCGTAGTTCATCCGGATGCATCAACGGATGCATCAAATTGTCATTTACACCATACGTTGTTTGCGAACTATAAGAAATTTTATTTGGCGGCGAGCTCATCTCAATATGCAAGAGTCTACGTGAGAGACTCAACTCGACATTCTCCTGATGAGTGTCGTGTGATGGTAGGTGGAGGCCAACCATACACTATTTGAAACGGGGATAGTTATGCATCAGAGTGGTGGAGGCCAACCGTACACTAGTGACACAGTTGTTCAAAAGTAAAGCACCATTGTATGTTTCTACATCTGCTTGCCCTCCGAGGGTGGTAGGTTGTGCTATGACGAAGCTTAGTACCCTGGAACTTAAATAGCTTTTGCCAAAATGAGCTAATGAGGATCATAACACAGTTGTTGATGTAAGATTGATGACACAGTGTCGGGATATTTTACTCGAATGAAGTGGCTGTATTTTGATTGTCAATCTACCACCACAAGGATACAGTCGTAGACACTCGAGCGCGGAAATCGCGTAATAAAATTTATATCGTTGTCTTCACATAGAAAATTCGGAATCGGAATGGGTTGAATGAGACCGCAGGGATGAGTGCCTCATATTTGGCGTGTTGGCACACAATTAGTTGGCAACGAACTGTTGAGTAGAGGCTAGCATTTCGCATCAATGGAGTGACCCAGCCGGAATATGGTAGGTGGAAAATGCCCCTAAGTGGCCCCATGTGGGATGTCGAATGGAACTTGCGGAGGAGGTGACCACAAAGGATTTGGTGAAGTGAACATTGCCAGAACGGGTGCTAAGTGGAGGGTCTTTCGTAGTATCTCAAAAGCTGGCATATCCTCGTCCGACCAGGAGAAGGGACTGTCTGCCTAGCCCTTAAACAATTGGTTGGGGGTCGGAAGATGCGGCCAATCATTGTTGAAGCAACTGTAATAGTCTGTAAGGTCGAAGAATTCTCGTATTGTGCAGATTGAGATATCTGTCAGGCCATTGACATAACCATGACTTTTTTGGAGTCCATGAAGAGTCTAACAGTGGAAACGATGGGACCTAATAGTCTATATGGTAAAGCCCGAAAGAACACTTCTTGATGTTGACAGATATGTTATGCTGAGCCAGAAGGTGAAGGACCGTAAGGAACCAGACCGAACCGTTCGTGAATTATTCAGGTTCCGGTTTGAATTTTGGAACTGTAAACAACAATGGTCTGAGTGTGGTTCCTTCATTTTATTATCCGGACCAGAATTGGAACCGCAACATAAATGTCTCACGCGGTTTCAAAATTTTTAGACCCGAACGGGACCGGACTGAAGCAGAACCGAACCGCAATCCGTTTATTATTATTATTATTATTTATAATATATATATTTATTATCAATATTATTATTTTTTATAATATTAATAATATATATTTATTATCTACGACTATATCAATATCAACTGTCCGATTGCAGCGCCGTCCGATTGCAGCCGTACTCAGTGATGGACCTTGCCAACATATAGAGATGATATTTGGTGCTTGTTATTTAATTTTGTTGATAATTATATTCTCTAATTTGTACATGTTTATGATTGTCATTCCTCATCTACTTTGATAAAACGACTGCTTTTTGCTGAGCATTGAGTGTTACAGTGTTACTTATTGTCGATTATGCTAATGACCATGTTTATGTTAATTTTTTGGATCAGGTTTATTGTAATCATACAATATTATTATTATTTTTCTATTAAGTGCTCCAAATCAGATATTATCGTATGCATATATGTATTACTTCAATTTTAACATATTTAACTTAAGAAATCATGAAATTATTGCTCCAATCATTTGAATTCCAATTTTCTTTTCAAATATGCATTTTTCAAGAGATAATAATCTTTGTGATTGTGTCTAATGACTCAAATTATAGAGTTATAAAATGACTAAAACTATAACACAGAACCGATTGGAACAGAACCGAACCGTTAGTGACCGATTTGGTTTTGGTTCTTGTTGAACTGTAACCGTTGCACGACGGTTCCAAAAATTATGCTGGAACCGTAATCGGAATCGGTCAAACCAAATAAGGTTTTGGTTCTAATTTGAAGAACCGTTACCTTAGCGGTTCGGTTCACGGTCTTAGTAGAACCGGAACCCAACCGGAACCGTGATAGCTCTAATCCCATGAGGTACTATATACAAATATATCATCAAAAAAGACCAAGACGTACTTCCGTGGAAGGGGTCGAAAAATATCATTAATTGTAGTCTAGAAGGTGGACGATACGTTTGGCCATGCCGAATGACATGACCAAGAAACCCATAGTATCCATCATGGGTGCAAAAGGCCATCTTGGGTACATCCTCTGCCCGTACTTGAATTTGATGGCACCTGGATTGCAAATCGATTTTGAGTAGATAGTGGGTTGACACCATGAAGCTCCCTCAAAAGCTCATTGATCAGCGAAGTTTGGTACTTGTCAACAATGGTGGACTTGTTCAATACACGATAGTCCACGCAAAAATGTCAATTGTCATTCGTCTCCCACATAAGGAGGACATGACTGTAAAAAGTACTAATGTTTGGTTGAATGAAGCCTGCATCGAGCATCTCAGAAAACATTTGCTTCATTGCATCTTGTTAGGAGTGTATTTCATCTCTCCTTTTATTTTTCGTTGTTTTCTCCTTTTTTACTGTTATACCCTCATATCCGTATTATAAGTAGGGGCTCTATTTCATAATCAACAAATCTATTATTCTACATTTCATCATTGTATTAGAGATATGTTGCTCTAGCCTGATGTAGGAGCCACACAACTCTCATTCATTCTTCATCTCGTTGGTCTTGCCCGTGCCGACGATTTGTCACCCTCTCCGGTGATTTGTCGCCCGCTTACACTCGTCCCCGTGTAACTGATCCCTCGATCGGTGTTCATCTTCGCTCAATTAACACTCCTCCACTCGGCTGACGCCGCCTCCGCCCAATCCGCTCGGTCGACGCCTCTTCTGCGTGATCCGATCCTGGCTCTGCTCGTCTGATTCAGGCGGCTTCCATAGACCTTCGTTCTCCTTTACTGTTGTAGTTGTAGATGTCGCCCCCTCTCTTCTCAGTCCCCCCAACCAGTGGCTCCTCCTGCTGTGCCGACACCAAAAATTATATATGGCCTTTTGTAGGTTCTCTTTGCTAGCCGATTTCATGCCCAACCTTTTTTTTTTAAATGACTTGATTCTGATTCCGATTCTTAGAATTTTGGTAAGCTTCGAGCTTCTCTTTTCAGTTCTTTTTGTGTTGTGAGCCATGCTAGAGGTTGTTACATCCAAAGATTCATCCACTCTCACTGGATATACCCGGGATCATACGACCTCCCAACTTATTGTGATTTGCCTAGATGACACTGATTAATTACATTGGGCCTGATCTGTTGCGACAACCCTTAGAGTTAGAAATTATTTGACTATATCTACAATGCAATTATGGAACCAAAAAGGATGACAGTACTTGGGAAAAATAGTATTCTGAGAGTTCTCTTGTGATTGCATGACTGATTAACTTTATGCAAGTGACAATTGCTATGAATTATGTGTTCTTGGATACCACAGGAGATATTTTAAAATGCACAAAGCTTGCTTACTCCCTCAAAGGGAATGTCTCTCAAGTCTATGAGGTAAGATAGAAGATAGCTCTTTTGAGGCGAGGATATCTCCTTCCTCTGTCTATTACTTGGAATCCCCCCAACTTTATCAAGAATACGACTACATTCATCCTCACACCGTAATCTCAAGTTGATATGGATATTGTGAGGATAAGGAGGACCGCAATTGGGTATTTGAATTTTTCTAGGGACTTCAACGTGACTTTGATTAGATTATTGTTCAAATTCTTGGGTGTTCTCTTATTTCCACCTTACCCGAAGTGTACAATGAATTGCTGCATGATTTAGATCTTTGGAGCCTGGTCCCAAAGGATCAACTTACTTCACAACATACTTATGGGGGTCATCGAGCCGTGATTTCAAACATAAGTCTATTCGCAAGGATCATCGTTATTGCGATTATTGTGGGCAAAGTCGGCGTACTCGGGAGACTTGTTTCAAGCTTCACAGGTTCCCTCCACCTAGAGGAGCAACCCCACAGGGAGGTCATGGTAGAGGACGCTTCCCGAGGCACAAGGTTCTATTCTACCCCGCTCCACATGTTTGACTGAGACATCTAAGGATATTGGGTCTGGTTTTCTTGGTTTGATCCTCCCATTCCAATCTCTTCCTTGTCCACAAAGGAATTATAGACTCTCCCTCGATTGATACGTGACATTTCTTCAGGGTCATCCCTTGGACCGTCGTCTTCTTTTGCCCAGTTTGAGTGCATATTCTGGTACCACCACTACTACCCACTAAATCATAGAATATGGTGTCACAAATCATATGATTGGCTGGCCCTCAGGTTTTTTTCTCTTCGTTTTCTCTTTTAGGTAAGGATGAAGTAAGTGTGGATGACAACTCTCATTCCTCTATTGCGGGAAAGGGGTCTATACACTATCTTATGTTCTTCATATCCCAAATTTTTCGAGAAATTTATCTCTAGTCTCTATTAGCCTCTTAACTAATACTATGAATTGTTCAGTCGCCTTCTCTCCTTATTATGTTTTTCAGGATCTGAACACTAAGACGGAGATTGGATTTGATATGATGCAATATGGTTTGTATGTGTTTGACACTGCTTCCCTCCCCAAGCTCCCAGTTACCATTTTTTATACTAATAGCATCGTCGCCTTGGTCATTCTTCTCCTGATACTCATCGTCTTCGATTTTATGTTTTTTCCTTCTTACTTGTCTAGAGATTTTACGTGTGATGAATGTGTTCTAACTAAACACAAGTGATTCTCTTTTAGTAATATTGATATCCATAGTACTACCCATTTTCATATTATCCGCTCTAGGGGGAAAACGAGTCAAGCTCTAATCGAGCTTGTCAAAATTCTCAAGCTCGAGCTTGTTATTTTGAGTTCAAGATCGACGAGCACGCAAATACCGTCCTGAGCTCGGGTTTGACGAGCTCGCATATACAGGTTCGAGCTCGACGAGCTCACATATGCAGGCTCGAGCTCGCCGAGCTCACATATACATGCTCGAGCTTGACGAGCTCACATATACAAGCTCGAGCCCGACGAGCTCACATATGCAGGCTTGAGCTCGAGCTCTACGAGCTCACATATATAGGCTCGAGCTTGACTCATGAGCTCACGAGCTCGAGCTCTCATGAGCTTTTTTGCTCATGAGCTATCTTATATGTATGTATTTATTAAAAATTGCAAGAAAATCATATCATAAAAAACTTGCGAGCTCATGAACAAGAATATACGAGCTCAAGCTCGGCTCACCATCGAGCTCAAGCTCGGCTCATCACCGAGCTCGAGCTCGACAGGATCGAGCTTGAGTCGGATTTTTTTCGAGACTGCTCATCAAGCTCACAAGCCGGCTGAACTCAACTTGCACCCATAATCCACTATAATGTTTAGGGATCTTGTATTATTTCTATTATTTGCGGGCATGCTAGGTTTGTTATTTTTATTTACTATTTTTCGCGCATTACCTGACTTATTTGATGTATCGCAAGAATGAAATGTGTTTTATCTTTAAAAAATTCCATAAAATGATGGCAATACAATTTTATGCTAAAATCCAAATCTTGAAAAGTTATAATTGTAGGGAATATGTTGATACTTCATTCACTCAATATTTACATGAGTTTGGGATTATTCACCCAACATCCTGTGTTGAATCTCCACCCTAGAACAGGATCACCGAATGCAAAAATAGACACTTTCTTGATATTACTTGTTCATTGTTGTTCACCATGGACCTTCCTATGTTTTACTGGAGCGATCCTGTGTTGGCATCTGCTTATCTCATCAATCTCATGTCTACTCGTGTTATAAGCAATGCCACCAATTACATATTCTTGGCATCACCCTGACTGAACTTCCATCTAAGGTGTTTGGTTGCCTATGCTTTGTCCACATCACAAAATATCACGTACCAGACTTGATCCATGTGGCCTTGAAATGTGTCTTTATTGGTTACTCTCACACTCAGTAAAGTTACAAGTGTTATCATCCTCCTACAAAAAAAAACTCTTTCTCCATGGATGTTAAATTCCGTGAATTTGAGGCCTACTATGGGACTATGGGTCCCCACTTTATGGGGAGATTCTTTAAGTGGAAGTGTGCTCCTCTCGTCCTCTTTTTATTCCTCCTGCTCATAGCCTTTCTCTAAGGGAAGTGTGCCCTCTCCTACCTCCTGATATTCACATCGCTCCTAATGAAATTTCTCCTCAAGCGACTGATACAACTTCAAAATGATCCAAAAATATTATTTATACATAGAGGAGCAAGAGGCCAATCACGCAATATCATCAGATTGTACCAGAAATGTCAATACCTCCTTCGTGCTCAGAGCCTACCGAATTACTTATTGCTCTCAGGAAAGGTGCTCGTCCTTGCACCCAATATTCCTTATCAAATTATGTTTCGTATGTTTCTCTTACCCCTCCATACATAGTCGTTGCTTTCTCTCTATCTTTTGTTGTTACTTCCACTTCATGGCATGATGCACTTGGACACTCTAAATATAAAAAAAAACAATGGTGGAAGAGATGATGGCTTTGGAGAAAAATTGCACTTGGGAATCTGTTAGTCTTCCCAAAGGAATGAAGATTGTTAGGTGCATATGAATGTTTACTGTAAAACAGAATTCTAAAGGCATTGTACAAAGATTTAAAGCTAGATTAGTTGTGAGATGATACACTTAAACCCTTGGTATTGATTAGGGGAGACATTTGCTCCTATAGAAAAATGAATTCAATAATAAGAGTCTTGTGATCTTGTGCGGTAGAATGTGATCTTCAGGAGCTAAATGCGAAGAATGTTTTCCTTCACAAGGACTCACAGGAGAAAGTTTACATGGCACTACCATCTGAGTTTATGAACTTTGAAGGAAATGTTTGCAAATTAACAAAAACTCTTTATGAATTAAAACAATCTTTGTAGAACTTGGTTTGTGAGGTTTCATAAGGCCATGATTTCTTTTGGATATGTTCATAGTCATGTTGATCATACCTTATTCATAAAGCATGAGGGAAAACTCACTACTCTTATTGTTTACATGGATGGCATAATGATTGTCAGAGACGATATAAAGGAGATTAAAATATTAAGGTCTGTTCGTTTGGACGAAATTTGTGTCTTGAAAATGGAATTTGAGGTTTATTTTCATTGGAATTGGTCCTACAATTCCAATTCCGAAACCCCAATTTTATCCAACCGAATGGACCACAGAGAAAAGTTGGCTAAGGAATTTGAAGTAAAAAACTTGAGAAATCTTAGATACTTTTTGAGTATTGAGTTAGTTATATTTAAATATGGTATTTTTATCTTCTAAAAGAGACTGGTATGTGTGGTTACATACTAGCTCCTTTTATAGAAATCAATCACAAGTTAGGAAAGGATGATGAGGAACTCATTGAAGATGTTACATGTTTTCAAAGACTTGTAGGCACCTCATTTATCTATCACATACATGTTCTGATATTTTTATGTTGTGAGAGTCATCAGTCAATATATGCATTCTCCCAAATTCAAGCATTTAGATATAACACATAGGATATTGAAGTACATGAAGACATCACCAACAAATGGTATTCCCTTTACACCCAATACATGATTAAGATAAAATTTTATACAGATATTGATTGGGCGGTATCTGTTAATGATAGGTCTACTTCATTTTATTGGTCATTTATTGGAGGTAATTTTTTGACATGGAGTAAAAAAATATGTTGTGGCAATATCTGGTTCAGAAATTGAGTTTAGGGTCATGTCCCTTGGGGTTTGTGGCTCACTGCCATTATGAAGGATCTCAGGATTGTAGAAGAATGCCCTGCAAGCCTGTACTATGATAACAAGGTTGCTCTCAGTATAGCTCACAACTCATTTCAACATGATAAACCATTTGTTTTATTGCATCCTTTTGAACGTGATCGTAATTGGATTAATTGATTAATTAATTACTTGAACGTGGAAATGAGCTCCGACGAGCAAAATGTCCTCTATTAGATGCTACTGAAGTTATTGGAGATGTCGGTGTAACACTAAGTTGTGTTTTCGCGACTCACGACTTGCATTGTTTGAACAATTCTGGGACTCAATCTCACCTGAGCAGTCCCCTCACCAACTAGAGCACGCAAAACCCCCAAAATCTCTGTAATTCCCGTTGCCCCACCGTCGCCTCCGGTTGTTACTTCCCCACAGTTTACACAACATACCACCTTCGCCGCTGAGCCCGACGGTTATGCCGCAACAATCCATGCAGCTGCCAACCCCTACAATTATCTTCCTGCCGACACTCTTAGTTACCCCTCCTTTGGATAGTCGAACTCTTCTTCTCCAACCGTCCCCACAACGGACCTTCTCAGCTGACCCCGTACAAAGGATCCTGCCACTACTTCAATCACTTAACGATCATGTATTCATCGCATCGCCACGCAAGCTACGCTCCTCTGATAACCTCACCGTCCTTCGCGACATCTATGAGCATGATGAAGGTTTGCTGCTCAATACAACCACCGCTATGCGCTACATGGAACTGTTCTGGCAGGAAATTAAGGTGCCATGTAATCAAATTATTTGAGCCTCATTCGAGCTTGAGTGTAAGCTCAATTTGAAAGACGGGTGAGATGTTATGGTCCTACACGACCAGTTATCCATTTATTTTATGTATGTTTTAATTTATATTTGTGTTGAACTGTTGATACATGCCTCGTCTTTTAATTATCATATCATCGAGTCTAGTATATGTTATTTTATATAAGTCCAAGCGTTCGGACTTATTACAATTATGTCATCATGTAATTCTATATATAGATCATTGGGTAATGAATGAAGGGGACAAATGAAAGAATTTTAAATCTCTCCATATCTCTCTTTTCTCCTCTCTCAAGCTAGGGTTTGGGTTGAGCAAGACTCCTCTCTTCCTCTTCTTCATAGGTTGAGCATGACTCCCTTGTATCTCCGTCGCTGTCACCACCTTCGACGAGATATTGTGGCGCTACGGGTTTGCCCGTAATATTCTTATAAAACTCTAATTAAGTCATATTTTGCTTGGATTGAAGTGCTCATTTGGCAGTAAAGAAGTTGGTGATATCTAAGTTGATCATAATAGAAACAAGAATGTCAAAATGGATGTACAGAAAAAGCAAAAAGGAAATATCAAGGAATAATTATATCAGAAGAACAATAGGAGCGACAATTATCAAAGATTATGTGTAGTTGAAATAGACTGAAATGTTTTGGGCATGTACCGTGAAGGGTAGAAAAATATACCAATAAGATGAGCAAGTAAAATTAGTACCAAAGGATTAAGAAATAATTGACCTAAATTGTTTTTTAATAATGATTTGTATAGATTAAGTTTAATCAGACAATGATACGAGGTAGTTGTGTTGTATCAAGAAATATGAGCACGAACAGTAACTCGCATTGCAGGAAGAAAACACGGATATAAACTCGGGAGACCCGCTCCCGCCAAGCACTCGGAGGTTGGGTCCTCCAAAGTACTCCTTCCTCCAAAGAGAGCCCAAATGACTAAGACTCCATAGATGAAAGACATCACACCTAAGGTCTCCTTATATAGGTGGAGATTACGCTACAAGACAAACACACTAAAGGACAAAATAACACGTAATTAATACAATATTATTTTAAAGGTAAACACGACATTGATAGACTTTCGCGAGGTGAGGCCGAACATCCGAGCACATGTCGTGACATGTACGCAATGCGTATACGTATTAATACACCCGTCCTGAAGTGCGGTCTTGTCCCCAAGCTCGAGCGAGGAGACCTTGAAGACTGAAGTCGCGCTGTAAAAAACGCCAGTTGGGTCACAACCGTGGGCGGAGTCGAGACGAGCGGAAGAACAACGAAAAAAATTTTGTCGCGTTGTTGTGTGTTTGTATGTACGAAAATATTGTGCTAAAAAGGAAATTCGGAGCACTAAGTTGGCCCATGATGCATGCAGAGAGGATGGCCATGCCCGAATGGCAAAGGGTAGTGCGATGAAACTAAAAAAATAGATATAGTGGGGCGGCGATTATGGCTTTGGGTGGGAAGGGGCGGGATGGAAATGTGGGGTATTTTACAATGAATAGGGGACATTGAAAGGCACAGGTGCATGGGGCTCACAGAAAAGAGTAAAGAAGAAGGAAACATGTGTAGGGGGAGCATGTAGTGGCAGCCTGTGTGGGGCCTAAGAGAAAAAAAGGAGATGGGTCAAGGTTGCATTAAGCAGGTGGGACTGGGTTCAGCAGCTCTGTGAGGAACAACGTAGCTTGAAAGGAAAAAAAATCAAGCACGAATCAGACTGAAGGTGGAGTGGCTCGATACCATTGAGAGATGAAGCAGGGCTAGGAAACGGGGGAAGCAGACAGTCAGTTTTGTCGTGGAAGACGGCAGACGGAAGAGCTGGAATGAGGGGAAGTGTGCAACGGAGTCGGTCGACAATGTTGGGAAGCACGCCAGGACTGGTGGAGGAACAAAAGGTTGGTGGTTCTCATGTGGGACCTGTTGCACTCCTGGTAACGGGAAGAGGAGAGAACGGGGATGGCGATGGAGTATGCTGGAATTGTGGCGGTCATAAGGAGAGATGAGCGAGGTCAGCGCAAGGCGGAACGAACTGTGTACGTGGTCGGACGACGCGCGTTATTGTGGCCAATTGTCCGGTCAAGATCGATCGGGGTAGATGTAGGATGGTCGGCGACGTCAAAGGGCCGAGAGGGGCAAGGCGGGGGTATTGCCCCACTCGTTGTTGTTCTTCGCGTGTACGACGTACGCCCCTGGTGGTTCACCGGAGGCCGTGTGAAAAAGGTTGGGAAAGCCCGTAAGCAGCGTCTAGGTGCGAGGATGGCTCGGTGTTGGCAGAGACCAGTGAACGCGTAGGGTGCCAGATTTGATCTCCATTTTGTAGTGCGTGGGTGGGTATCCCGTCGGCGCTAGAGAGCAGTGGCTGGAAGGGCGCTGGAGGAAGAAGCCAGCGACGAAGCTCATGCGTCATGGCGCTGGAGGAAGCTCATGTGCCATGGCCACGTCGATCCGATCGCAACAAGCATGCAATGAGTCCACAAGGTGGGCCATGACGGTAGAAAATAAGAAACACTAGATTCCGGCGACCGAAAGCACGGTGGCGGAGAGCGGGAGGTCGGACCAATTTATATGAGGTAGATGCACCATATCAAGAAATATGAGCACGAGCAATAACTCATATTGCATGAAGAAAACACGAATTCAAACTCGGGAGACCCACTCCCTAAGGTACTCAGAGGCTAGTTCCTCCAATGTACTCTCTCCAAAGATAGCTCAAATGACTAAGACTCCAAAGATGAACGACTTCACACCTACGGTCTCCTTATATAGGTGGAGACCACGCTACAAAACAAACACTAAAGGACAAAATGACACATAATTAATACAATATTATTATAATGGTACACATGTCATTGATAAACTCTCGCGAGCTGAGGCCGAACTTCCAAGCGCATGCAGTGATATGTACACCATGTGTATACGTATCAGACAATAATAAATAGGAACAAAGGGTCAATGAGACCTACTCTGAGACTTGAAATAATTACACATGCCTCCCCTAGGTTGCGCTTGCTTCGTAGCTTTTGATTGAGGAAATGGTTTTGGTCCAAAATTGAAAGCTCATAGGTTTTGGTTTTGGGCCAAAACTCGATTTTATTGTTCATTGGCAGGATGATTTTTAGTGACGGGAATTGAATCTGTCAATTTTTATGTTCGGCTATAGGATGGAATTCAAACGTAGGAATTGATATTAAATATATACATATATCTAAACATAACGAAAACTTTTAATTAACATAATAACCATAATATATTTATTATAATTCGTGCTCTAAATAATGAATATTTTTTTGAAATTGTTAAAACACGAAAGAATACTATATAAATATTTTTTTGAAATAATAAATATTTCTTTGAAAGAATACTATATAATTCGTGCTTATAAGATTGCTCTAAATAATAATTATTTTTTTGAAATAATAACTATTTCTTTGAAATATTAATGAAATATAATATACAAATAAGGCGTAATTAGTTAACAAAAAATATTAACATATATAATGTCATAAATAATACTATATAAATATCCGAATTTTTTAAAATAATAGATATAATGAGAGTGATGGCGCGTGATTAGCAGGAGAGAGAGATTCCCCCAAAACCGATGGAAAAGGGTGGGTTTTCACCTTAGGCTAAATTCTTAACGTATCCAAACCGGTAGGTTTTGTAGGAAAATCAATTCCCTCCAATAAATTACCAAACGAACACCTGCGAATGGAATTGGGGAACCCAAAATCAATTCCTTCCTACAAAACCCTTTGTTCCTATTAAAATTGACCTCCTCCGAGACTTGAAAACTTTAACGGGAGATTACAGAACCTCCCATTAAAGTTTCCTCTGTTAACAGGACGCCCCTTCTATTAAAATTTTGGAGAAAAAAATGGTAAATTCAGTGATACGGCCCCTCGACTGAGACCTAGTTCAACCGGGTAGGAGAGGGAAGTCCCGTAGAGGGTTGGAGTCGCGCTTGCGAAATCCAATGGTGTCCGGGGAGGAGTCCACGGGGAAGGAGGAGGCCGGAGGAGGCGGCGGTTTCGGATCGGGGACGGGATCGCGCCGGGCGTCGCGATGCGGAGGCGGGCGTCGGCTCGGGCTCGTTAGGTTACGGGGAAATTAGTTTTAGAGAGGAGAGAGGGAGAGAAGTAGAGAGAGAAGGAGAGTTTGGAAATGATTCTTGCATACGTTCATCAAGGGACTCTCAACCAAATATAGGGTTGAGCCCAAACCAAACCAAAAGATACATGGTCTATTTTCCAAAACATAAAAACATAACATAAAATAAAGATGCAATGCCACATAATAAAAACGACTAATTGGATCGTGCCGGGGCACGTCGCTTGTATGTTAACCCCCAACGTGAGTCTGCAACATCTCCGTCGGCATCCTCATCAAGCTTGTCCTCAAGCTTGTCCTCAAGCTTGTCCTCAAGCTTGTCCTCAAGCTTGTCCTGCAGCTATGGTGGTATGTCGACCAAATGCTCCTGAGAGGGTACACCCACGAACGGTTTCAACTGGGATACGTGGAAGACATCATGGATCTTGGCCTCGACTGGCAGGTGGAGACGGTACTCTACCTCTCCAATGCGCCCTGCAACCATGAATGGCCCGTAGAACTTGGGCCCCAACTTGTTGTAGGCTCTCTGCGCGATGGTCGTCTGTCAGTATGGGCGGCGTTTCAGCCACACCCAATCTCCTGGGGCAAAGAACAGCTCACGGTGCCCCCTGTTGTAGGCCGTCTCCATACGGGCCTGAGCCTGAAGTAGCCTCTCTTGGGCCATCGCTAGGACCTGGTCACGCGTGGCCAGCTCGGTGTCGATCGTCAGGGAACAAGCGGAGGCACTGGTGTAAGTAAGGAGGCGCGGCGGTTCGCGGCCGTAGATCAGACGGTACGACGTAGTCTGCAAGGCGGAATAGTAGGATGTGTTGTAACAATACTCCACCCAAGGGATCCATCGTACCCAATCCTTGGGGCGGTCCCCCGTGATACAGCGCAAATACATCTCCAGGGTCCGGTTGACCACCTCCGTTTGGTCATCCGACTGCGGGTGGTAGGCGGACGACATCACCAACTTGGTACCGCACAGTGCAAACAACTCCTGCCAAAATAGGGACGTAAACACCTTGTCCCTGTCGGACACTATGCTCACTGGGATGCCGTGCAGACGGAACACCTGGTTGAAAAAGATGCAGACGACCACATCCCCCTCCACGGGGGGACTCATCGTCATGAAGTGAGCGCCCTTGGACAGGCGATTGACCACCACAAAAATAACTGTTCGCCCCCTTAATTTGGGTAGTCCCTCAATAAAATCCATCGATATGTCGGCCCATATCTGTGTCAGAACGGGAAGGGGCTGGAGTAAACCGGCGGGTGAGAGGTTGTCGGTCTTGCTGCGCTGACAGACGGGGCAGAGGGCGATGAAGTCTTGTACCCCCCTTTTGAGTCCCTTCCAAAAGAACTCGGCTCGAACCCACTGAAGGATCTTAGGAACCCCTTCATGTGTGGTTCCATGTAAACCTGTCAGAATGTCCGATATCAAAGGCGAGGTGGCCGAAAGGTAGAGGCGACCCTTGTACCAGATGAGACCGTCCCGAACTGTCCAGTGTGAGGGTAAACTCCCCTCCTCAATACAGTGATGTAACTCGCAGAGAGTCGGTGTGTCTTGGATCTCCTGCTGAAGGCGGTGGTGGATGGTCGATGTCGGGCAAGAAATGGCTAACAAGGACCCCTCCTGATGGCCGCGGCAGGAAAGTGCGTCTGCGGCGCGGTTCGAGGCGCCCGCCTTGTACTCCACATGGAAATCAAATCCCAACAGCTTGTTGATCCAACGTTGTTGTGGTGTAGTGATGAGGCGTTGCTCCAAGAGGTACTTAAGGCTGAAGTGATCGGTGCGAATAGTGAATGGCCGCCCCCCATAAGTACGGTCGCCAGTGTTGGACGGCCTTGGCCAATCCGATAAGCTCCTGCTCATAAGCCTGCAACTTCTGATGATGCACGGCAGTGCGTTGGCTGAAATAAGCCACTGGGTGGCCATCCTGTTAGAGCACCGCACCGTATCCCTGGCCGTAGGCGTCACACTCTATCTGGAACTCCTGGTTGATGTCTGGCAAACGCAGCACCGGGGCTGACACCAGTGCCTGTTGGAGAGCGTGAAAGGCCCCCGTCGTGCTGTCTCCCCACACAAAAGACTGCTTCCTCAGGAGGGAAAATAGTGGTGCGGCAATGATGTTGTATCCCTGAATGAAGCGTCTGTAATAGCCCGCCGGTCCGAGGAAACCCCGCATTTCCCGCAAGGTCTGGGGGGTAGGCCACTCCACGCCCTGGATCTTGAGAGGGTCTGCCGACACCCCTATGCTATCCACCACATTCCCCAAGTAGGACGCCCGTTCCTGCCAAAAGAACACTTGGCGCGCTTCAAGAAGAGCCTGTGCTGCTTGACTAATTGGAGAACGGCTCGGAGGTTGCTAAGACGGGCCTCCCAAGTCGCGCTGTATACCAAAATGTCGTCAAAGAAAACAAGTACGCAACGAAGCAAAAGGCCATGAAATACCTCATTCATCAATGCCTGGAAGGTGGAGGGGGCGTTGGTAAGCCCGAACGACATCACCAAAAACTCGAAGTGGCTGTGGTGGGTGCGGAACGCCGTCTTTTCCATATCCTCGGGAGCCATGCGCACCTGATGGTACCCGGAGCACAAATCCAGCTTGGAGAAAAAGCGGGAGCCATGTAGCTCGTCCAGGAGCTCCTCCATGACCGGGATGAGGAACTTGTCCTTGACTGTCCGCGCATTCAACTCGCGGTAATCGACACAGAAGCGCCATGTGTCATGCTTCTTGTTGACCAACAAGACCGGCGAGGAGAAAGGAGATACACTGTGGCGGATGATGCCCTGCTGTAGCATGGTGTCGCACTGGCGCTCGATCTCATTCTTCTGTCTGAATGGGTAGCGGTAGGGGGGACCACAACCGGGGCCGTTCCAGGAAGGAGACAAATACGGTGATCCCGCCGCCGAACGGGAGGAAGGCCTGTCGGGGCTGTCGTCGTGTCGCTGTACTCCTGTAGAAGAGCCTCAAGATCAGAGGATTCCGTATGGTCCCCGCAGGCGAGGAAAGCCTGTCGGGAGGTAGTAGTCATGCGACCTGATAACTCCTTGAAAATGAGTTATCTTTATATATTGAATTGATTAAATACCCCTTTATTTCTTAAAAATGTGTTAAAATGTATTAAATAGTTTAAAATACTTTGTTAATGATTTTGGAATTGATATATGTGCCATTTTGTTATATTTTCATTGTAGAAATGCCAAAAAAATTGAGGAGAAGGAGTCCAGAAAAACCAGTTTTTGCCTAAGTAAAAGTTGTTGCAACAACTTTTTCAGTTGTTGCAACAAATCTGCAGTCCGAAAATTCTGCTATTTAATTCCGAATTTAAAAGATGACGGCGGTTATTTTACATGGGAAGGTGCGACTTTTCAGATGATTTTCGAAAATAAGAAGGGGAGAACATGGGGTAACTACCATCATGTGAAAAAAGGAGAGAGAAGGAGAGTGCTTTGGAGAAGAGATTAGGGCACACTGTTAAGAGGAAGAAGAAGACAATTTTCAACACCATTCGGAGAAGAAATTCGGCATTTCTTCATCTTCTCTAACTATGTCTAGTAAGAACTTCCAATTTGTGTGTGATCTCTCCTTCATTATGAACTAATTTCATTTGTCTTGTATGTTGAAAGTGCTTTGTTTGTTGTGATGTTTTGATTTTAATTTTCTTGTGGATGTTTGAAATACTATCTTTATTGAATTTATGATTTTGTTCTTGGAAATTTTGGCTTAAGTCTCATCTTTAAATTTGCTTGGCAAGATTCGAGAGAGGAGTCAGGCTAGATGAGTATTTTATATTGCGCGACAAGATTCGAGAGAGGAGTTGCGTAAATTTGTCACCAAAGTTTCCGTCTTTATACTGCGCTGCAAGATTCGAGAGAGGAGTGGCGTAAGTGCATCATAAATTTAATATATTGAAGAAGGGAGAAAGAGATTTCGTCTTCTCGGTAGCAACATTGATTTGTGTACTTGATGTTATTCTTTATTGTTACCTAAGTTAGAGATTACTAGGGAAATATGGGGTAAACGGATTTCATAGTTCGAGAGATCATGTTTTCCACTTTCAAATCGTTGCATGTTAGTTATTTTAGCATCCATATCGAATCACTTCAAGTAACCATCAAAATAAGCAAAGGAAATCAACGTACAAGACTTTTTCTCTAAATTGTTATCAAAAGTATTTTTAGATATTTGTAGATGTAATCTTTAGAAGTTATTATAAGTAGTTTTTAAAACCAATCATCTCGTTAATTAATCAACTTGAATTTAAAGAAAAGGTTAAGCTAGTATTTGCAAGCGTTAGATTTTACACTTCCTCGTGGGAACAATCTTTACTTACACTTTATTACTTGAACCGACAAGTGCACTTGCGTATATATACACTTTTCGCGTATCACGGCCCTGCCACACCGTCTGCTGAGGATGTCGCCCTCATGTCATCGTCAGTGCGTCGAAATCTCACAGATGAGGTCCCAAAGTGCGGAGCCAGCGGACTCCCAACACTGCCTCAAAGCTTCGCAAGGCTATCACGTAGTCCACGTGGGACTGATAGCACGGGCGTCCGAGTTTTTGTTGCCATTGGTAAATGAAGTTGCTGTGTTGTAATGTCGCTGAGGAAACTGTGTGTACTGCCCGAGTCCATAAGAGCGACTAGCGGATGGCCCGCCACCGAAATCTGTAGCTGAATCGTGTCCCCAGTCTGGGATCCAGTCATAGCGTGGATGGAAATCTCAGGTTCTCCCGTGTCCTCATCACCTGGGTCCTCATCAGAGGGATCCTCCACCTCTAACCAAAACAGGTGCTTGCACCGATGTCCACTGGTGAGCCTCATCACAGTTGAAACAAATGCGCTTGGCCCGGCGATCCGCCATCTCCTAAGCGGAGAGCCGCCGAAATGTAGATTGTCTATCGCCTTCCTTGCCCTTGCCCGCTCCCGGGCTAAACGTAACTGGCCTCGGGCCAAAACTCCTGGAGGGTCCCTCGCCCGATTGACGACCCAAGGACTGCCGGTCCATCAACAGGCGCTGCTCAAAGATGCGGGATAAGCTCATAGCGGTAGAGAGGTCCACCGGGGACTGCAACTGAACGTCCATCCGCAAGCGCTCATGGAGGTTAGCCATGAAGACTGGGACATGCTGTGACTTAAGGACGGTAGGAGCGCGAGCGAGAAGCACCTGAAACTGCTCAATATACTGCTCAGTGGATCCAGTCTGTCGGCACTCATGGGGTTGCCGAGAAGTGGGGGTCCAAAACGCAAGGTGCACTGAGTCTTAAATCCTCCCAAACCACCTGGGGTTGCTCCGGCGGAGCTGTGAGAACCACATCTGTGCCGACTCGAGAAGATGAAACGACGCAATCCCAATCTAGTCCTCATCCGGAGTGTGCTGGGTTTCAAAGAGCTGCTCGCAACGAGTGAGCCACGTGAGTGGATCCTCCCGACCATCAAATAGAGGGAAGTCCATCTTCACAAAGCGAGGAAACCCGCCTCCTTCGTTTCTCGGTGTCGAGGATTCGTGTACCGTTTAAGAGGAGCCCGAAGCGGCGCGCGGGGCCGGCCTAAGGGCTTCGATGAGGGCCCTATTGTTGGCCACCATCATTTGCTGAAAGGATTTCACGATCTGGGCCAAAATGAGCACTCCCGGGTTGCCGTCGTCCATGGGAGCTGGCCGAAAGTGAAGGTTTAGGGCCGGAGGAGTGGGCAAAATGCCCGTGCTGTCCGAGAGGAGTGGGAAACTGGTGGAGGAAGCCCACAACAGGATCGGCGAGGGAGGACAGCGACTAGGGCGGCCGAATCCGGGCTGCGGAAACGCCGGACGGGGCTGTGAGGGGGCTGCTGGAGCGAGGACAGCGGTTACGGGCGGCGAAGAATGCGGAGGAGGCGCCGAGGAAGAGGAAGGCTCTGATACCAAGTTGATGCGGCCCCTCGACTGAGATCTAGTTCGGTCGGGGAGGAGAGGGAAGTCTCGTAGAGGGTTGGAGTTGCGCTTGCGAGATCCAATGGTGCCCGGGGAGGAGTCCACGGGGAAGGAGGACGCGGCGGTTCCGGATCAGGGACGGGATCGCGCTGGGCGTCGCGATGCGAAGGCGGGCGTCGGCTCAGGCTTGTTAGGTTACGGGAAATTAGTTTTAGAGAGGAGAGAGAGACAGAAGGAGAGAGAGAAGGAGAGTTTGGAAATGATTCTTGCATACTTTCATCAAGGGACTCTCAACCAAATATAGGGTTGAGCCCAAACCAAACCAAAAGATACATGGTCTATTTTCCAAAACATAACATAAAATAAAGATACAATGACACATAATAAAAACGACTAAGGCTTTATTTGGCGCGGCGGTGGCGGGCAGCACCTGCGGGTGGAAAGGGGGAGTTGGGAACGGAGGGGAAGAGGCCGGGATGGAAACGGGGCGTTTTGCCCCATTTTCCATGGCGCGGCGGGTCCAGCCGGAGCAAACGCCGCCGGAGTGCGTTTGTTTACCCGCCGTCCGGCGACGTTTGCCCCAAACGTGCGGCCAAAACGCCGCGCCAAATGAACCTTAATTGGATCGTGCTGGGGAGCGGCGCTTGTATGTTATAACCCCCAACGTGGGTCCGTAACATTCAGTCGTAATTGTTTTTTAATTTTCTCAATTTACCCTTTGTAATATAGTTGAAAATGTTGAAACCAATAAATTGATCTCTCGAGGAGTTCGGGCCCTCAACAAGTTGAGGGGTGACCAACACTTACTCCTCCCAATGGAGAGATCTAGGCTAAGAGGCTAAGGAACTAGGAACAAGGCCAAGGGCTTAGCGAGGAGGTCCCACCACACACCCGAAAGATCTTAGAGCGCTTCCCCTCCCAAGCCAATGCTAAGCTTGGGCACCATTGGAGGCTCTCTCCACCCAACAAAGGAACTTAGGGAGAGAGAAGGCCAAAAGAGAGAAGTCCCCTCCAAATGGTGCCCCCTTGGTCCTATTTATAGGATTTTGAACTGGGTCTGCAAATAGCCAGAATCTGGCCTACGAGATTACGGAAATACCCCCGGATTTGGTCTGCGAACAGCCAGATCCCGCTGTTCGGAGGCACTATACGCAGACCGAACCTCCTTCCGGGCCGGGCGAGAGGGGGCTGACCACCTCCCCTGCTCGCCCCCCTCATTGGGCTGGGGCGGGGCGAGCTGGGAGCAGGGGCGAGAGGAGCTCGCCCCCCGCCTGGGGTCTCGCCCCCCCCCCCTTGCTGGGGGGCGGGGGCGAGAGGAGGTTGCCCCCTGCTAGGGGCGGGGGCGAGAGGAGGTTGCCCCCCGCCTGGGGTCTCGCCCCCCCTCCCTTTGCTGGGGGGCGGGGGTGAGAGGAGCTCGCTCCTTGCTGGGGGCGGGGGCGAGAGGAGCTCGCCCCCCCCCCCCCCCCCGCCTGGGGTCTCGCCCCCCTTTGCTGGGGGGCGGGGGCGAGAGGAGCTTGCCCCCTGCTGGGGGCGGGGGCGAGAGGAGTTCGCCCCTCGCCTGGGGGCGGGGGCAAGAGGAGCTCGCCCCCTGCCTCGGGTCTCGCCCCCCCCCCCCCCCTGTCTCCCTGCTCTGGAACATGCTAAAAGAAGATGTTCTAAAAGAACTCCTGGGTCCCGAGAACCCACTCGGCGAATACAGGGTTGTACACAATCCCCGCTCTTTTCGAGCGAGGTACACGCTAAAAGTCCAACCCTGCTTATTCGGCGAGTGCCTTCCTGAGTTCCCGGCTAGCCGAGCCACCTCGGGGGAAAGAATACCTACCCTCCCTGGGAGGTCAACCTGCCCTGTCGGCTAGAGAGAGCACGGTCAGCGGAACCATCCGAGGGGAAAAATACTTACCCTCCCTGGGAGGTCAACCTGCCCTGCCGGCTAGAGAGAGCCCGGTCAGCGGAACCATCCGAGGGGAAAAATACTTACCCTCCCTAGGAGGTCAACCTGCCCTGCCGGCTAGAGAGAACCCGGTCAGCGAAACCATCCGAGGGGAAAAATACTTACCCTCCCTGGGAGGTCAACCTGCCCTGACGGCTAGAGAGAGTCTGGTCAGCGGAACCATCCGAGGTGAAAAATACTTACCCTCCCTGGGAGGTCAACCTGCCCTGCCGCCTAGAGAGAGCCCGATCAGCGGAACCATCCGAGGGGAAAAATACTTACTGTTGGAATAATTATTCAATAATATTCATTAGAAGGAGAATATATAGAGGACTACAATGCTAATAGCACACCAGGAGAAATAAACAGAAAAATAAAACATTAAATATGCTAACACTCCCCCTCAAGTTGGGTGAGTGATGTTAATCATGCCCAACTTGTTCACGAACTGGCCAAATGAACTTCCACCCAATCCTTTGGTGAGAATAACCGCGAGTTGCCCGTTGGAAGGCACAAAGGGAGTATATATGATTCCTTTTTCAATCTTCTCCTTGATAAAGTGTCTATCCACCTCGATGTGTTTTGTCCGGTCATGTTGAACGGGATTGTGTGCAATACTGATGGCTGACTTATTGTCACAATACAAACGGATAGGTCCGTCTTCCACTAGACCAAGGTCGCTCATTAAGGCCCGAAGCCATAAGCCTTCACATACTCCATGAGCCATAGCTCTGAACTCAGCCTCAGCACTAGATCGTGCCACAACCTGTTGTTTTTTGCTCCTCCAAGTAACAAGGTTGCCACCAACAAGAGAGCAATATCCAGAGGTGGATCGCCTATCATCCACTGACCCGGCCCAATCTGCATCAGTATAGACCTCAATCTTTAGGTTGGAACTCGGGGAAAACAGGATTCCCCTTCCAGATGAAGATTTGAGGTACCTAAGAATTCTGAGAGCAGCATCCATGTGTCGGGTCTTTGGAGCATGCATGTACTGACTCACAACACTCACCGCATAAGAGATATCCGGACGAGTATGAGACAGATAAATCAGCCTCCCCACTAGCCTTTGGAACCCCGAGATATCTTCAATCTCCACCCCATCATCACGCCCCAGCCGATGATTTGCCTCAATCGGAGTGTCAGCCGGTCTGCATCCGCTCATCCCCATCTTCTCAAGAAGATCTAACGTGTATTTCTGCTGAGAGAGAAAGACCCCCTGCTTAGATCTGGCAACTTCAATTCCCAAGAAATACTTGAGTTTTCCCAGGTCCTTGGCAAGCTTCTGTTTCAGATTTTGAATTTCCTCATGATCATCACCAGTTATGACAATGTCGTCAACATACACAATGAGAATAGTAACTTTCCCACACCTATGTTTGATAAACAATGTATGGTCCGCGTTGCTCTGGGAATAGCCAAACGACACCATCGCCTTGTGGAACTGGCCAAACCAAGCTCTTGGGGACTGCTTCAGTCCGTATAGAGCCCTCAACAATCTACATACTTTTCCTGCAGCACCAGCCGGAGTGAGACCCGGAGGAATAGACATATAGACCTCCTCCTCCAAGTCACCATGGAGGAAGGCATTCTTCACATCAAGTTGCAGAAGGTCCCAATTTTTGCAAACAGCAACAAATACCAATACCCTGATGGTATTCATCTTAGCAACCGGGGCAAACGTCTCCTGATAATCAATGCCATGTGTTTGGGTATAACCCCTTGCAACCAACCTTGCCTTGCACCTCTCAACAATCCCTTGTGGGTTTTGTTTCACCGAAAACACCCACTTGCACCCAACCGGTTTTTTCCCATGGGGAAGAGGGACAAGATCCCATGTATGGTTCTTCTCCAGAGCCTTCATTTCCTCAACCATTGCCTCTCGCCACATAGGAACCTCAAGAGCCTGTTGCCATGACACAGGTATGGAAGCAGTAGCAAGAGAGGAGATAAAAGCCTTGTAGGAGGTAGACAAAGAGTCATAAGATACATAATTAGCTAGAGGATGGTGGGTACAAGACCGGATACCTTTTCGGAGGGCAATCGGGAGATCAGAAGGCGAAGGCCCTGAGTCAGGATCCACTGACTGTTCTGGTAATATAGCAGAGTCACGTGTGCTTATCCCCTTTTTACGCCGAGTATATACCTGCAAGGTCGGGAGTGAAGGAGGCGGCGTAGAAGAAGGTGGAGATATCGGGAGGGAGGCCACCTCCACTGGAATAGGACTCACTTCCACGGGTAGAGTCTCCCCCTGAAGTGAGGGATAAGGCAGAGGTATGGACAACGAAAGAGAGGGAACACCCGAGGGTGTAGAAGCCGACAGAGGGTAATAGGACTCAGATTCACGGAAGGTGACATCCATGCTGACAAACACCTTCTTGGTCGGAGGGTGAAAACACTTGTACCCCTTTTGCGTAAGAGAGTAACCAATAAAGACGCACTTGAGGGCACGAGGATCAAGTTTGTAGGGACGAGGATGATGGATGTGAACAAAGCAAACACAGCCAAACACCTTGGGAGGAAGGCGAGTAGGAGGCACACAAAGCGTATCCAGAGGGGTACGGTTCCCGAGGATACGTGTGGGCATACGATTGATGAGGTACGCAGCAGTGAGGACGGCATCTCCCCAATAAAATTTTGGAAGATGCATGGTGGACAAAAGACAACGAGCAACCTCCAACAGATGGCGATTTTTCCGCTCAGCAACGCCATTCTGAGCTGGGGAATATGCACAGGTAGTCTGATGTATGATGCCGTGATCAGCAAGGTAGCGTTCAAACTGTGAATCAACATATTCACAGCCATTGTCACTGCGAAGGATTTGAATTTTGGACTGAAATTGGGTAGAGATCATGGCATGGAATTGTCGAAAGACAGAGAACACATCACTTTTGTGACGAAGCAAATATAACCATGTAGTACGGGAGAAACAATCAATAAATGTAACAAACCACGTACAACCAGAAATAGAAGGGTGCAAGCATGGACCCCATATATCAGTATGAATAACAACAAATGGACTAGAACTAGGCAACGAGGCATGCTTAAATGAAGTACGATGATGTTTGTTGACACTACAGACATCACACACAAAAGACTCAAAAATAGCAGTAGACAGTGCTGGAAATAACAACTTCATAACAGAAAGAGAGGGGTGTCCCAGGCGACAGTGTCAGGAGTACAACGGATGAACAGTGCTGGAATGAAGAGCAAGAGCAGGTGGAGCAACGCCAGAGTCAAGCACATAGAGACCATTCACCATGCTACCAGAGCCAATCACCTTCCTCGTCGTCAGGTCCTGAAACACACAAGAAGACGGAAAAAAGGTCACAGAGCAGTGCATGGAGTTTGTCAAATGACTAACTGAAAGTAGATTACGAGTAAAAGCAGGCACGTGAAGAGCAGAGGACAATGTGAGAGATGAGGAGGGGATGGTACCCTTGCCAGCAATGGAGGAGAGGGAACCATCAGCAATGCTCACCTTATCACGCCCAGAAAGCGGAGTATAGGAAACAAAACCTGTAGAGGACCCGGTCATATGATCTGTGGCCCCAGAGTCAATCACCCAGTGGGTTGTAGGAGAAGAAACCGCAGAATGGGCACCTGGCAGTCCTGTATGAGCGTAGGAGGAAGAGGCAGAAGGCTCCGTAGAAAGACCATGCATCAAGCGTCGAAGAGCTTGCATCTCATCCGCAGTAAAACCAACAGGGGTGGCAGAGGCATCAGGACCAGAGTAGCCAGGAGAAATATCGGCAGTAGCATCAGTAAGATGGGCCGCACGCGGAGCAACATGACGGCCCGAGGAGCGACCAGGACCACGACCTCCCCGAGGTGGAGCACCCCCTCTTGGGGTAGGGAACCCATGAAGCCTGAAGCAGGTATCCCGAGTGTGACAGCTCTTGCCACAATAATCACATAGGAGATGATCCTTATCAGAATTCCTCAACTTGGGATCGCGGGATGGACGAGTACCAAGAAGAGAGGGAATGGTAGCAGCCAGAGCAGAATTCTCTGGCACAGGATCCAGGAGAAGGGTCAGACGACGATCGAACTCTTGCTGCACGATGCTGTAGACTTCAGAAAGAGAAGGGATCTGTGGTCGCCCGAGAATCTGAACACTGATCTGATCAAAGTCATGATGCAATCCATGAAGAAACTCAAATATGCGATTGCGGTCATCCCTGGCCCGAACCATCGCCTCATCAGTAGGACTAACAAAGACAAGAGGATCAAAATGATCATACTCTTGATAAAGCTGTGTGAACTCCAAGTAGTACGCTGAAGGAGAACGGTCACCCTGCCGGAGTAAGCTGATCCGACGACGCAACTGAAATATTTGAGCAGCATTGTCGCGGCGAGAGTAGGTAGACTCCGCACGACGCCAAATATCAGCAGCATTGTCGAGAAAGAGATAGTTGCGAGCAATGGACTCTTGCATCGAGTTGGTGAGCCAAGACATGACCAAGGAGTTCTCGGACTCCCACTGCGGCCACTCAGGAGAAGTCCTATCCGGTTCCGTCATATGGCCGGAGACATAGCCAAAGAGGCGCCGACTCTTGAGCGCCAGGGTAATAGAGCGGGACCATGAGAGGTAATTGGATTCATCAAGCTGGATAGTAGTGATCTGTGAGGTATTGTGATCCGTGGTTCCACGGTAGAAGACCGACGAAGGAGGACCACCAGAGAGAGGAGCCGGAGTATCACCGGTGGAGAGAGAGGGAGAAGCCGCTCCGCTAGACCCCATGACTCAGAAAAAAAATCTGAGAAGAAGAGCAAACCGGAATAGAAATCCGGATAAGGAGAAAGCCCAAGAAATTAGGGCGTCAAGAGACAAGGAGATCCATCCATCCAAATAGCACGAGGGCAGGTGGCGCCGGAAAACATCTCAGGAGCAATACTCCGACGCCATTAGAAGAGAGCGGAGGAAGAGGAGGCGCTGGCGGGGTTGCTGTTGGGAGCGGAGACGCGGAGCGGGAGTGCTGGCGGAGCGGAGGCGCTGAGGTGGAGCGCTGGCGGGATTGCTGTCGGGTGTGTTGACGCCGAGCGGGAGTTTTGGCGCGGTCGCTGTCGGAAGAGAAGACGCGGGCGTCCGACGGGAGGCTAGCGAGCGTGAAGACGAGCGAGCGAGCGAACAGCGGGAGCGACGGGAGGATTAGGTCACGGGAACCTCTGATACCATGTTGGAATAATGATTCAATAATATTCATTAGAAGGAGAACACCATACATATAGAGGACTACAATGCTAATAGCACACCAGGAGAAATAAACAGAAAAATAAAACATTAAATATGCTAACACTTACCCTCTTTGAGAGGTCAACCTGCCCTGCCAGCTAGAGAGAGCCGGGACCTCAGGAGGCACTCGCCGAATAAGCAGGGTTGGACTTTTCTTTCCGAGCGTGTACCTCGCTCGAAAAGAGCGGGGATTGTGTACAACCCTGAATTCGCCGAGTGGGTTCCCAGGACCCAGGAGTTCTTTTAGAACATCTTTTAGCATGTTCCAGAGCAGGGAGACAGGGGGGGCGAGCTCCTCTCGCCCCCGCCCCCCAGCAAGGGGGGGGGGGGGGGGGGGGGGGGGGGGGCGTGACCCCAGGCGGGGGGCGAGCTCCTCCCGCCCCGCCCCCCAGCAAAGGGGGGCGAGACCCCGGGGGGGGGGGGGGGGGGGGGGGGGGGGGAGCTCCTCTCTCCCCCGCCCCCAGCAGGAGGCGAGCTCCTCTCGCCCCCGCCCCCCAGCAAAGGGGGAGGGGGGGGGGGGGCGAGCTCCTCTCGCCCCCGCCACCAGCAAGGGGCGAGCTCCTCTCGCCCCCCAGCAAGGGGGGGGGGGGGGGGGGGGGGGGACCCAGGCAAAGGGGGGGCAAGACCCCAGGCGGGGGGCGAGCTCCTCTTAGCCTAGATCTCTCCCTTGGGAGGAGTAAGTGTTGGTCACTCCTCAACTTGTTGAGGGTCCGAACTCCTCGAGAGACCAATTTATTGGTTTCAACAGAAAACATTCAGGAAATTAACCATCTTATTGAATTTTATTGATTTTCTCAATTTATCCTTTGTAATCAGCCATAAAAGTTACTTGAAATCATTCTTTTTGTTTTATTTGGGGTACATTGTGCAGGCTCAGAGATGAGATTTTTAGTATTTCAAAATGTAGAGGGGAGATTGTTGTAATCATGTGTATGCTGATTTTAATGATGATGTTAACTATGATAGTGATGGTAATGAAATTAGGCTTCTTCCGGAATGCTTCTTTGTTTTTTTGCTTTGGCTTTTTAAAACAATTTTAAGACGGTTGATTAAATTGTCGTGAGAAAAGCATCACGCTTCCCATGCGAACCAAAGCCTGAGTTAATAACATGTTTTGCTTCGTAATTGCGCCACTTAGACATCGCCGGTGAGTATAATTGTAGCTTAAATCGAATTTCGGCTCTAACTGTGCAGAAACTGTCAAAAGCAACTGCAATGTTTCACCATTCAGGTAGCAGGAACCACAGATCCAAAGGCTCCAATGTGAAAAGGATACTTCAGCTGGCTGTTCTTCTTGGTGTAGCCTGTTGGCTGATATACCAGGTCAAGCAGTCGCACCAGAAAAAAGCAGAATTCGCTAGAAACAATGAGATCAAGCTTAGCAAAACGGGCGAAGAAATATATTTGGGGAGAAAAGGCGATGCCGGTTCTGAAAATGTGGTAATCATAGATGCGAATACACAGGTTTCTGATGACAGCACTGAAGCGAAGCAAGATGAAGTTCGTCATGATACTGCAATTCTGAATAGTGAAGATATTCCCACGGAGACACCTCACGAAGATATTCCCACGGAGACACCTCACAGTGACGATCTCTTAGATTCTCATGAAAGTAAACCAGAGCAACATGATCATTCCCATGCCAATGATGGAGAGGAACGCGAGGATTCGAAAGATAGCGAAAAACCTGAAAAAGCCAAAACTGATTCAGATGCAGGGGAAGGTGTTGAAGCGACGGTGGCCGGCGAGGAGACCACGACAAGCTCCGCCGACCAAACTCAGAGCGGGAAGATCACTGGAAAGGAGAACGAAGAAGCAAGCGGCGAATCCGTCATTCAAGAGGTATCAACGGACGATGACTTTTCGAAGGGGAAGGGGGTTGACTCCGATGAACATAACAATTCTAGTTCCGAGATTTCTATCGACAGTAATGTTGACGGCCATGCCAGGGATGGCACAATAACTAATGACGTGGACGAGTTTCATGCGGGCGACAGAGTTGAGTCTGAAAGTGATGCTAATCATGAAGCTGAAGCAGCTGGAGTGGAGAATGTGGATGTCAACATTGAGGCCTCTAAAGGTGGAGAGGTTGGAGCTCAAGTGGAAGGTGTTTCTGAAGTTGAGAATGCTGATAACAACTCTTCCGGAGAAACAAAGGCAGAATCCGAAAACGTTTCCGAAAATTCATCCTCCGATGCGGACGGGCAAAACTCCGATAAAGCTCATGGCGAAGAGAATTCATCAGAAGCTAATAGTAATGATGATGGAAATTCTCAAAATAACTCCCAGGAATCAAAAAATGAAACAGAGAACCCAGAGAAGGAGAGTGCTGCTGGAGATGCTGTTGAATCTCAGGGAAATGAAGATGGAAAATCTGAAGAAAACTCTAATGATGTGAAGGATAAAGAAGGCAGCTCAGTTAATGATGGAGCCGCGGCCTCATCGACGGAAGTCAACGAGAAAATAAGTTCAGATGATTCGAGCACGGAAATTCCGGCAGGAGAGGCTGCTCGCTCGGAGACGGAGAGCACCAATGGCGGGAACAAGGAGGAATCTAATAAGAGTGAGCAAAGTTCTAACACGGAGACTGGGGAAGAGGGAGCAGCAGCTGTTCAGGTTCAGTAGGGGCTAGTAGGGAATGGAGCATATAATAATAATAATAATAATAATAATAATAATAATAATAATAATGAAGAAGCAAATGAGAATTGGGTGAAGCATATGAAGTATGAGGCTGTATAGTCTGGTGTTTGTTCTATCACGTGTTGTAAATCACTTTTGTCTGCTTTCCTATTTTACTACTCCACCTGGTCCTTAAGATATTACTATTATTATTATTATTATTATTATTATTACTATTATTATTATTATTATTATTTAGCTATTTATAAATTCAACCGTTTGTTAGACTGGGAGGTGTATATTACAGGAATATGCCCCCTTTAAGCTGTACCATGATAAACATTTGACATCATTTTGTGTAATTTTCTCTTTTTTTTTATCCAAATTCATGAAGGGAGCATTGGTGCGCCGGTTGAGGTACAGGTTCGAGTCCTGAAAGCACTTATTTGCAAAAATGCTGGGTAAGGTTTGCCGTCATTTCACCCTTGTGCGCGGGTATGCTTTGTGCATCGGGCTGCCCTTAATTATCCAAATTTAAGGTGCTGAGGGATATTTATCTGGCCATCACACGCCCAACTCCTCGCAATGAATCCATCTGTTTTAAAACCTTGGGAACAGAATCAGCAGAGCAAGATACATTATTTATTTGGGGGGCGAATTTTGATTGTTTATGACCGTTGTGTTGTTGCAAGATATGATTAAAAAATAAATTTGCCGTAAACTAATGCTTTTTAGACGAAAATAAAAAATGATTGTGAGCAATCTTTTGGATGACAAACGTTATTTGGCCCTCCTCTTCTAATAAATCTCCCGCGTTGATAAAAACTCCTAGTCTCATTGTGCTGCGTTATGAATAAGGAATATTTTTTGCGTAGGTTGAGCGCATACCGGATCCGGCTGGAAGTCAGGAGATTTGTTCGAACGGCTCAGATTATCAGCTGGAAATCTGGAGGTTTTTTTTTCGGCTGATCAAACGGCTCAGATCTCACACGCAAATGTACCTAAAAAAAATTCATGAATAAGAGAGTTCATGTTTATTGAAGTCTAGTTAAGAGTTCTTGTGAAGGTTGGTCTTAGTTTTAGAGCAATATTATTAGCACACTAGAATTCGCTATTGACTTTCGTATTATATTAGCAATTCAAGAATTATTTTCATGCCAGCAGACTATTAGCACACCACCTAAAAAACAAAAACAAAAATTCAAAAAAAATCTAACTAACACACATTCACAACCTATCAATTTGATGAAAAAATCCTTAAACCCTCGAATCGGTTCACATCACAAACTCCAACAAAAATCACTAAATAACTATCTTCTTTTTTTACTTCGACAATGCCTTGAATCGGACAAATGAGAGAACTAGAAACCCTCCTGAGAAGAAAGGATGCAGTCACTGGAGCAGAGGAATTGACCAAACGGAGCAAGAGAAGAAGGGCTTGCAAGTTTAGCTGAAAGGAGGGATGCAATCACATGAGAAGAGTTGGAGCATCCACGAGGTCGCCAAAAATAACCACAGGTACGGCCGGATGAGTCGCCGACAACATAGAGAAGATGCGGCGCAATGTCAGCGATGCAAGCGGAGATCGTGTTCAGAGGTCGCGGTCTAGGGCATGTGTGCGATTAAAGATTAGAATATTAAAATTTAGGTGTTATTTAGTATTTTTTTATGGAATACTAATATCCACAGGCGGGGTGCTAATATAAATGCTCTAATTTTATTATAAAGAATCTATAATCCTCTAATTTATAGCTTTACAAGCAGACTATACATCAAAATTAGTCCTAATAATCTTCTAAACTTCAGCTTGTGAAGGTTATTGTCTTCCATAGCTCCATTGCATTTAATTTTGCATTTTTGTATTAAATTCAAAATGAAAATCATCCTGAAGGATATACAACTTCCAATCTGATTTTCAAATATAACATGGCATTTCTTTCCAGAAGAAAAAAATATATCATATTCATGTTAACACAAGATACAAAAAAAAATTATTATAAAAAATAGATACTAGCATCATCTATATATATATTCAGGAGATCACCAATCTGTTCTCCATCCAGCCAATGATGTCCCGGGCGATCTCCTCGCGTTCAGGCTCGAAGAGCAGGTCGTGCAAAAAGCCGTCGTAGAGCTTGATGTCCTTGTGCGGGGATGCGGCCTGCTCGTACAAATCTCGAGAAGCGAGAGGGTCGGTGACCCTATCAGCGGTTCCGTGGAGAACGAGGAAAGGCACAGCGACCGATCTTATGTTCTGCATGAGGTGGGACGAAATGCGCAGTATTTCGTGTCCGGTTCGAATCCTGATGGGCCCGGTGTAGACCAGCGGGTCCGAGTATTTGGCCATCATTGCCGCCGGGTCCCTTGAAACAGGAATGCCCCTTTTATTTGCTCCTCTGAATTGATATTTTGGAAGCACCAGAGAGAATATTGGAGCCACAGCCTACAATGCAAAAGAATCGATCAAGAAAGTGATGAGAGAAATTGAGGTGAGCCCGGCTGACACGAGCATTTGTGCGTCGGGTGCACCTGAAATCCGAACAATTTGAGTTATTTTTTCTTAAATGGCTGAAAATGCTACTATATTTCGGGTTTGTTAAGAAAAAATGTTCAAATTGCAGTCATTTGAACTCATGTATGAGAATGTATTGTTTTAATGTAAAACGAGCCAAAGAAAAAAATTTACATTAAAAAAAAAAGAACATGAATATTCCAAATGCTTTCAAATTGAATGTTTTTTTCAGATTTATCATAAACTTAATTGTTATTTCACCCCTTAAAAAGATAAATAAATATAACTAGCCAAAATATCAATTTTTTGATGAATCCAAAAAAGAAGCTCTATTATGATTAAGCACATCGATAAGCAGCCAGCTTTCGAATTTATCATAGTAATTGTGGAGGGTCCTCTGTCCTATTCCAGGCATCCAATTCACTTTTGAATAGCTGGAATTGATTCCAATAAAGTTGGAATAAATTTGTAAAATAATTTCTGGGTTCAATTGCCATCATAGCAAATGGCCAGCAGCAGTTCTACCATGCAGGCCCAAATGAAGAACTGACAGAGTAATGGTAACATGGGCGAAAACTAACCAAGAATTTATACAGGTAATGGAAGTTACTAATTCACCATGGTTCTCTATGACATTTATGGGCTAAAACCAAGGGTAAAATGGTAATTTCATTATCTTCAGACAGCTTTTCTGAAAGTCACAGGTTTTCAAAAAAGAGAAGCATTGATGGTTTATAATGATGCCAGTGATGCTGGGCCGGAAAAACCCAAAAGGATAATAAACCAAGTCATGCAAAGATGGCAGCAAGCTATAGAAAAGATCTACACCTCATAGGCTAAACTGGACCAACACAACTCAGTTGACAACAAACTCAGTGCAAAGGACAAGCATAAATGGCAAAACCTTTAGAAAATATCAAGATGGCATGTTGGTGGCAAGAAGGACCGCTGCTTCATGAATAAAAAACAGATGGAATCCCGTGGCTGCGGCATTGAGGATTGAGGCTGTGAGGGGCTCACGAGGACTGAGGTAAGTTACTTCCATGGTACCAATACCATAGCAAGGTAAACAAAAATCCGGATGCATCCGCGGGATCCAGAGATGCTAAATATGGCAGAAGGTCAATCGGCCACGAACGGGCTCAAAACTCGTGCTCCACCGTGGGTTCGCGCTGCCGTTCCCCATCACTAAACTGGACCAACACAACTCAATTGACAACAAACTCAATGCAAAGGACAAGCATAAATGGAAAAACCTTTGGAAAATATCAAAATGGTGTGGGGCTGGGAAGGACCGCTGCTTCATGAATAAAAAACAGATGGAATCCCATGGCTGTGGTATCGAAGATTGAGGCTGTGAGGGGCTCACCAGGACTGAGGTAAGCTACTTCCATGAGCAAGTTGCTGAAAATCTATTGTGTGAAGCGGCAGAAGTCAATCGCGGGCCTGTCGTCGAGCGTGAAGCGGCATCCGTCATACGCAATTAAATCTGTAGCCACTTTCATGCTAGAAGATAATCGTCTAGTCAATGAATTCAGGAAGTTCGAGTTAGATTGTGGTGTCCAATGGTGAACACTCATCGTACTCAACTCGTTACCAGAAGTATAAAAAGGTAAGGAGAATGATATGCTATATTAGAATGTTGTGTGGATGAGTCTAAAGGGAAGGGAAAGACCAATCATTTAGCCATATACCCTCCTTCTATGGAAGAATTTTTTCGTACGTGCATCGCACATGAACAGTGTAGTGCGCATACCATCAGAGCCACCGATATTTTTTTAGATGCATAAAATCACGTGGGCACTCATCTTGATGTGTATTTCGGTGGCTCTGATTTCACTCGCATGGAACTGTTCATGTACGCATAGCGCGCCTAAAAATTGTCCCCTTCTATGACTGAAGGAGTAAAGAATAGGGAACATGTCTGATGTCAACATTGTGAACTTTATGTGGGAAGGTATGGAGAATCAGATTCTGATTTGTTTCACATAACTCTATAGTCAAGCAGAAGTGGAGAATTCATGGATGAATTGACAACGGGGACTCCGATTTTTCTTCTCTTGGTATAGGAGGAAGATGATAAAATGGCCTTTAAATCTCCTTTAACAGAAGAATCATTGTATTCGAATTTTCTATGTCATAAACTAAAATTTTAGGGGTTTTAGAAAATATATTATTATGACATATTTATAGACCAAGCACATCGTAACCCTGAGGAATCCAAGAATAATAACCCTAGAATCTCTCATTATGGAAGTCGGATATTATTATGACATATAATGAGCCCGCAACTCCACAATGCATTTTTCATGATCACAAATATCAGAAGGCATTACATATTAGCTTCCAAACTAAAATTAAACTAAAAAAATCACCCATAATAAAAGATCATACATTGGAGAAAGGCAAGAATTTACCCCTACTAATGCATGAGCTGGTTTAACACGCAGTGCAGGTGACGTTAGTATAATCCCCTTCAATCCTGTTTCCATGTGAGAAAATAAGGCTGCCTGAATAGTTTAAAATAATGGAAGGTGAGCTCAATAACGAAGATGGAAGAAATATTGTACTATTTGGATGAAATCATATGAACATGATGGAGGAAATGGTGCTAATATTTGATGAAATGCGACCTTCAAAACAACAGCACCGCCAGTTGAGTGACCAAAAAGAAAACAAGGAACACCAGGATTTTCTGACTTGATCTTTTCCAGGAACATTTCCTATATAGATAGCAGGAAGAGCTGATAAGAGAAGCATACCATTACTGAAATATTATAGTTGGGCTTTTCTATGTGCCCGTAAAGGGCTGACAAGTGCAAAAGGTTGCAGATGTAGAGAAACAGTTGAGAACGCCACTCTTTAAAAAGAGCTAACTGAATACACAACTTACAGTATCTGCAACCACCCAGTCTAAGGAAGGTACATAACCATGCAATCCATCACTACCACCATGACCTGAAAAGAAATTCCAAATAATCATAGCTTCAGAGTCAACCCAAATAGTAGGTGTATTTGTTATGTCTAGAAGTGTCGTAACTCGAATAGCGGGTGCTTTAGTCTAGTTTGACCCTTATGGACTAGTAGGGGTATTTTGATAATGTGTGTGTGAGTTGTATCCCTATACAAGGGAAGGTTATGTGTGCGTCTAAGCATCTTGGCTCCTAGAGTCCTAGGGTTTGGAAAGCGGGTCTTGCCTGCTCAAGGGAACCACTCCTCGAATATACCTTGGTCGAGCATGCATCTCAAGGACTAATGTTAGTGCCCCTCTTCTCTGTGAAAGCTTCATGGGTTAATAACTTGGTCCGATCTACCGTTCCTCCCCGCTTATGCCCTAGGTTGCAAGATCAACCATTAAGTTCTGACGTCTAGGCAGCTGAGCGCTCTACTCATGACAACGGGTCTTTCGGCATTGTCTCGTCGTTGCAGCTCGTTGGTTTGTTGTAACACCCCGACCATTCCAATCCGTTCGATTTAATCACTCGAGTTGTTAGTAGATGGTTGGCATGACCCATGATGCCACATGTCGTGATTTGGGACGCATTCAGGCTTGGAGAACGCTTTACATGGCTTGAGGCACGCCTATATCGCAAGATGTGTCTTAGTTTCTTCTGTATAAGCATGTGGTTTGAGTGCATGGCCATGTCTCAAACCCTAGAAGAGTACACGGTCTGGTACATGACATGTAAATGTTGCAGGAAGAGTGCAGTTCAAAATTTGAGAGTTAGACGATCGGGTACAAGGCGTGCCACAGGATGTGTAACTCAGAAAAAATGAACTGGAGGAGAGCAGTTCAAAATCAGAGAGCTACACGGACGAATAAAGGATGTGCACCAAGGCATAAAAATGTTGTAGAATGACCTGGAGGAGTACAAGGCAAGGTACATGATGTGTAATCGCCGTAACTTGCGCGTGTGACGTTATTTGCATATCATGACTTGTTAAAGCTGGCAATGAAACCTTGATCCTAGGCATTTTGTGTTGATGTCGAGTAGGCAAGTAGTGCTGGACCGGTGGTGGTTGATGTAATCATATTCTATGGTGACTGTCAATTGACGATCTATGCTTGGATAAATGCTTTGCATTAATTAGGGCTTTGTGTGTGTACCGGGGCATATAAATGTTGCAGGATGACCTAGATGAGTACAAGGCAAGGATCAGGACGTGTAATTGGCATAACTTGCGCGTGTGACCTTATTTGCATATCATGACTTCTTAAAGATGGCGATGAAGTTTTGATCCTAGGCATTTTGTGATGACGTCGAGTAAGCCTGTAGTGTTGGACCAGTGGTGGTCAATTGTAATCATATTCTATGGTGACTGCCAATTGACAATCTATGCTTGGATTTATGCTTTGTGTTAATTAGGGTTTTGAGTGTATGACTTGGATTTATGCTACTTTTGTGATGGTGACTATGCCATTCGTAATCATACCATAGTCTTTAATGATGCCTCTGTCTGATCCACCAAATATAACTTTGGCTCCATCTTCCACAGGGGTAAAGTTCTTCAAGAGGCGATGAAGTCTTGATCCTAGGAATTTTGTGATGACGTCGAGTAAGCCTGTAGTGTTGGACCAGTGGTGGTTGATTGTAATCATATTCTATGGTGACTGCCAATTGATGATCTATGCTTGGATTTATGCTTTGCATTAATTAGGGTTTTGCGTGCATGACTTGGATTTATGCTACTTTTGTGATGGTGACTATGTCATTCGTAATCATACCATAGCCTTTGATGATGTCTCTGTCTGATCCACCAAATATAACTTTGGCTCCATCTTCCACAGGGGTAAAGTTCTTCAAGAGGCTTCTTGTTCCAGTCATGTGCCTGGAACATCCACTGTTCAAATACTAGATGGGCATTTTGTTGGTGTTCGGACATACCTGCAAGAATAAACTATTTTACCTTAGGAACCCAAACAGATTTGGGTCCATGATTCCTGTTAGTCTTGGCTGCAGGATGCTTGAGTACAACTACTAACAAGCTTCACATTCCTTGCTCTAGACACTGTTGGGTTGAACCAACAATCTATAGCGAAGTGGTCAATCTTGCCACAACACCATCAATCAAATCTATTATACCTCCTCTTCTGAGTCACCTTCTGAATGAAGTGTTGGTGTTGATCATCAGAAGAGCAGGCTGCTTTACAATAAGCATTTCTTGAACTATTTCTGTGGTTGTGCACAAAATTGGAAGTTGGTTGCACAGTCACATGCTTCACTCTAGGGACAGGTTTTTGAGGAATAGTCTTTCCCTTTCCTTTGGCTGATGGTGTTATATAGCCTAGGGCAAATGGCCCATGATCCTTCATCTGGATCTCCTCATGGGGTGCCTTTAGAGTACTTAGTCCAATGTTTGCTCGGTTCTTTGGGTTTTATGGCTTAGTTTCACTAGTTGAGCAACCATTAGTGAGGTATCCATAGGGTAGATCTTGGTCATAGGTATTGGAGGGCAGGACAACCTTTTGGAAGATGGTTTTAGCTTGGAAGGTCTCTTACTTTTCCTTATTATAGCCAAGCCCTCCTCTATATGGAGAGGAGAAGTTGTCTATAATAGGGAGAACAATTTTAGGCTTAGAGAAGTTTGTCACAAGCTTTCTTTCTAAAAGAAGCTTGTCCTCCATAGTCTTGATAGGTCATTCCCTTTGAACTAACAACTTGTTTTGAGCTTCACACTTCTTTTGAATGGCTCAAGAATTCTTATTTCTTCAGCCTGAGCTTTGGTCAAGGCCTTGCTTTTCTTCAGTGCCTTTAAAAGAGCACCATACTTGCTAAGGAGGTCACTATATTGATCTGCTAATTCAGAATTACTCTCATCATCAACTGATGATTTTGCTTCTATTTCAGCACCAGACTCAATATCAGATCCAGAAATAGAAAGAGGGGATCTTATATGTACCTTCTCAGGACAAGAGGTGTTGCTTCTCTTCATCAATCAAAGTCATCAGTCCATGACTGATCTCATCATCTTCTGATTCACTTAAGTCCCTAATTTGGGGTTTCAGTAATTAACCTAGGATTTGATGGAGCCTGGAAACCCTAAGTCCCTAATTTGGGGCATATGAGGGATTGGGCCCAATGCATGGATCCTTATGATTTGTGGAACCTAATGATTGAGGGCTAGCATATGAATATGGATGAAATTAATGGTTATGAGTAGGATTCACTTTGAGATGATGAGTAATGCTGATAACGACATATATGGGATTATCAATTGAAAGTAATATTAAGGGTAGTGATTTTGGGAAACAATTATTGACCTAAGGAACAAGTCTGAGGGCAATTGTGTTTGGGTTAATGTTTGGAGCATGCTGTCATCGGGGTCACCCAGTGGCTTTGAGGCACGCTTACGACTCTAGTAGTGCTTGAATCATCCTTGTGGGAGGGGATTGGATATTTAATTATGATTGTTGGGAAGGTTGTTAGAAGGGTATGTTGCATGGATAACCGATCACCTTCAATAAATAACTTAGGAGGACGGTAGAAATGTCTGTGATACAGGTATAACCGACAGTCTCCACGAATAACTTAGAAGGTTGGTAGAAGGGCCTGCAGGTATAACCGGACACCTTCAACTATAATGATATTGATAGTTGTGAGAGAAAGCACTTGAGAGGTGAGTTGACAGGCCACCTTGCCAGGACAGACACAATTGTTCCATTTGTGAGCGGCGTGATGCCTAAGTGTGTGAGACGTTGTGAGTGCATCATAGCTATAACATTGTGATATGCTTGTGCAAGGATAGTGCATATTTGGTTGCTAAATTTGATGCTTGGGTATGGCTGTGAAGGCCAATAGTCGGGTGAGACCTTTGTGTATGAATGAACACTCTTGCTATGAGCAAATGATCAATTACTAAGTGCCTTAGTAGACTCTGTTCCATGAGTCATAGGCTTCATAATCATGTATATTATTATGCATCAAGTAGATCGCTGATCATGTAATCAGATATTGTATAAATGGACCATTGTATTCATTATTATGGTCTTGTATGTACTATCTGTTTATTACTTGTGGATGGCTTTGTGGTTCTTTGTACTTATGATTTATGTATGTTTCTACTGTATGTATCAATAGTTGGTTGTGGTTGTACGTTGTTCTTTCTAGTACCATCTTTTAATACTCTTTCTCTAGAAGTTTTAATTTGTGGGGACCGATCAGACTCATGTTTTAAAGCTATTATGGGATGGGGTACCACTGTTTCTCGTGTGTTCACATAACACTCGATTCCAGTGCTCAACCACCATACCTTTTGATGACTACCAATTGTATCACAAGTGGCTCCCTGCTTCATCTTCAACCAATTCGTGTGTACATTGCAACATGACCCATCAGTCCATCACAGACGCCAACTCAAGACCATGCATTTATCAAAAGAAGAACTCATCCTCCATTATGACAACTGGCAGGCTGAAAACACCTTTGAGTACTTGTGTCACCCCTCGGGGAAACTCGGTCGATTCCCACATTGATGCCTTTTTGGAGTTGCCTAACAATGGTTTTGGCCTTAAAACAGTCCTTTCCTTAGTTAATTTATGCATGGCCTTCAATACTATATTCTAGCACACCTTCACATTCATAATTCCCTCATCATCTCTCTTGCAATGTAACAAGCTCATTTTGTAGAAGCTTAATTTAATTGTAAATAACTCCACTTTCATCATTATAGTCATGCGCCTTCCCTACACCATTCTGCCCACACGCTACCAAACATCGCTCATTGAGATTCCACCACCCTCCACCCCCTCCTAAAACATCTGCACCAAAACGGTACCACCAACCCAAATGATTGTCTTATCAAGAGTACCTAGAGCTCCACCAAGGTCTTTGATGTGTACCTAGAGCTACACATCAATATTTGAATAAATAATTGTGCATGTTTATTACGAACAAGAAGGAAAACGGATACAACCCGGAGCAAGCTCCGGCCAACTCTCTGAGGCTGGTTCCTCCAGAGAGCCTTCTCTCAAATGAGAGCCAAAAGACAATAGATCCAAAAAATATTCTAACTCCCAAAATCACCTCCTTATATAGGGAGGGGGGCTTACGTCAAACCTGATAACATAGAAAAGAAAAACAATAATAATAATAAGAGGACGCGTGCGCGTAACAATACATCCCGTCAGAAAAGCGACCTTGACCCCAAGGTCGGAGCGCCGCCCGCCGATCAGTAGTGATATGCCCGCGGTTGGGATGTCGTCGATGTGCCCGGGGCATCGTCTGGTAGTCCGTCCGAGAGTAGCAGGGCGTCAAAGTCCGCGGCGGAGAGCGTGGCCACGTCGTCGTTGATGAGGACCCGACACTCCTTCACCGAGCAAGCATGACCAGAAGAGTAGGGTTGCTTGCATCGGAAGCACAGACCCTTGCTCCGTAAGTCGTTGTACTCCTGGTTGATCAGGCGGTGTGTAGGGGCATGTCAAGTATTGGGTGGGCCCATAATTTGTGGCCGGGTAGAGGAGGTGGCGGAGGTGGAGGTTTAGGATGGGTCGAGAAATATGGTTGGGAGGGATGCCTGGAGGGAGGTGATGGGAAAGGAATGTCACCGGACATCGCGAGGAATTCCGCCTCCACAAGGGGGGAGAGGTTGATGGCTTGGTGGACTGTTAACGGTTTGAGGGTGCGGAGACAGGAGCAGAAGTGGGGTTGCAAGCCGTTCATGAAGAACCCGAAGTAATGGCCTGGGGAGAGACCGGGAACATGGGTGACCAATTCCACGAAGGCATCAATGTACGAGTCAATGGAGCCGGTATGACGGGCCCTGCAAAGTCGCTCGATCATGGGGCCGGAGTAGCAGTCGTCATACCGCTGAATGAGGGCCTCGGTGAGAGCTGTCCAAGTGAGGTCAGGAGAGGTCTGGCGGAGCCAACGGACCCAATGAAGGGCAGACCCTTCCATGCCGATAAGTGTTGTGGAGACCCGTTGTGTCGGAGGGGTCTGGTGAATGTCGAAGAACTATTCGGCGCGGGCAATCCACCCGAGGGGGTCAGTCCCGTTGAATGTGGGGATGTCAGGTCCACGGTACGGTGGAGTAGGCAATTCCACCAATGCGAGTGTATCAGGGATCACGGTGCTGGGAGATCCCACCGCAGAGGCGGTAGGAGGCCCGGAGTGTTGGCTGGGCTGCAAGTTCTGGAGCATGGTCAGAATCGAGGCGAACTGCTCGGCCTGTGCCTCGAGATGAGAGTTGATGGTGATGAGGGAGTGTTCGAGGGCTTCCACATGGGATTCCATCCTCCCCCTTGGCATATGAGGATGCACAAGGGATAGAATGTCGCAGGAGAGGGCGGAGATGTACGAGCTGGCGGCGGAGAGTGGGAAGCAGGCTGGGCGCAGCGGCGATAGAGCAACAGGTGGGGCAGAACCGACGCTAGAGAAGCAGGCGTATGGGTCGGCGGCCGATGGAGGCGTAATTGGCGTGGGCGGGCGAAGCTGGCGCTGGATCGGCGGTCGACAGACGCGAGTTCTCACGGAAACAGCGATCGACAGCTTGGGCGGCGTTGGATCAATTGATCGTCGGTGGCTTGGATCGGTCGATCGTAACTGGCGTGGGCGGGCGTTGGATCGATCGATCGTCGACGTTCGCTGGATCGATCTGGAAGCAAGGATCGACGGTGCTGAGTCGAACGATTGGCGTTCACTGGATGCAGAAATCGAACGGGGAAACGGAGTTGATCTAACCGGCGGCTTAGAGCGGGCGGTCGGGCAGGTCAGACCAAATATTACGAACAAAAAGGAAAACGGATACAATCTGGAGCAAGCTCCGGCCAACTCTCGGAAGTTGGTTCCTCCAAAGAGCCTTCTCTCAAATGAGAGTCAAAAGACAATAGATCCAAAAGATATTCTAACTCCCAAAACCACCTCCTTATATAGGGAGGGAGGCTCACATTAAACCTAATAACATTGAAAAGAAAAACAATAATAATAAGAGGACGCGTGCGCATAACAATGTTTCTCGGTGCTAAAGAAGAAGATATAACAATGGATGACTTTGACACACTGATGCAGGATGATGATCCAAAAAAAATTTAGCTCATTCTCTCATATGACTTTGGGAGAAGATTGCTTCCTGGGTGGATGTATTGTTAAGTCTACATGTGTTGTAATCCGAATAGAGGGTGCATTTGTTATGTTTATGAGTGTCGTAACCAGAATAATGAGTGCATTAGTATAGTTGGAGCATTATGGTTGAGTACGGCATTTTGATAATGTGTGTGAATTGTATCCTTATAAAAGGGAAAGTTATGTTTGTGTATGTCTAAGAGCATCTTTGACGCAGGACGAATCTATAGGCGGCGGAAAATCCGCGACATAACCCTACATGCAATGCAAATCCGACGGCGTGAATCCAAATTAGATAATAAATTTAAACATCCCACGCGCAATTAATTCATGGCAAAGCACAAATAATTTTATTAGGGCAAACAAGCTTAGGCTTTCCTCCGCGTGGAGGGCCAAAGCAAGAGCGCGCGGCGAATAAACCCTGCAAATCACAATAATAATCTAACAAACAACTACTATGCAAGATATTCAAAACAGGTACAAGATCCCATCCAATATAAATATGCTGAAAATAATAATTCAATACAAATAAGACTCACAAAGTAGTGGGCTGATCCGAGGCAATGAAGAATTCGGGTCCGGGTATGTAGATCGGCGACCGAAGGAGGAACCGGAGGCGTGACGGATTGGTGATGGCTGTCCACGGTGGAAAATGAGGAGATCGGGCCGGAAATGGATAGATCCGGCCACTAGAGAGTAGATCCGGGTGGGGGATGGATAGATCCGGTGTATGATAGCGGATCCGGGAAGTGAAGTGGCGTATGGTGGAGGGAATAGCGGATCGGAAGCGAGAATCCTAGATCTGGACTGATCTAGAGTTTTTTTTTTTTGAGTAAAAGGAAGGTGGATCCACGAGGGGAGGGCTGGAGGTGTTCGGTTAGGGCTGGAGGTGGACGGTGGGGCTGCTGGAAGGGAGATAGGGGGGCTGGCGGGTGAAGGGAGGGGCTGTGGAGGCGGGGCTGGGCTTGGAAGAGGGTGGCGGCAGTGGGCTGTTGGTTGGAAGGGTGGCTGGAGGTGGCTGGACAGGGGACGGGCAGCAGGAGGAGGAGCGGCAGTGGGCTGTAGGCTAGGAGGAGGGGCGGCAGTTTGCTGGAGGAGTTGGGGAGGCCGGCGGTGGAACAGGGAGGGGGGGGGGGGAAGGGAAACCTTATAAATGAATAGGAAATTTCATTTTTGAATAGTACCCGTGAATGGAAAATGGGAGTTCTGGACAGCCTTCTGGACAGCCAACCGTGGCTGGTTTTGGTGGGGGTTTGAGGGTGGCGGAAAGGGATTTTGGAGGGGGAGGAAGGAGGCAATGGATGGGTAGTACCTTGGGGAGAAGTTTGAGCACCTAGGAGTCGTCACCTAGGGTTCCACGGCGTCGGCACCGCGGGTTGATCGCTGGAATCCGGGAATACTTTTCACCAAATTCTGCAATGTCTCAAATCAGCCCCCTAAGAGCCTATTTATAATTAAAACCAAAACTAGGGCATCCCAATCAACGGCTACGATTGGTTGGATGGAAAACCCCTAAAATAAAACAATAATAAGTCCAAATACATAAACCAATATATCAAATTAATTCGCAACGCGAATCCGAACACATCTGCGGAGTCCGATCGTCGATCCGGGCACGCCATATATGGTAAGTCGCCAAATCAGCCCCGAATGGGCCCAAAACTCGTCCTCGTCTCTGCTCCGCATCAATCTCCCCGGCTTGAAAGAATTCATCTCCCGATGAATTGGGATCGGAATTCTCTCGATGAATGCCAGGTACAACTCGAAGAGGTCCGCCAGAGGTCGTCCAAGTGTCGTCGCTGAAAAGTGGCCTCGTCGATCGACTCTCCCCGGCTGAAAAGCTGTCATCTCCGGTAAATGGAGACAACCGTACTGAAGTCGAAGTCCAGGGGTGAATCGATCACGCTCTGCTGCAAGTACCCAGGTGTCACCAACGTATGTAGTAGGAATGCACTGGTGGAATCTGGTCTCCATGAAGCTCTCAACGCTCAACTCACGAGTGGTGGATCCCGGTGCGATCAGTGGCGCCGTAGGTAGAACCAAAGAAGACGAGTCCCCAGGTGGGTGGGTGTCAGAAGTGGGTGAGTAGTGGTGGCCATCAGACGTGGGTGGGCTATGAGGGTGGTAAGGCAACGGGAGTGGAGGTGTGGGCGGCTGGAAGTCCCCACTGCTTGGGTCCACATACTCGCGAGGCTCGTAGTACGGCATCATATCTTCAACACTAAATATCAGGTGGATACCCATACTTGCAGGGATATCAAGATCGTAGATGCTTGCTCCGATCCGTCTCATGATTATATAGGGATCCATTCGCTTAACGCTCAAGCTTTTAGCAAGCCTCGCACGGAGCCTCACAACGCAGATTCTCACCATCACCTGCTCGCCTTCATGAAGTACCTGCACTTGCCAGTGAACACCCGCATGTGAATTACAAGATTTATTACCAATATGGATTATTCGTCGGACCGACTTATGACACACATGCAAACGAGAAACAGACGACACAACAGACTCATGCAAATGATGACGAAACGACTCGACAGACTTATGCAAATGATGTAAATGAAACATGACTGACACAACATGCTCTCTATGAGAGAATCTAAATAATGACCGGGGTGTCTCTAAAATGTGGTGGCCGATCAGGTGGTTCCCTCGGTGGAGTGTAGAAAAATTCATCCCATGTGCGCCGAGTGCTCAGGTGACCGTGCGAAAGATCTACACTCAAGGGCGAGCTCATGAAGAGCAACATGACTCTCAGGGAGCGTAACGCATCAGGGGGCTCACCAGGAGGTGTGTAAGAAAAGTCATCGCGAATGCGACGACCGCCTGAGTGAAAATCATGTGCACCGACTAGAAAACGTGGCGCTATAGTGTGGTGAGTGTCCCCGACAACAAAGAACTCATCGGGTGGGTCCGCGGGTGGTGTGTCCCAAAACTCATCACTAGTGTGATGTGTCATAAAGTAGGTCCTCAAAATATGAGTAGGCTCTAGTGTGCTCAAGGTAGGCCCTACATACGTCTTACTTCACTCACGACCCAACCTCTGGGGCAAGGCCAGAGATGGTAGGGAAAGAGACGCCAATAACTCGAAACTCATAAACAAGCGCCTCACCTGAATCTCATCTTCACTAGGATGTGGTGGGTCATCAGGAGGTTCAACTGGGGGTTCGTCATGGAACTCGTCACTAGGTTTAAGGTCCTCCAGATGAGTACCAACATAAGGGGTAGTGTCCCCGTGAATGGATGACATGGCCACTACGAGATCAACAATAGGCTCTGGGCTCTCGATCGTGATGTGACTGAGGGTAATGACAATGGGAGAGCTACATAGATCTACGCTCAAGAATGGGTCTGTGGGTACAGTGTCAAGATGTGAGTCCAGGGTAGGGATGCTAATCAACCCATGACATGCCAGAGATAGTGGTGTGGGTGAGGGGCACGACACCATAGGCTCAAGAGGTCGCTCAGGCTCACTCTCAGTCGAGGTCACGAGAGACGGGTCAGAATCAAGAGATAGGTCACTCACTGGGCTAAGCACCTCACTGGTGTGAGAGCAATCTGTATCAGGTATCACTTCTGCCATGTCTGACGGAACATGGTAGGCAAAGTGGTGTCCTCGGTGTGGGAGGAGCTCGTACTGCAGAGGTCAAAGTGAGGATCCAACCGACCAGCTCTTGCGGATCTCAAAGACTGTTCGTAACGAAGTGCAAGCTGATACGTCTGCTCGAAGGACTTCGAGCTATGATAAACCACCTCAGTACGAATGTCTGATCGAAGGCCAGACCGAAATCTGCAAGAGGTCATGGCGGGGTCCTCTCGGATATCGCTCCCCACAACTAACTCATCAAAGCGATCCCTGTACTCAGCGACGAACATGGATCCTTGCTGAAGGGAAAATAATTGGTCGAGCAAGCGACTCCGATACGACGAAGGCAGATACCTCTGACACAATGTAAACTTCATGTCCACCCAACTAGTGACGCGATGTAAACGGTCTCGCTCGCGTGTCCTCTCAATGCTAGCCCAATATGCCCTCGCCTGATCTAAAAGTCTAAGTTTCGCAAACTTGACGCGACGCTCACCGAATACCTCAAAATGGTCAAAATAATACTCCATATCCACGAGCCAATAACTGAAGGACTCGGGACTCGATGAGCCGTCAAAAGGAGGGGCAACAGTACGAAACTGACTCTCAAGATCTCTCTCGGAACGACGATCCTCATAATAATCATTCCTAAGGTAACCGAGTCGTGTCGAAGAATCGACACGATCCGCTCGCGTGTACGGATAAGAACGATGACAACCATCATACTGATCGTCTCTAGTGTAGTGGTCACGTGTCGGTGGGTCAACACGATCTCTAAAAGTGGTGTGTTGCGATCGAGAATAATCGTCGTAGTAACGTGAAGATCTCCCTGACGGGGCTCTGTGAGAGCGGGTGCTAGTGGACTCGAGACCTCTAAGGTGAGGGGAGGCATAATTTTGACACCTAGACATAATAAAAAAATATCCTATAGACTCTACGACTGCGTATCGAAAAGTGTGCGCAACCTGCTCTGATACCAATCTTGGCTTCTAGGATTTTGGAATTAGGTTTTTCCTGGGTGAGGGAACCAGACACCTAATACATCTTAACGGGAGCACGTCTCTGAGGTTTAATGCTAGCGTTCTCATTCTCTATGCAATCTTCTTCATGTGCTTACAAAAATATATTAATAATTACCAAGGAACTCAATCTAAAGGATGAATCATACTAGGAAAATAACTTCGTTAAAAAAATACAAATAACTCGTAAATGTCTTTCAACCGTTCTCAAAAAATCTTTGAGATGTGATATAATACAAAGAAAATAGGGTATCAGTTGCACAACACTGCTGATACAAGCAGAAATATTCAAAGCCAATGCATTGGTATAATACAAAGAAAATAATACTAGGATCAGTTGAATAACACTGCTAGGACAAGCAGAAATACTAACAGCCTATATACATATTGGAAGTAGCTATGTAACAAACAAGAGGCTAAGGCTCTATTTGGGGCGGCGTCGGGCTTCCGGGGCGATTGGAGCAAACGCCACCGCTGTCGTTGAGCCCGTTTGTTTTTCCGCCTTCCCCCGCCGTTTCCAGCCACCGCCCCTACGAACGGAGAAATCTCTCCGTCGACGAACCCAACTCCCTCCCCCAGTGGCGTTGCTACCTCACCAGAATGCCGCCGCCCTCCCAAACGGACCCTAAATGACCAACAAAGGAATCCACATATGCCTTTGCACAACGCACATAACAAAACAATGGTTTATAACAGCTTGGTTGGATAAAGAAAAAAATTGGTAGTTGAGGGAAGATGCTCACACAATGTAGAAATTAAGGTATGAACTTGCATAGCTTACCAATCCAATCCATTGCATATACACCAAAGCTACATGCTGTCAACTGTGATGCGAAATGTGCATATCTTCCACTGAAGATAAAAAAAATAACAGTTTGTGAGAAATTATTAATAAAACTATATATCGAAATCCTAATAAAACTAGTTTCTGATTACTTAGCGCACATTTTATTCATATCATAAGGCCCTGCTCACAACTCTATTATGATATCTTGTAGTATCCTTAGCCAACTCATGGTTATAGTCCATTTTCTCTTTATTGAAGACAAATACGAAGCTACATAGAATTGCTAAGATAGCAGAATGCTAAAATATTTAGCTTATTTTATTATTAGTATTATTAAAAATGTATTATTTTAATCGTTAGATTATTTTCCATGGATTATCATCTTAGTCGTTTATGTCTTATTCGCATGGGTTGTACCTTTATTAAATAGAGAGTTCTCTATTCAATAATACTACATAGCACTTTATCTCTCTTTCTCCTTGAACATGCTATCAGATTCTTGATGCTCCAGCAAGCTTTAGTGTTTCTCTTTAAGGATCTGTTTGAGGAGGACTTTCCAAGCATCATGTTTTCGGAATGATAATGCGAGGTGGTCATCCTTTGGGTGCTGGCATTCTGTTGTCCCATCTTTTGTCGGTAAACCGCCAAACACCATTTTCATATCGCTAGCGATCATGTCCAGAGCACCGCAGTCCTATTTGTCATTCAGTGTTCAGTGGTTCCCTTCCTCAAACAAAGATTAAGTTTCTCCCCATCGGGGATGGCAATGAACCTCAACTTGGGACCTCCCCGAGGTTCCTTGCTTGGTGTCATTTCATTTTCCCCATCCCCTACACCTCCCCTTGTCACTACCACAATTCTACTCTCCTTACAGAACATCTATTACAAGTAATTCCCACGTAAAATGCTAGAATCTATCTTCGACAAACTTCAATATAAAAACCCATCTTCCTTTTGCTCACATAAATATGGACATCCAAACGCTCGTTGCATCATCTTCGTACAACTACAAGTAGTTCATCAAGTATTCAAATATACACCATCTTTAACTTTCGTCAGGTCCCTCTCATTTGGTGTCAGTCTTCATGGTCATAATGGCCATCACTGGCATGGTCCCTCTAATTCAACCCTTAGCTCCGACAAATTTTGCAAGTCTTCATCGTCATCTTCGACAATTCATATGTTTGCTACCTCCCCTCTCCTTCCCTCAATTGTTAATTTGTCACTGCTGCAAAATTCTAAAATCTTTCCTTCTCCGCTCATGCCCTACTCGAGTGCAATGAGTTGTGCCTTCTGTTGGAAAAAACAATGATGAGTTGTGCCCTACTCGAGTGCAATGAGTTGTGCCTTCTGTTGGAAAAAACAATGATGATTTGGTAGATTAATGCATGATAATAATATTACGAGCTCTCTGCACTATGTATCTTGATGTAATTCAATTGAGATCAGTTTAGCTCTAGGCTCTAGCACATAGGAGAATCAGAGAAGTTGATTTTGAAGAGTTGAAAAAATCGTCGACTGGCAATCGACGATCGTCGACTGGCAATCGACGATCGTCGACCGTGACCTGATTCGAGAATCGGCAGTCACCAACTTGCGTGTGTTCGCTAATCGGGCGTTCGCTGACCACACATGCATTCGCCAACCGTGTCTAAGAATCATTGTCCGTGAAACAGCGAGCCAAATCTGAGGTAGTTAGCTGATCGAGCCAGATACGTTCACTGACCAGGCCTCTTCCTATCGGAGATCACAAAACTTGAAGGATAGTTGACCGCCAAGCGAACAATCTACGTTTGTTGACCGGAGACACATTCCAGTCAGAAATCACAAAATGAATTTTATAGTGATACGAATAGAGATCGCCAACCGCAATCCACGATTGTTGGTTGAAGACCTTTCATTTGAAGTAGTACCAGAACGAAAAAGAAAGAAGACACGAACAGAGATTGCCAACAGTCATTCACTAAGCGATCGATCCACGATCCACAATCGCCGATCGAAGTTCAAAGTTGACTAGGCAATGCATATAGTTGTTATTGTTTGGAGAAAAGTAAAGAGACATTATTGTACCTCATACTTCTTGGTACTTCGTCAGTTAAAAGAAGGGAGATATAAAAACCTTAAGAAGATCATTTAAAAAAAGTCTAGATAAGAAAAGTGGTTGAACAACTAAAAAGTTGAAGTAAGAAAGCTAGCGGAAAAGAAAAGAAAAGATATACAGAAATATAAGCTCTGTGAGAAGCTCTAAGAAGAAGATTATTTCAATCTTCTAGTTTACATCCACAATAATTTCATTGTAAAAAGGACTTCAATCTATGAAGTTCATTGTAAAAAGGACTTCAATCTATGAAGTACCTACCTTGTCGAAAAGCCTCTTTCTTTCACCTTGCAAAGGGTTCTTCAATCCCCCTTTAGAGAATTTTGTGTGGTTGCCTCAGTCTCTGGTGTCAAAGATTTTGTGGTTAATGAGTCACCAGTGCAAAAGACTCTTTGAGTTCTTGAGTTTCCAGTGGAAAATATTATGTGTTTGGATTGCCAGTGAATTTCCAGTTCCCGCAAGGTGATGTATCTTGATATTTGGGGAACCATTATAAAATTTCTTGTGTCTCCTACTTTATATATCACTATACTTTATATATTTTTTCATTATTCTTTAATCTGTGTTTATGATCTCTGTAGACTGGGGAAAAGATTTAACTTTCTTGGAAAAGATTTAACTTTCTTTTCACCCCCTCTCTAAAGAGATATTCAACATTATTTTCCGCACTTTCACCTTCTCACTAAGCAACCATAATAGTGTCGAGTCTCCCTTTCTTTTCCCCACCACTACATCTAGAACCTATCGGAGGCTTTCACCTTCGCCTCAACCCCGTCATTTCTACTCTATGATTACGCGATCGAGATGGAGGCCTTCGGTTCCAACCCTCACAAACATGACGGAGGAAATATGAATAGTGCGAGGAGGGCCGCAATCTTCATATCCGCGACATTGAAATTAGAGCCATCCCTCACCGCTCGTTGCTCCCAATGCTCTAAACTCCATAAGTTTCCCCATAATGTTGCTCTCCACTTTTGCCTCCTCTGTCGCCGACTTTCCTCATTACTGTCAGCAATCCCCTCACATTGATGATTGATGCTTCTACATTTGACTTCTGTGTCATTCATGTGAGTCATGGATGTACCGACTCTACAATATCCCACCTTAGTTAGCGACTCTTTATTTCAAAAAAAGGAGGAGAGCCTTTATAGTAGAACCTTACGGTCTAAAGTACCTCCCATATACAACATTATATATTCAACCCAAATAATAAACTTCCAAAGTTACAGACTGCTACTCATACCAACTATTCTCGGATCTCATCTCTGTGACTTCAACTTCCCTCTGATTGTCAAACCCATAATTGGCCTACTAAAAATACATGATTTCAAGTTCCAGGCAAACCTTGGTTTATGAACCTCACTCAAGCAACTAAGCTCAGCTAATAGACCTCAGTCTTGGCCTACTAAATCTTGCGACTTCCATATTTGTTTTTTTCCAAACCGCAACTTCTCAAGAGGCAAGAACCATTAACCCAGTGGTATCAGCTACAAGTCCAAACTACAGTTGGCATGAAGACATCTCTTAGAATTCAAGTTGGTATCCTATGCGCCCTCTTGAGTTTGCAAGGGAATGCTGCATTATTTAGCTTACTTTTTTATTAGTGTCATTATAAAATTCCTAGTGTGACCACATAATCACCTCCTGCGGATTATCATCATTCTTGTTCACAAGGATAATACATTTGTACCTCTATTATATATAGAGAAGTTCTCTTATAAGTATTTTTTTATCTTTCTCTCTTCCCCTCAAAACAAGAAGAAGTGAAGCAATAGATTGACAGGCCAAAATATTTCCTTCTAACCTGTGCTCATTGAGACCATGTATGATCACCAAAATAGCCCTGCAAAAAGTTCAAGGAAATAAGATTAGACCAGCGTCAAGAGAAACATGAGAAAAATAATCTGTTTGACACAATTTCACATCATATGTGTACATGCGGTTTTTTAATAATAAAAGAGATCAGAAGGGAATTGCATAAAGAATAAGTATTCAACTATTAAAATATCATAAAAGTAGATCTCTGGCAGGGTTGCTTATTCTGGCAGCATAAACGTTATTAATCTCACAAATAAGATATCTGGAGAATACTCATCTTGGATCACTAAATAAACCAAATTGAGAAAGTCCGTCTCCTTCGAAACCTAACCAGATCGATGCTCAGTGATGCTGATAGCTGCATCAACAATGTCAGCGCCACTAAATTGAACGATGATTAAAATATTGATGAAAAAACAGTCATCCGCTTGAAAATATGCTATTATACCGTAACACAGATCTTGGACAAATAATAATAATAATAATAATAATCAATGACTCAATGAGCACAGTGTGACATGTAATTCCCTTTTTTTGAATGATAAAATCTAACCTGAAGTTCTTTTAAATGGCGATTGTGAGTTACAGAGCGTTAGTTACCTAGTTATGAACGGTTCAAATCAAAAGGTAATTCTTCTAGAGATTAATAGTCAAAGAGATAAGTAAATCAACGATCAAAGCAGAAATAATGGGAAATAATCTACAAGGAAAAAACATCGATGAAATCACAAGAGAGCAAGATAAATTAAAACATACTTCATGTTTCCGATAGCAGGAACCCAAGACCGACAGAAGAGCGCGTTTCTTCTCGTTCCCATGACAACAAAACTCTGGAATCGGCATCTCAGACCGATTCCTTCTTCCCAATTTCCCTCGGAAGGAAACACCATCTCCACCGCTTCTGCCATCGCTCTCCTCCTCCGTGTATCCTCCTCCTCCGTCTGCGACAACTTGCATGCCTTTCTAGAACCCGCCCCCCTCCGCCTCGGACACTCCATATAAGAATCCTCAATGGAAGAAGGCTTCCTCCGTCCACCTCGAAGCCGAATGAGGATTAGAAACCAGAGTGAAATCGATTGCAGGAAAGCCAAAACGCGGAGGGACGTCTCTCTGGAGAGAACTGACCTTCGCACGCCCTTGAAGACCGGAATGATGCGACTGCTCGCACCGGATGTGAGCTCCTCCAGCGGCAAAATTTCTCTCTCCATCTCCATCTCCATCTCCATCTCCGGCGAGAATCTTCCGTCTGCGGAGTGCGGACGCAGAATGCGCGCTATTTATAGAGCATGGAGACGGTTTTGCCCTACCTTCAAATTTTTTAGGAAAATCAACATGGTTAAACATGTCATTTTACAATTTTTTTAATTATAACTTGTGTATAATTTTGTACGGCCTTAAGTTTATGTTAATGATTTCATTAAGAAGAATTTTAAGGTGAGTATCTCGCACCTAGATCACGGTGAGAGGAGTGCATCTCAGTCATTGATAGCTCTAAATATTGCCGTATTCATGAATAATAAATAATATCAGTATTTTCTCTGCCGTCAGATCTAAGATCATACGGCTGTATTTCTCCCTCACCTAGAAGTATTTTTCTTTAATTAATATATCTCATGTTAGTCACTCATGCATTTTTTACATAAAGAGACCCTGTTTCTATGAAATGACAAAAATTTATTGCCATGTTTATTAATAAATAAAAATTGCAAAAAAAAAATGCTACATTATACCATTAGATATTCTTATGAATTCATGTTTCCTTATAATCTTCCTAGATAGTGTTCTTTCTTTACAAATTGAACTTTTTTAAATTTTAAAAATGTTTCGAGGGATCACTTGCTTGGTGCTTGTGTCAATCTCTAGGCGGTCAGACGGGCCCTGCTTCGGTGGGGCATTGATCTATCTTCGGTCTCATCGTGGGATGAATTTATCACACTACTATCTACTTGTACAACCCCGATGTTCGCCACTCGCCGACCCAGAGGCTTGCGAGGGCCGTGTATGCGAGCCCGACTGGTTAAGGAGGAAGCTCGCCAGGCGAGCCCGGAACCTCTTGGGGTACAGTTAGCCATTTTGGGGTACAGTTAGCCATTTGGGGGTGCGGTTAGCCATCCTGGGGTTCGCCGACCCAGAGGCTCGCGAGGGCAGTGTATGCGAGCCCGACTGGTTAAGGAGGAAGCTCGCCAGGCGAGCCCGGAACCTCTTGGGGTACAGTTAGCCATTTTGGGGTACAGTTAGCCATTTTGGGGTGCGGTTAGCCATCCTGGGGTTCGCCGACCCAGAGGCTCGCGAGGGCAGTGTATGCGAGCCCGACCGGTTAAGGAGGAAGCTCGCCAGGCGAGCCCGGAACCTCTTGGGGTGCAGTTAGCCGTCCTGGGGTTCGCCGACCCGGGGGTTCGCGAGCTCCGCTCGCGAGGGCAGTCGGCTTGGCCGGGTCACTAGGAGCGAGCCCAACCATCCGAGGAAGGGGTCCGCTAGGCGAGCCCGCCTCGAGTGAGAGTTGATAATACCTCTGGAGTTCACCGACCCAGAGGCTCGCGAGCTCCACTCGCGAGGGAGGTCGCGAAGCGGGCTGCCTCGCCCCGTAGAGGTCCAGGAAGGGATTTTTACCAAGAGGCCCCCGGTGGTCTACATCTAGCCTCTCTAAACAGCGGAGTTTGGCTGTTAGCAGACCAATCCGGGGTGCGGATAGTAAGATTGGACAGCGGGATTTGGCTATTGACAGACCACAAAACTGAAATCTATAAATAGACCTCAAAGGGCACCTTGGAGGGGGACGGTTCATTATCTGAGCTCTTCTCTCCCTAGGTCGCTTTGGTTTGGGCTCTCTAGCTCTCCAAGGTGCCCGAGTCTTAGCTTTGGCTTGGGAGGGGAAGCGCTCAACGATCTTCCGGGTTAGTGGAGGGACCTCCTCGCTGAGACTAGGGTCTTCGTTCTTTGCTCGAGTCATCAACCTTACCTCTCCCGAGGGACCGGTAAGGGCTAGCTGCCCCTCATTTCGGTGAGGGCCCCGAGCTCCACTCGAGACCGAGAAATCGGTTTCAACATTTTGGTGCGGTGAGCGTGGAGCGCGGCTGGTTCAAGAAAGTCCCAGAGAAGAGTTATGGCTGGAGACGAAGAGCAGGGCGAGGAGTTCGGCGAGACCCCTCAGGAGGCCATGGCTAGGATGTTCGCGGACTTCAGGAAGGAGGTGCTCGACACCTTGGGGTTCACGGTCACGGCTCTGCGGAGTGAATTCGCGACCCCGGCACCTCAGGCGACCACTCCCCCAACAACAGTCGGCGAGAGGGCACCAGGAGGAAGGGCTGGAAAAGAAGTTGCCATTGAACCAGGACATGACAGGGAAGGGCGAGTGTTGTTCGCCAGTCCGGCGAGCCCGGTGTTAGCGAGCTCCGCGCCGGCGAATTCGGTGCCGACGAGCTCTGCCCCAGCGAGCACGACACAGGCGAGCGCACGCCAGGAAAACGCGACGACAGCCGGGGTGGTTCAGGCGAGCGTCGCCCTCGCGAGTGCGATCCCAAGCTTGGCGAGCGAGCTGGGTCCGCGAGCCGAGCGAGAGAAGATGGTAGGAGGGGGAAGCCCCTTCTGCGAATTAGTGTTGTCTGCGCCCGTTCCGGCGGGATTCGGAGAATGGGATAGAGTGTACTACAATGGCAGAGATGACCCAGTTCAGCATCTGCAGTCTTTCGAGGACTCGGTCTCCATCAGGCCGATGTCCGATGCCTTCAAGTGTCGGCTCTTCGCCGTCACTCTCAAGGAGAAGGCCAGGGACTGGTTTCACTCGCTTCCGGCAGGCTCCATCTACGCGTTCGAAGACCTGCGCCGTAGTTTCTTGTTGAGATTTTCAACTTCAAAGAGGAGGAAGAAGGACGCTGATTCCCTCTTCGCGGTGAAGCAAGAGTCCAGGGAGACGTTGGCTCAGTACGCGGATCGGTTCCAGGAGGAAGTGCAGCTCACTCAGGAGGTGCCCGGATTTGCACTTCAACTCGCCTTCACGGTCGGGTTGAAGGAAAGCTTCTTCAAGATGGCATTGAAAAGAAAGGCCCCCGTCTCCTATGAGGAGCTGATGGAGAGGGTGGCGGAGGAAGTGGCAAGCGAAGAAGTCAACCCAGAACTCACCAAGAGGCTGGCCAAGCTCGGTGAGCCGGAGGTGAGGCAACAAGAGGTCAGAAGAAGAGAAGAGCCCCGGGCCCCGGAGGTGGGATGGAGGCCGCAGGGTGGAGGAGTGCAGGGGCAAGGAAGGGGTTATGGCCCAGGAAGGGGTAACCGTTTCGAGGGACAATGGAGACCCCCCCAGTTGGGGTGGAGGCAAGGCCCGATGCAGTTGCCTCCCCCACCTCAACAGGCCATGGCAGTTGGCCGGGGAAGAGGAAGGGGAAGAGGAGAAGCGGAGGCGGCGACCGCTAGGAGAAGAAGGAACAGGATAGCAGAGACCGGGGCAAGGGAAGCGGCGGTGCCCTATTGCATCTTCCACGATGTGGAAGGCCACTCCACGGACACCTGTCCGGAGTTCCTGGAGGTGAAGAGGGGCCGAGCACCCGCACCACCACCGCAGCAGCCGTTAAGGATCGTGGAGGTGGAACCTCGGGAGGAGGATGAAAGATGTGAGGACAGAGCAGATCTGGGGAACAGAGGAGGGATCGGAGTGATCCATGGGGGGGTAGGGGTGGAGGCGACCCGCAAGGCTAGTCTCCATACCATCTACCGCCGGAGCGTGGCGTCAACATCCACCGCTCCACCCCCGACCGAGAAAATTATTTTCACCCAAAAGGACATGCCGAGCTACGAAGACCCGTTCTGCGACGCGCTGGTCATCCAGACGGCGATCGAGAACTTCACCGTCTCCCGGATCCTAGTGGACAATGGGAGTTCAGTCAATGTCATCTTCAAGAAGGCATTCGACAAGATGGAGGTGGAGCCCAGAAGGGTGTTGGCCTCGGATGGCCCTCTGTTCGGATTTTCGGGAGAGAGGAAGGAAGTAGAAGGAGGGGTAGGGCTCCATGTGACCCTGGGTGGGCAGTCTCGGAACTGTCGCTTTGTCATAGTGGACGCCCCGAGCAGTTACAGCGCCATCTTCGGACGGCCACTCATCAGCGCGTTCCGTTGCGTCCCCTCCACTTTTCATCAGTGCCTCAAATTCAACGACGGAGGGGTCCAGGTGCGGGTCAGGGGGGATCCCAAGGTAGCAAGACAGTGCTACGTGACGGCTGTCAACACCATCTCCTGGATGGGAGAAGCCGAGGAGTGGGATAAGGTGATGGAGGAGGTAGCCGAAGCCGGAGGTCTGGAGGTGGCTGAAGAGAAGAAGGGAGGTGAAGTTCATGTCCAGGAAGGGGTAGCTGAGGTACCCCGGGCGGAAAGAAAGGGAGAAGAGAAGAAGGCCCAAGAGAGGACGGAGGAGCTGATGGTGGTAGGGAAGGAAGTCAAGGAAGAGACTCAAGCTCCCGCTTGTGCCGAGGAAGAGAAGGCTTGGGGGGAGCAGTCCCGGTTGGAGGCCGTGGACGAGGTCGTGGAGCTCGAGGTCGTCACCCGGCTGGGGGTGGTGGAAAAAGTCCGGGTCAGCGGAGGACTCAGCCCAGGAGATCAAGCGGAGATTCTAGCTTGCGTGCAACAGAACGTGGACGTCTTCGCTTGGAGCGCCGCCGAAATGCCCGGGATCGATGCAGATGTGGCGTGCCATCGCCTCAACCTCGACCCCGGTGCCCGTCCCATCCGCCAGAAGAGGAGAGCCGTCGCAGACAAGCTAGAAGGGCCCATCCGCGAGGAGGTGGGCAAACTCCTGCAGGCCGGATTTGTATCGGAGATCCAGTATCCAGGCTGGGTCTCCAACGTCGTTATGGTAAAGAAGGGTGGAGGTAAGTGGCGTATGTGTATCGATTTTTCACTTCTTAATAAAGCATGCCCGAAAGATTGCTACCCCTTGCCCAGAATCGACGCGCTGGTTGACTCAGCCGTCGGTTTTACTGTAATGTCCTTCTTAGATGCTTTTTCAGGTTACCATCAAATCCGCATGCATCCCCCGGACATTAAGGACGTTTCCTTCATCACGGGGGATGGATGTTATTGCTATAAGATGATGCCCTTCGGGCTCAAGAACGCAGGGGCAACATACCAAAGGATGATGGATAGGGTCTTCCGCGAACAGAAAGGAAGAAATTTAGAGGTCTATGTCGACGACCTCATGGTTAAGAGCCGAGACCTCGAGACCCACCTCCGAGACCTCGAAGAGACATTCGGGACCCTGCGGCGGTACAAGATGAAGCTCAATCCCTTGAAGTGTGTCTTCGGGGCAAGCCGAGGGAAGTTCCTGGGCCATTTGCTCACCCCCACGGGAGTGGAGCCCAACCCGGACAAAGTTAAAGCGGTGATGGAGTTAGAGTCGCCGAGGAACCCGAAGGAGGTCCAGAGCCTCACAGGGAAATTGGCTGGGCTCAGTAGATTCCTCTCCAAGGCGGGAGAAAAATGTGCACCTTTTTTCAAAGTACTGCGGGGAAACAAGAAGTTCGAATGGACCCCGGAGTGCGAGAGGGCCTTCCAAGCCCTGAAAGAACAGCTCACTCAAACCCCTCTACTCCAGGGACCGAGACCAGGAGAGGACCTATCTCTATACCTAGGGGTAGGATCCGAGGCAGTAAGTTCCGTGCTAATCCGAGAGGAGGGGAAGAAACAGTTCCCAATCTACTATGTTAGTCGAGTGCTGAAGAAGGCGGAACTCCGATACCCAATCCTAGAAAAGTTAGCCTTCGCCTTGGTGGTATCGGCCCGGAGGCTCCGGCCTTACTTTCAAGCCCATTCAATTAAAGTGGTGACCGACCATCCGCTCCGCAAAATCATGGAAGGGGTGGAACACTCAGGAAGGTTGGCAAAGTGGTCCGTGGAATTAAGCGAGTTCAATATCACCTTCGTACCCAGGACATCCATCAGGGCTCAAGCAGTGGCAGACTTCATGGCCGACTACGCGGCCGAAGTGGAGGAGCACGAGCCACCTTCCCCGGAAGCATGGAAGATGTTGGTGGACGGAGCGTCGGGAAAACACTCCTTCGGGGGGGGAATAGTCCTAGTGAGTCCTCAGGGGACTCGGATTGAGCAAGCCTTAAACATCCATTTTCCAATTACCAACAACCAGGCGGAGTACGAAGCAGTGATAGCGGGCCTTCGACTGGCCCGGGAACTGGGTGTGCAGGACGTGGAGGTCTCCACAGACTCCATGGTGGTGGCATGCCAGATCAAAGGCGAGTTTGAAGCAAAGGATCCAACCCTCCTACTATACCTGGAGAAGGTTAAGGGAGTCATCGGGCAGTTCCGCACCTTCTCAATCAAACACGTGCCGAGGGAGGAGAGCACCCAGGCGGACCTCCTAGCCAAGTTCGGTCCTCGAGCGGGGGGAACGACTTCGGAACTCTTCCGGCCCTCCATCGAGGAGGGAGAGTCGATGGAAGTGGATCAGCAAGCCTCATGGATGGATCCATTCATCACCTTCCTATCCTCCGGACAGTTCCCTGGAGAGGATGTGGACAAGAGGCGCTTCAGGTATAAGTCCGCCTATTACTCTTTGCATGCAGGGGGGCTATATAGAAAGACTCTCTCAGGACTTCTGGCTCGTTGTGTCTCCGAGGAAGAGGTCCCGAGGGTCCTGGAAGAAATTCACTCCGGGGAGTGCGGCAGTCACTCCGGGAGTCGGACCCTGGAAGGGAGGGTATTGAGACAAGGCTACTTCTGGCCCACTCTCAGCAAGGATGCAGCAGAGTTCGCAAGAAAGTGTCAGAAGTGCCAACTCTATGCTCCGCTCCAGCTCCTCCCCGCTCAGAGGCTCCGGTCCATCACGGCTCCCTGGCCTTTCGCCATATGGGGGTTAGACCTGGTCGGCCCCTTTCCCCAAGCCAGCGGTCAGAGGAAGTTCCTGCTAGTCATGATCGACTACTTCTCCAAGTGGGTAGAGGCGAAGGCGCTAGCTAAGGTGACCTCTCAGGTTGTAAGGAATTTTGTGTGGGGGGAAATAATCTGCAGACACGGACTCCCTCTAGCCATAGTGACGGACAATGGGCCACAGTTTGCGAGTGAAGAGTTCGTCGGCTTTTGCACTCAGCTCGGCATCGACCTCAGGTTTGCCTCAGTCCACCACCCGAGGAGCAATGGGCAAGTGGAGGCGGCAAATAAGATAATCGTCAACCTGCTAAAAAAGAAAGTGGAAAACATACGAGGAAGTTGGGTGGAACAACTACCCTCCGTCCTCTGGGCCATGAGGACTACTCCGAACACCGCCACCGGGGAGACTCCATTCAAGCTCTCCCACGGGTCCGAGGCCGTTCTCCCCATAGAGTTCGAGGTGAAGACCCCCCGGGCGACCGCTGCATGCGAGGGGGATGAAGAGTGGCTAGAGGGTAACAGTGCCGAGCAGAGGCTATCCCTGGACCTGGTGGAAGAACTCCGAGACTTAGCCACCATCAGGCAGGAAGAGGTCAAGAGGCGGATGGCTCGATATTTTGACAAACATATCCGGGTCAAACACTTTCAGAAGGGGGACCTAGTCCTGAAGAAGGTCGATGCGGCCGGCAGAGGGGCCACAGTGGGTAAGCTTAACCCCAACTGGGAAGGCCCATATATCGTAAGCGAGGTGCTCAAGTCGGGGGGGTATCACCTCCGGGATGTGGAAGGGATACCCCTTGACCGAGCTCGAAGTGGGGATGATTTGAAACGATTCTACCCTTAAAAACTTTATTATGTCATTCAATCATTATCTTACTTTCGTTTGTTGTGTTTCTGACTGCTGCTGTGCCAAGGTTGGATATGATGGTGCTGGAATGCCCCAGATCGATTCCGCTCCCGGGCTTTCACCTAGACGGGGGGTTCTGGTTGATCTCTGGAGAGGCTGGCAAGGTTGGATATGTTGGTGCTGGAATGCCCCAGATCGATTCCGCTCCCGGGCTTTCACCTAGACGGGGGGTTCTGGTTGATCTCTGGAGAGGCTGGCAAGGTTGGATATGTTGGTGCTGGAATGCCCCAGATCGATTCCGCTCCCGGGCTTTCACCTAGACGGGGGGTTCTGGTTGATCTCTGGAGAGGCTGGCAAGGTTGGATATGTTGGTGCTGGAATGCCCCAGATCGATTCCGCTCCCGGGATTTCACCTAGACGGGGGGTTCTGGTTGATCTCTGGAGAGGCTGGCAAGGTTGGATATGTTGGTGCTGGAATGCCCCAGATCGATTCCGCTCCCGGGCTTTCACCTAGACGGGGGGTTCTGGTTGATCTCTGGAGAGGCTGGCAAGGTTGGATATGTTGGTGCTGGAATGCCCCAGATCGATTCCGCTCCCGGGCTTTCACCTAGACGGGGGGTTCTGGTTGATCTCTGGAGAGGCTGGCAAGGTTGGATATGTTGGTGCTGGAATGCCCCAGATCGATTCCGCTCCTGGGCTTTCACCTAGACGGGGGGTTCTGGTTGATCTCTGGAGAGGCTGGCAAGGTTGGATATGTTGGTGCTGGAATGCCCCAGATCGATTCCGCTCCCGGGCTTTCACCTAGACGGGGGGTTCTGGTTGATCTCTGGAGAGGCTGGCAAGGTTGGATATGTTGGTGCTGGAATGCCCCAGATCGATTCCGCTCCCGGGCTTTCACCTAGACGGGGGGTTCTGGTTGATCTCTGGAGAGGCTGGCAAGGTTGGGTATGTTGGTGCTGGAATGCCCCAGATCGATTCCGCTCCCGGGCTTTCACCTAGACGGGGGGTTCTGGTTGATCTCTGGAGAGGCTGTCAAGGCTAGCAATAAGGATCAAGGACTAAGATAACAGGTTGGAATACTAGTCAGGGAATCTCAGCTCACGGGATGACTATCCATACTCACCAAAGTTAGGCTCGCCGGGCAGTGCCCGCGGGCGGTGATAACCCGGGCTCGCGAGACCCATTAAAAAGAAAACCTCGGCGAGGCGAGCCCAGGCGCGCGCGCTCGCGAACTCTCCGGGAGCACCACCACGTGACGATTAGTTATGAGGTTGGAAAAGAGATCCACGAGAAGAAATAAACACAAGCATGATCATAAAGGTTAACAAAAAGTTATAACTATATGTTCGGCAGCAATCTCGCCAGCCCAAAAATGATATACATTTGCGAAAAGGGGGAAAGAAGAAAAGAATTCATCCTAGAGGGCCCTCGCCGTCTTTGCGAGTCCCCAACCAGGGCGCCATGGCGAAGAGGTCCGGACAGACGTCTTCCGCTGTGAACTCCATCGCGTCCTCGGCTAGCAGGCTTGCATCCTTAAGGGTAGTGAAAACAAGGTTGGCGACCTCCTGTGCATCCCGCCGCCTCTGCTCCTCACTTTCGGCAGCCCTCTGTTGAGAGCCGACTCGCCCAGGAGAGGGAGGTAGCACGCCGCGAACCAGCTCATCCACTCGAGCCTTCAACATGATATTCTCCAACTCCAGCTCGCCGTTGCGAGCGAGGAGCTTGGTGGCCACGTCGGCATCCTGAGCATCAAGCGGGTTAGGGGAAGACCAGAGATCGTAAACAGCAAAGAAAAGAAACCCGGGGGTCGCGTACCATCTTGCCCTGCATCCCGGCGAGAAGGGTTTCCGTCGCTTCTTCTTTCTCCTTGAGGCCCTTGATTTCCTCGCGAGCCTTCTTCAGCTCTTCCTTGTACGCGCGGATGTCCCTGTCCGCCTGCAGATATCGACGCCCCGCCATATGTGCGAGCTCCGTCGAGCGGAATTGGGCTCGCATTTCTTCATAGACCAACTGTCTGGGCCCCATCTCTTTGTAGGCGGCGGCGTCCTCGCGGCCATATAAGCCGAAGGAGATGGAGAACGCCTCCTCCCCGGCCTTGCCGAGCTCCACCCAGGAAGGGTGAAGGGTGGAGCAGGAAATTCGGTTGGCATTGGGGTCCCAGGCGAGCAGGGGCTCGCCAAGGAGGTCGGAGACTTTCTCGCCTAGACCAAAGTTCCTGTGACCTTTGGGTTGAGGGGTCACGGAGGAACTCCCAGCACCCTGGTTCACCGGGGGGTCAAGCTTTTCCGCAGGGGAAGGAGGCGAGCCGTCGGTCTCGCTCAGGTAGACGACTGCGCTCCTATCCTTAACAGCGGAGGTCTTTCCTTTCAGCTTCTTGGAGGATCGCGAACTCGGCTGACTCGCAGAAGGGGGCCGCTTCTTGCCGGACCCGACGGCGGGAAGGTCGCGGCAAGCCTCTGCCGCCGCGGTCGCGAGAGTATCCACCGTGAGGGTGATGCCCTGCGCGTGCGGGGGATTGACGGGGACCTCGCGCTCACCTGTAAAGTAAGCGTTATACGATGAAGAAAGGGAAAAGAAAGTAAGGCGCGAGCGAACCCTACCTTCCCCTTGAGGAACGGAGAGTAACGAATCGACGCTGCGCCGCAGATAGGCGACTTCGAAGTTCTTGCCGGAGAGGTATTGGAGGAGTTTGGCGTCGGCGCCGCCCAGCGAGCTCGGAGGGCGGTAAGTGGCGTCATCCCGCTGGATGGGGGCGAAGTGGAGGTTGCCGAAGGGTCCTTTCACTAGGAGGAACTTCTGGGTCCAATAGTGGCTCTTGTTCACCGTCTCGCAGACGGTGACGTGCTGGCTCGCGAAATAGGTAGTCCCATCTCGGAAGGCGCGGAAAGAAAATACTTTGCGGAAGACGAGGAGGCTGAACTCGATCCTCTCTTCCCGCAGATAACAGGCGAACGCGACAATGTCCGCGATCGCATTTGGGGTCAACTGGCTCGGCAACACCCCATAATATCGCAACACCTACAAAGAGCGATGAGAAAGTTGCGATAGCGAACACGAGGCAGCGAGAAGGTCAGGCGAAATACCTGACGGATTTCAGGCCACAGAGGGAGTCGCAACCCATTCTCAAAATGCGCGATGGGGATCGCGAGCTCGTCAGCCTCGGTCTCGTTTAAGGTGGAGTTCTCGCTTGGACAGCGAGCCGAGTAACCCTCCGGGAGATAGCGGTCCACCGCGAGCTTATACTCCTCGGCTGTGATGTTCGCGCAGTAGAACTCGTGGGCTTGAAACGCTGAGGCGCATTTGGACCGCCCCTCGCTCTCGCCGTCCGCTCCCACTTGCTGATTCGTCCGCATCGAGTCAGGAAAAGACAGCCTACGAGCAGCGAACGCGAACGCGATCTTGCGAGAACGGAGATGAGCGTAGGCGCGAGAAGACGGGAGAAATAAATGCGACGGGTAGAAGATTGAATCCAAACTATTTATAGAGGACTCTGATGGGCACGGGAATCGAAGCGTCAGGAGTGCGGATAACGGAAACAGAGTAAAATCCTACCCGATAGTATAGTAGTCCTGCGAACCCAAGCTCGCCGCGGCCGGCCTGCGAGGAAAAAGGGTCTATGCCTAGCGTTGCATAAAAACACACGCTCCACGAGGGCGAACGTATCAAACACAGCGAACGGACTAAACAAACCACAGGCACACCGCCGAAACAAATAGAATAATAAAAGAAAAACGATAAAAGGCGAGTCACGATAGACTCGCGAGTATTGCCACACCAAATATTGTTCATACAGACGTCATAAAAGAAGCAAAAACAGCGGGATGGTAGCATTCAACCCGCGGCGGTCTCAGGGGTAAGGAAGCCACTTCCAGCGACCCCGGCCTCGCTTCCCCGCACGCGGCGGCACTCTCGGATAATGGTAGTCGCGAAGCGCTTTAAACTCGCGCAAGATCAGGTGCGCTTGATCCTCGCCCCGCGAGATGTGCACGCCGGGTGAGGTAACATCGGCGCGAGGCACCGGCTCCGCCTCGGCGATCAAGCGCGCATTCGCGTCCTCCAACACGGCGAATCTCTCGTCAAAGGCAGCCCGATCCGCGTCATACCGCTCTTCCAACTCGCGTAACATCATGCCGTGCTTCTGAAGCACCTCGGACACCCGACTTTTCATCCGCACGGGGTCGCCAGGGTCACCCAAGAAATCTTCAATCTGGCTGGGCGAAGGCGGCGGTGACATCTCCATCCTCCCGTGCTCTGACTCAGGGGAGGCCCCTGGGATTTCAGCGGAGAGAGTTAGTAGGATCTGAAGGCAAGCAAGAGATGGGAACTCGCGAAAACATGCCAACCTGGCGAGGAGGGGGACTCGCGATGGGGCTTGCACGAGGACTCCGGCCGACCCCGGAAGTTTTCGCGGAATCCCGAGACGTGGGGTTTCCCCAGACCAGGAGGGTATACCGCTCTCTCCGCGACTTTGACACCGTCGAGAAGCGAGCCGCCTGGACTTCGCTTCCCCATCAGACCGAAGCCAGGGGTCACCACGCTAACCTTAGGCGGGACCGGCGAGTTCGCCGGTGTAGAGCTTTTTTCCTTGGGGCTCGGCGATGGGGTACCTACATGGACCACAAACGCGTAGATACCGCCTGGACTTATGCAGGAATAATGGAGGAGGCGAGCGACTTACGAGGTTGCGAGAGAGGCGCTTGTTGGGACGAGGTCCCGACCCCAGCATCTAGCGATCCCAGCTTCGCGGGGGACGAAGCATGGGAAGTTGTCAGCGCGAGGCTCGCCATGCGGTCCTCGGGGGGAAAATTCTGCGAAAAGGAAGAGAATGAGCAAGGAGTCGATGAAAAGGCTTTAGGCAAAAGATACCTGTTGTGCAAGCTCGGTATTCGGCGGAGGGGACGAGTCAAGTGGCGATGTCGCGTCCTCCTCCGGCGACCTCCTAACCGACTTAGCTTTCTTAGTCTGGGGGGAAGAAGAGGCGGCAGGGTTGAATATCCAGGCGTTGTGCTCGGCGGCCCGAGCTTTCGCCATCTCCCTGGAAGCCTTCAGCCGTTCCAACGCGCTCTGCTTGGAAGACATCCAAAAGGAAGGAGGATTTCGGCGAGGAGGAAGGGGAAGGAAAGGCTCGATCACTAGCCACGGTGGACGGTATTTATAGTTTCAGGCATGGGGCCCACCGGAAAGATTCCCGCCACGTCAGCAGAATCAGCGAACATCAGGGGTTGGATGTATCTTCGCGAGCTTAGAACAACCTCGCGAAGAGCGGGGATTGTGTACAACCCCGATGTTCGCCACTCGCCGACCCAGAGGCTCGCGAGGGCCGTGTATGCGAGCCCGACTGGTTAAGGAGGAAGCTCGCCAGGCGAGCCCGGAACCTCTTGGGGTACAGTTAGCCATTTTGGGGTACAGTTAGCCATTTGGGGGTGCGGTTAGCCATCCTGGGGTTCGCCGACCCAGAGGCTCGCGAGGGCAGTGTATGCGAGCCCGACTGGTTAAGGAGGAAGCTCGCCAGGCGAGCCCGGAACCTCTTGGGGTACAGTTAGCCATTTTGGGGTACAGTTAGCCATTTTGGGGTGCGGTTAGCCATCCTGGGGTTCGCCGACCCAGAGGCTCGCGAGGGCAGTGTATGCGAGCCCGACCGGTTAAGGAGGAAGCTCGCCAGGCGAGCCCGGAACCTCTTGGGGTGCAGTTAGCCGTCCTGGGGTTCGCCGACCCGGGGGTTCGCGAGCTCCGCTCGCGAGGGCAGTCGGCTTGGCCGGGTCACTAGGAGCGAGCCCAACCATCCGAGGAAGGGGTCCGCTAGGCGAGCCCGCCTCGAGTGAGAGTTGATAATACCTCTGGAGTCCACCGACCCAGAGGCTCGCGAGCTCCACTCGCGAGGGAGGTCGCGAAGCGGGCTGCCTCGCCCCGTAGAGGTCCAGGAAGGGATTTTTACCAAGAGGCCCCCGGTGGTCTACATCTAGCCTCTCTAAACAGCGGAGTTTGGCTGTTAGCAGACCAATCCGGGGTGCGGATAGTAAGATTGGACAGCGGGATTTGGCTATTGACAGACCACAAAACTGAAATCTATAAATAGACCTCAAAGGGCACCTTGGAGGGGGACGGTTCATTATCTGAGCTCTTCTCTCCCTAGGTCGCTTTGGTTTGGGCTCTCTAGCTCTCCAAGGTGCCCGAGTCTTAGCTTTGGCTTGGGAGGGGAAGCGCTCAACGATCTTCCGGGTTAGTGGAGGGACCTCCTCGCTGAGACTAGGGTCTTCGTTCTTTGCTCGAGTCATCAACCTTACCTCTCCCGAGGGACCGGTAAGGGCTAGCTGCCCCTCATTTCGGTGAGGGCCCCGAGCTCCACTCGAGACCGAGAAATCGGTTTCAACACTACTGCTGATGCCTCGGCCTCAGGTACCTTTCGGGGATTCTGCTATGTCATCTACAAATGTTGGCGGGCTCGCAACGCCAAGGTCCATGGTCAGGAATTTGTTACCCACAGAATCATAGTCGCTACTGTCTTAGCTCCCCTCTCAAGCGACAACGAGTACCCATTGCAGGTGAACTGGGGCACTACTCTGCCCTCCTGGCAGTCTCATTCCGGTGCGTGGTGTCCTCCTCCCCCTCCTGGTTGGATAAAATTGAATATTGATGGAACTCTATTACCGAACCGGCGAGCTGGGCTGGGGCTTGTGGTTCGTGACGACGCCGGATTGGTCCTTCTTGCGACCGGAGTGGAAACCGTACATTGGGATCCTGGTGGTGTCGAGATGACGGTCCTCAAGGCCCTTTAGGTCTCTGCTCCCTCCGACATTGTATGAGGTGAAAGGGGCAATCAGTGAAGGGGACAGACGAAACTTGATCAACTACTGCAGGAGGAGCATTCATTGTGGGAAGTGGACTGGGGACAACCGTGATGAGGACTTGGCCTTTCTCCTAGACTTTAACCAGGTTCTCTTCCACCATGTTCGGCGGGTGTCTAACAAGGTGGCGGACTTTCTGTGCCAACCTTGTTTTTTCTTATTCTTTTTTGTGGACTGCTCGTGACTTCACACACCCATATTTTCTTGAGCTTGTCAAGAAAGATCGGGATGGTGTGGTCCCCTTTGACTAGTTGTATCTTTCTTGCTTTATTTCTTTTTTTTTAATGTGAATACAATATTTCAAGAGAGGCCATTTTTCGCCGGGGCGGCCGGTTTTCGCCCAAACGGCCATTTTTCTCCCGGGCAGTCAATTTTTGCTCGGACACACGTTTTCACCAACATTGTATTTCAATATTTTTTGTTTTAAATAAAACAGCTTCAAACAGTTGTTCTACCAAACAGTTTAAATGAAAAAACTCTATTCGATCAGCACTTAAGAATAAACTCTTCAAATAGTCTACAACTTTCTCTCAGCAACGCTTTTCAAATAACTATATTCTCAAAGCTCTATTCGATCAACAGCTTTCTCATCAGCATAAGTTGTCTCAAACAGAGCCCAAGTCCTCTCACTAATATTCTCGCGTTTAAAAATTGTCTCTCTTAAAAATCTCTCATTTATCATTCTCTCCAGAACTTTCTAATTACATCTTACCCAGGATAAGATGGGAATTTATATAAGCAGCCCTTGTTTGGCTGTTGGCAACCCCCATTTCTACGAGTTATAACGCGCATTTTGAAAATATGCATTATACATGCATATTTAGGAAAAGTGTTCAACACAAAAATTGTAGATCTCATCGAGATCTACAACTTTCATGTTGAACACTTTTCCTAAAAATGCATGTACAAAGCGTATTTTCAAAAGACGCGTCAAAAATTTGCTACAATTATGATCAGGGCGATTTTAGGGCATTGTGCGTGCATATTTAGGAAAAGTGTTCAACACGAAAGTTGTAGATCTCGATAGTGTTGAACATTTTTCCTAAATATGCATGTATAATGCATATTTTCAAAAGGCGCGTTATAACTAATAGAAATGGAGGCTGTCAACAGCCAAACAAGGGCTGCTTATATAAATCACCGATAAAATTTGCATTGTTTTTTTGCTTGCAGTTTCGTTGGTTATGGTTGTAATTTCGAATCTATCCCGTAGCGAAAATCACTTACTAGTAAAAGAATTTGTACAAAGTAGCAGAGTTTTTTCTTGCAGTTTCAACCGTCCTACTTCAGCTTTTGCTTGCAGTTTCTGTAGTACTAAAGTTTTTTTCTTTGAAAGGATTATTTATTAGCAGGTTCTCCAAACAATTTGCAACTTTTTTATCATTATTTTTCTGTCAGCTCTATTCTCAGCACTTCTTTCCATCAACAGCTTTCTCATCAATAACAACTGTCTCAAACAGAGTCATAGTAAATCCTGTTTACCATTCAACAATCAATTCTTCCTAAAAAATAGATCTTAAAAATGATACGCACCCGTAAAAATGATACGGGATGCGGTTCTGTATCACGTATCCAGATAGGTACCGCCGAGCACGCAAGCGCTCGCCGTGCCGAAATGGCGCGGCACTCGCCGTGCCGAAATGGCGCGGCACTCCCGCGCCAAAACGGCGCGGCACTCACCGCGCCAAAACGGCGCGGCACGCGCCACGCCGAAACGACACGGCACACGCCACGTTGGAATGGCGCCGTGCCAGAAGGGTGCGGCACTTGCAGCACCAAAAAAGTGCGGCGAATGCCGCACCAAGGGGAGTGCGGCAATACCGCACCCCCAGCACCAATTAGGGGGGTGCGGCAATGCCGCACCCCCCAACGCCAAACAGGGGGGTGCGGCATTGCCGCACCCCCCAGCGCCAAAGGGGGCGCTGACCAAGTCAGCGCCCCATTTGGGGGGGCTGACTTGGTCAGCCCCCTCACGTGGCACTCCCCAATTGGGGAGTTTTCCCTTAACCGCACTCCCCAATTGGGGAGTGCCCAATTGGGGAGTGCTAGCACTCCCCAATTGGGGAGTTTCCCACAACCGCACTCAATTGGGGAGTGCAATTTGCACTCCCCAATTGCGGAGTTTCCCCCCGCGCAGCAAGAGGCTTCGGTCGAACATTTGGCGCCCCCGCAATCGTACCCTCATCACCATGAACGGTACGCTCTTGCACTCACGACGCGTTCCCCTCCTAAGTTCACATTCACGGCACGCACGGAACGCCCCGAAGTACACACCGCGCGTTGAGCACATCCGCGTTCACTAGGCTCCCAGAACGCCTCGGCGCTCGCCGAACGCTCAAAACGCTCTCACGTTCGTTGCGCACTCAGAACGCTTTTTGCGCTCACGCGCGCTCAGAACGCTTCTGAGCGCGCTCAGAACATTCTCACTTTTCCGACTCGCTCACTTTTTGTCTTTCTGATTTCCCACATTTTGTCTTTCTAGCGCGCTCATATTTTGTCTTTCTAGCATGCTCACATTTAGTCTTTCTAGCTTCTCAGATTTCAGGAACAACCTGTCGCCTTTTTCGCCTCCAACAAAATTGCCCAAACTGCCCGAACTGCCCGGACTGCCCGAAGTGCAAGATGGTCATTTACGAAAAATGGCGATCTGTGTGCTCCGAACCAGAAAATATGATTCGTCCGCCAGCTAGTTATGGAAGTTACAACGGCAAAATTACCGGACTACCCCCGGTCAAAGCTATAAAAGGAGCCCCGGGGCTTCATTTCAAAGGACCTTGCCTTCTGGACCCGGGAGAGCTTCTTGCAGACTTTCGCGGAATTTTCCTTCGGACTCGAAGATTTCCTTTTTCCAGAAAGGTGACTCAGCGCGCTCACTTTTATTCTCCAGAGCGTTCTCACTTTTGTTCTCCACCTTTCTCAGAAGGAGAAAAGACTTAGTTTTTCTGGAGGTGGTCTGTCACCTTCAGAATTCTCTCTCTCTCTCTCTCTCTCTCTCTCTCTCTCTCTCTCTCTCTCTCTCTCTCTCTCTCTCTCTCTCTCTCTATTATTGTAACGAGCAGCGGCCTGTCGCGCTCGACTTCTAAGTCTCAAATTGTAACCCCCAGAAGATAGTGGAAGTTTGGTCGGCACAGCTCCGGCCACGTGGTTTTTTACCCTTTCCGGGTTTCCACGCTAAAAAGTCTCAGTGTAATCAACGGATCTCAAATTGACTGTTTGCGCGCTTGGTTCACTCCCGAGCTAAGGTGGTTCAAGTAAACCGGTCTACCAAGAGTCCTAAGCGACCCGCAACAAGGTTTATCTTTAATTAATATATATTTTCATATTATATTTGATAGGGTTTCCTTGAAGGCGCTAACCGCACCCCATTCATGGGTGTGCGGTTATCCAAAGAAACCCCACTAGCCCCGTAACCACCCAACATGGAGGTGCAAATAGTAAAATTCTGCATCATGGGGTGCAAATAGTAAATTCCTCCATCATGGAGTGCAAATAGTAAAATCCTCCAACATGGGGGTGCAAATAGTAAAATCTCACATCATGGGGTGCAAATAGTAAAACCCCCCATCATGGAGTGCAAATAGTAAAATCCTCCAACATGTGGGTGCAAATAGTAAAATCCCACATCATGGGGGTGCAAATAGTAAAATCCCCCATTATGGGGTGAAAATAGTAAAATCCCCCATTATGGGGTGAAAATAGTAAAATCCTTCAACATGTGGGTGTAAATAGTAAAATCCTCCAACATGTGGGTGTAAATAGTAAAATCCTCCAAGATGGGGGTGCAAATAGTAAAATCCTTCAATACGGTCTGCGTATAGCAAATAATATGGTTATGGTGTGCGCATAACCATATCCGTCATATGAATACATATCACCGCAAAACTATACAAACTGGTGTGCGCGTAGCTATATTCATGATAAGTGTGCGTATAACACATAAATTGGTTATGGTGTGCGGGTAGCCGCATAACCACCATAACTACCCTAACCACTCATTTAATTACGAAAGTGTCACCCTCAAAAACTATAAATAGAACCCCAAGGCTTCTCTTTTTTCCATCTTCTCCTCCTCCATCTCCCCCCCCCCCCTTTTGAGACTTTCTCTCTCTCCAGCCCGGAAAATCCTCCTACGGATTTTCTCTCTCCTCCTTCTTCCTTGCGCGCTCACAAGCGCGCCTCCTCCTTGCGCGCTCACAAGCGCGCCTCCTCCTTGCGCGCTCACAAGCGCGCCTCCTCCTTGCGCGCTCACCAGCGTGCGTCCTCCTTGCGCGCTCACCTGCGTGCATCCTCCTTGCGCGCTCACAAGCGCGCCTCCTCCTTGCGCGCTCACAAGAGCGCCTCCGTGTGCTCCGCTCTCAAGACCGTTCCAAGCGCGCATCCGCGCGCTCCGCTCTCAAGACTGCTCCAAGCGCGCCTCCGCGCGCTTCGCTCTCAAGACTGCTCCAAGCGCGCCTCCGCGCGCTTCGCTCTCAAGACCTCTCCAAGCGCGCCTCCGCGCGCTCCGCTCTCGAGACCGCTCCAAGCGCGCCTCCGCGCGCTGCGCTCTCAAGACCTTTCCAAGCGCGCCTCCGCGCGCTCCGCTCTCAAGACCGCTCCAAGCGCGCCTCCGCGCGCTTCGCTCTTAAGACCGCTCCAAGCGCGCCCCCGTGCGCTCCGCTCTGAAGACTGCTCCAAGAGCGCCTCTGCGCGCTCCGCTCTCAAGACCGTCCAAGCATAACCCCGCGTACTCAGCAACAAGCACTCCGCGCACTCAAGAACAAACGCTCCAGCCTCCAGCAAGAACAGCACTTCAAACTCCTCTCGCGCAGCAGGAGACAACCGACAGAGACAAAGACGCACAGAGCACATCGATCCAACCTTCAAGCTGCAGTCAAAATCTCTAGAGCGCTTAGAGCGCAGCATCCCCCTCTACATCAGACAAAAGTCTTAGCTTCAGGAGCGGTGGCTTGTCACCCTCCGAGTATCTCTCTCTCAACAATTGTAACGAGAGGCGGTCTGTCGCCCTCGAGTTCTTTAAAGTAGCTTTGTATAACAACCAACAAATAGTGGAGGTTTCGGCCGGCACAGACCCGGCCACGTGGTTTTTCACCCAGTTGACGGGTTTTCCACGTTAAAAAAATTGTCTTGTTAGCTTTCTCTTTTTCTATGATTGTTTGCGCGCTCAAATGCTCCCGGGCTAAGACGGTCCAATCTAATTCAATCTACCAGAGCCTTGAGTGGACCTTAACAATATTAAAAAAATACGCATTTAAAATAAAATTATCAAATGAATCCTAGCAAGTGATTGCTTAATCTATCTCAAATAATAGTTGAACATTTACCAATATTTATATTATAGACCATTTAACATTTTAATTCTTGATAAAGAGAGAGGTGTTAAAAATTAAAGTGCTAAACACATTAATTAGCACTAAATATGCAATAAATGGTTTTTTTTTTCTGATGAGCTATGAAGAGTCGCTGTCTAAAAAAATTGTGGTGAAATGCAAATCGATATTTACTTTATTAAAAGATCAAAATTTATGTTGATATTTTCCACCTACATTGAATAAGCAATAATAAAAAGTGAGGCACTATTTGGAAAAAGACCATTTCGTGAAATATTCATCTTTCCAATTATATCTCTTTTAATTATATTTTCCCAAATTTTAAGTGAATTTCATATTTTTTATTTAATTTCAAAAAATGTTTTATCTTTCCCGCAATTTTTGTCGACAATTTTTGTTGAGTTTGTTTCGGCGCGAAAATTTTTTGTGAGAGAGAACAACGAACCGAGGATATATTGTTGTATTAGGGGCGCGCGCGGGAGCCCCGTGTAACGCCTAGGGCCGGCCTACCCCTGTTCAATCAGAGGAAATCCGGAATCGGCACTTTACCGGGCTGCAGCCCAAGCACCTCAAAACCTCTCCGCGCCTATTTCTCAGCAACAACGCAATGTTGAGGCCGGGTCTCAAACCCGCAACCCCCTTGATAAAGAGTTTTCAAACAACTCATCATCACCAATTGAACTCTCCTTATCAAGGATTCAAGGGGCTTGTGAGTTCGAGACCCGGCCTCAACAATGTGCCGCTGCTGAGAAATAGGCGCGGAGAGGCTTTGGGGTGCTTGGGCTGCATCCCGGTAACATGTTGGTTCGGGATTTCCTCTGGTTGAACCGGGGTAGGCCAGCCCTATAGGCGTTACACCCCGTGCACGATTACTTGTACTATGTATTTGGTGAAACATTTGTCTTTCCAATTTTACCATTTTTTTTGTCTATCCTACTGTGTATAAAGGAAAAATACACGTACAATTTGGTGAAACATTTATGTTTCCAATTTTACTCATTTTATTACAATTTTTATGCTCATCCTTTTTATTAAGCTTTGTATTTTGTGAGATAAGAAAATTTATTGGATAATGAATAATATGTGTATCGTAGCGTCATAGCACCACGGGACTGCGTGTATATGATATATAAGAGAAAACAATCATCTTCCCAATTTCACTCATTATTTCTGGTTACAACTTTTATAATTGAATTTAATTTGTGCATTTTTTTTAATTTGTGAATTTTAATAAGTTTTTAAATTGGAAGCCTCTCTCTCTCTCTCAAAGAAAGTCATTCTTGATTAATTTTAAAGTACTATTTTCATTGATGAATTCTCATTCTCTTCAAATAATGTCGAAGGATCGAAGAAGCCCGAGGAGAAAAAACATCATCCATGTTTCACTGCATGCGAAGGAACGTGATTACAAATCTATCTTAGCGTTAAATGCGAGCTTGGAGGCTCTGCATTCGTTCTTTGGTCACCGGGGTGGCGACTGTCATTGCGGATGTCGTTGAAAGAGGCAGTTATTGTGTTGCAATTACTACAGTGGTGGGTTCATACTTCATATGGATATCTTTGTTCCAGAAAATTTGATCAACTAATTATTAATAGCTTTATAAGAACTTACACTAAATCTTCATGGTATCCTTCACTCTAGAGACTGACAATTCTGTTAGAGGAGGCTTGGGGTGGCTTGACACTCTGTGGGAGGGAAGGTGAGGCGAAATATTTGTTGCTCTGCAAGCATTAGAATGCCTTGAAGAACTAAGAGGCGAGAGAAAGGTCAACGATGTCGTGGAGACGGAAGTTTTGGGCGATGGAAAGAGGATTTCAGAGTCATAAGAAGAGAGGAAGGTATGAAATCGAGCACGATTTGTAGCGTGCTCATGGCGAAGAGTTGGAATGTCGTGTGTTGAGCAATCAAGAAGAAGAGGCGATGTTGTGGAGAACAAAGAGCTAGTCATCACGATCCCCTAGCATTGGAATGGCGTGCAGGGGGAGGCGGGTGGGGCGGGGCGGATCTTTGTATCGCGTCCGGGAGAGGTGAATTGATCCTATGTTTTATTTAACTATTAAGATTTTATATTTGAGATCCCAAGGCTGGCATTGATAGCACAGTGTTAGCAATTACCAAATATAATATGCTGGCCGATGATTCTCTCTCGATATCCAAACTATATCAGGCCGCCACACCCAAATCTCAGATCTCGTCGCGACCGAGACCGACACGTTCATCTGGGATGAGAAGAGCTCGATTTGAAGCAACCATCAAGGTACTCCCCTCTCCGATTCTTCTGATGATTCTCGATATCATTTGGGATCAGTGACTTCTATCTTCAATCCCGACGCCGACACTGACGCTGGAGATTGCCCTTCAATCCCGACGCTGATGTTGGAGATCGTCGCCCGCTCGTATCGCCTCCTTCGTCGGTCGATCTCGTTGCCCCCCGTTCTCCTCTACACCCCAACGACCTAGCCGCACCGTCTCTATTCCTTCCCCTTTGACGCTAGACAATCCAGACGTCCGAGCTTCAAATCCGCTCGAGCCGTGGCCGTCTGTCGCCCCTATTTCTCCTCTCTGCATCTCGGCGATTCAGAAGTTGGAGATGTCCCCAATCGATTTCAAAGCAAGGAAATAGTTACTAGCTAGTTAGTAGTTCGGCTGCAAGGATATGGTTCAAAGTAAGGATTTTGGCTGCTCATTCTCTCCTATGTCTCAAGATTTCGGTGAATCTGACATGCCTCAAACAATGTCCACTACTCCCCGACATTCCATGCATAGTTTGTGCTATGGTAAATCACTCCCTCCCTCTCAAATATTGTTATCTGTGATAATCCGTCATTATTTCTTCATTTTAGTCTCAATCTAGAAAACTACTGTTTTCCATTTTTTACAATTTCAATTCATCTGTGTAATGTTTTTTTTTTTAATTCAGGTTGGCTTTTGGTGGAAGTTGGCGAATGTTTTGATTTTGGGCGGTTCGCATATAGTTTTGGAATGAATTAGTCTCATATGAGACCACATTGTAATATGATGAAAATTACATATAAGCTCCGTTTGGGGGGACTTATTTTCACCGGTCAAGCGGTCACGACCGCATGAACCGGACCTTAATTAAGGTCCGGTTCATGCCATCGTGACCGCTTGACCGGTGAAAATAAGTCCCCTCAAACGGAGCCATAGTTTTAGGTGGCCTGAATTATAATTGTTTTTATTTTTTATTTTTTGGGCTGCCAATAACATTGGGATTTGGTTCACCTACGGGATGTACATCGGCGCACCCGAATCACAGAAGCTGACTCGTCAAATCCGAGTCACAGAAGGGTGATCTACTACACCACCTCGATCATCCACCATGTTACCTGCATAAATCATGGGTGTACCACTTCACACCGTAGTCCCCATCAGCCGGTACAAGCTACCAAACTGCACAACTTTTATGAGCACAGTACACTCGCGTGTCACCGTTAATTAGGACTCCTCCTCTTACCACAAAGTTGCAGTCACCTGAGTCCAATTTGCCTAATGACATCAGATTCTAATGCAGCTTGGGCACCATGTGTACTCTCTCAAGCATGCACACCACTCCATCATGCGTATGTATGTTCATTGTCCATGTACCCGTGACCTCACAACCTGAGCCATCATCCAAATAGATCGACCCAAATGTCACCTCCAAAGAACTGAACATTGACGCATCCAAGCATATGTGTTGCGATGCACCAGAATCCAAAATTCAGCTGCTATCAGAGTCGTGACGACTCCCAATGATGGTATAAGGATCATTACTCCCCACTCCCGGATCTAACATCACTACTCCTACATCCTGAATGTCTCCAGAACTCTGCGCACGATGCGGTGAGTTCCTCTTGATATGGTCGCTTTTTCTATAGTGATAACAAAAAAACTCCCATCTTTGACACCGACCGAGCTCGTGAAGTTTTTGTTCCCATGTTGAACGCTCTCCCTCGTCCATCTACTGCCTAAATATGCACATCCCCAGGAGCGGAGGCCTTCAACATATGACCTCCTTCAGCCCCACCATATCCTTCTTATACAGGAGTGTGGGCATCATGTGTAAAGGATGGCGGGAGCGAGGTACGAAGTAATAGGGTCTTCTCTTCTTCCTTCACCTTCGCACAAATCACATACAATTTGTTTAGAACTCCACTGTACACATTAAAGTGCTCTTATAGGTTGCCACCCTCCTACATCTTCAACCAATATAGTTGTTGCTTCAACAACAACCTCATTGTCAAAGACTTGGCCAGATATAATCTCTCAAGCTTCTCATAAATCTTGATTGCAAACTCCTCAATGCCAATGTTTAAGAACACCTTATCGTCGACACACATCAAGATGGCGCTAGTGGCACGCTCATTCATGTCAATCCCCTTCTCATACTTCACTTCAACGGTCAATTTGTCTCACCCCTACAAAACCCGCATCAGCTCTTGCTCAACTAGCATATCTTTGGCATGAATCCGACATCAAACTTCTCCACCGAGTACTGAGCCAAGGTTGCTTTCTTCCCTACCATAGTTCTCCTTTAGTACGACTATGTGACCTGATTAGTTTAAGGTTCAATCTACGAGGAAGGGAATATGACCTAGTCGTTCACCACCACAGTTAGATTTTTCCTCAAATGACCAATCAGTAGCCTACAAAAACTGTCTTTAATATCACTTATTGGGATTTCCAGTCACGGAAGCGCAGTCCACATGCACAGCTAAATACAAGGTCACAAAAAAACACACTTTGCATTATTTTATCAGCACAAGAAAGTTACAATACTTAAATTAAGAGATACAAGTCTGAAAAATATACTGCAGAAGAACTCAGACTACAAAAATTTACATGAGAGTACAATATGTAAAATGGATGCATAAGATTCGTACCATAATGAACTTTAGTCGTCATCAGATGACCATCACCACCGCCACCGTCAGAGAAGTTGATGTGGAATAACGTCCAACTCACATGTATGCCTACTGTTCACTATGCCACTTGCCCCCACTAAAGTCCGGTCGTACTCACTGCAACCCGCCGACAGCCTCGCCTTCTTCTCCTCCGCGGATCCACCTCCAAGAGTTTCTTTCTCCAAGATGACAAACCGACATTTTGTATTTTCAAATGACATTTAATCTCTTTCTATATTTATTTCACATGCATTGGTCTCCTTTCTTAGAAGCTTTCTTGCATCTGTCTCGTCAAAGCACATGAGCGTTTTGGAGGAGGAAAGTCTTCATTGACGACCGGTATGTAAAATGTGAAATGCATGAGTTTGAAAACCAAATCAATTCAACACAAACTAGAACTATTGCAAATTGATCAACGCTCATTGGGTTATGTATGTTAGATTCGTCTTAGCTTAAGAGCCAATCGAATGCGCGCACAGTCAAATTAGAGTCAACAATAGAGTTTTTATCCAAAAAAAATTCACTAGCAATATTGTCATAGTACACAACTATTTTCTCAAGGGTGACATGTCATCACTTGTTTTACTTGCAAAATGCCTTCAGATCGTTATGCATGTTAGGAACACACTTCATATTCATAGCTGCACGTAGGGGCGCGTCCCGAAGAGCAGTGCGTGGTGATGCTTTTTGGAGAACGGCGCGAGGTGCCTCTTGAAGAGCGACACATGACGCATTCTTGTAGAGCGAACAATCGCCTTAATTAAGAATATCTAGGGGTATGTGAACTCATGCAGAATCATATATTCACATTAGATAAAAAACATAAATTTTTTAACTGCATATAGATATTAATAATTTGAATATAATAATGTCTTTGTTGAAAGTGAAGGTAAATTATTGAGAATTAGTCTAGAGCACGGGGGGATAGAGTTTTCAAGATTTTCAACCACAATCAATCAATCACGTTAATTCACAGTTATTTAATTATTAACAACGTAATTAATAAACACAAGAAATAATAAAGAAAACTATAAAGATATATGAAAACAGAAAATAAAATTTATGGAGGTTCCCCTTAAAATTTGGGTACATTCTCTCTTCTTCTTGAATGCATTCTGAGTCATAATTACAACTCATACGTATACCACATCATAATGCTTTTTTATGGGCGCTGATATACGCACTGCAGTTTTGGCTATCCGCACTCTATTTGTATGAGTTATTACACGTCATTTGGAAATACGCCTTTTACATGCATTTTTAGGAAAAGTGTTCAACACAGAAGTTGTAGATCTTGTCGAGATCTACAACTTTCGCGTTGAACAATTTTCCTAAAAATGCATGTACAAGACTTATTTCCAAAAATTCGCTATAGTTACGCCATGTTTCAATCAGGCGACAATGTCTTGTGCGTGAATTTTTAGGAAAATGTTCAACACGAAAGTTTAGATCTCGACAATCATAAACTTTCGTGTTTTCTTAAAAATGCATGTACAAGATGTATTTCCAAAAGACTCGTAATAACTCATACAAATAAAGTACGAATAGTCAAAACTACGATACGAATATCAGCGCCCTTTTTTATAACTATTTAAATTTTTATACCTTGGGCGCAATCAGTCCTGAACATAAAGCCCGATCGGGCAGGCCTGGACCGGGCCTGATCGGGCTTTTTCCTGTATCGGGCCGGGCCGGCCCGGTCCTCCCCTGGAATTGGGCCGGCCCGGGCCGGGCAGGCAGCACATAAGTGCTGCCTGCTCCGGCCCTTCAGGCCGGGCCGGGCAGGCAGCACATAAGTGCTGCCTGCTCCGGCCCTTCAGGCCGGGCCGGGCAGGACTGGGCCGGTCTCGGGCCCGATCCGGGCCGACCCGGTTTTATTATTTTTTTAAATATAAAATAATTTTTTTAATTTTAATTTTTATATATTATTAAATATTGAACAAATGAAACATTTGGAACAAAAATTTTTATTAATATTAAAAATTTGGAACAAAATACAAAATTGAAAATACAAAGTTACAAACGCGTCCATTTCGTACAAAATTGAAAATACAAAATTTAAGTCGTACAAAATTGAAAATACAATTGCTTGATTTAATCATCTTGTACTTGTAGATTCAACGCGTCCATTTCGTCTTCTATCTCCTTCGAGCTATCCTCCAATGCTGTTATGTGTTGCTTCCTCTTTACACTGTCCAAGTAGTCCTTGTAGCATATGCAAACCTCCAGCGAATCTTCGTCAAGCCGGCTCCTCCGCTCGTTCAAAACCCTGCCACTATGAGAAAAAGCGGACTCCGAAGCTACTGTACTAGCTTGGACAGTTAATAAATCACGGGCCATATAGGCCAAAACAGGATAGGTATTAGCTTTACCTTTCCACCAATTTAAGATATCGAAGTTTTCGATCTCTTCCGAACTCATAAAATCGCTAAATTGAGTTTTTGTGTATAATCCTAATTCATCTAAACTACTAGATGTGCGCGTTTTTTTCCTAGAAGCTAAATCTAAAATTTTATTTTTAAGACTATCTTTCGTTTTGGGTTGCGTTATTTCTTCGCGGGGTCGTGACCCGTATAAGTTATTGTAATAATTATAACTTTGCGTAAAAAAATTAGTAAAACTTGAAGCACTAACGGGGTCATCCGCATCATCATAACTTATATTAAAGGTTAGATTAGTATTGATTTTGTCGATCAAATTTTCTACGCCTTCTACGTTAAGTAGCGGATTTAAAGCGGCGGCGCACGAAAACATAGGCGGTATTTCTCTATAATATTTTAAAAAAATTTCTTCCATTACTTTAATTAAAGGAGCCCAACCTTGGTGTTTCCTATAATAACTAAATTTTTCTGTGATATGTACGAAATGTTCAATTACTAATGCGCTCGTTGGATAATATACTCTAGATAAAGAAACGGTGGCCCAATAAAAACACTTTAGTAAATCTACATAATATTCTATTATGGTCCAATCAGTTTCACCTAAACCGTGTTCAATATTAAGCAAACTATAATATTCCATTAGAAGTGCTTTTTGTTGAAGGGCTTTTTTAACATTTTATAGGTTGAGTTCCATCTAATAGGCATATCAAATTGAGGTTTCAAATATTTTTGATTTTGTGCTTTGCAAAATTTTCTAAAATCTTGAGCTCGTTGTTTAGTACAATAAATTGTTTTTAACATGTCGCGAATTTTATTAATATATGTTGATATTGCCTTTAAACTATCCTGTACCACTAAATTTAGGACGTGGCAAACACATCTAGTATATGAAAAAACGCGCCGTTGAGAAATGGTTTTAAATCTCTTTTTAACAATTCAATTGCGGCGCCATTATTGGAGGCGTTATCAAGAGAAAAACTAAGTATTTTATCGTTAATTTTAAATTCCCGCGCACATTTCATAATAACCTTATATAAAGCTATAGCCGTGTGCGGGAATTCAAACCCGTAAAACATATTACGCGTTTATTTAGCTCCCACGAAATGGGATCAATCCAATGACAAGTGATGCAAAGATAAGCTAATCCTAAATTTAAATTAATCGTCCAAACGTCGCTCGTTAGACTCACACGTCCTTCGAAATTTTCAAAATACGTAATTAATTCTTGTTTTGCTTCTAAATATAACCTAATCGTGTCACGTCTTAAAGTAATTCTACTAACCTTTTGGTAATTGGGCTGAAGCCCCCCATGTATGTACTCTGTGCCGTCGTCATTGTCGAAGACGCTGAATGGCAGCCCACGTTTGATGACGAACTTCGCCTGCATCTCTCGCTGTCGCATTTGATCGTACGTCCAAATCTGTCCTGCTCTAGAAATTTGAGCTTGACTTGACTCGGGAGGAGCTTGTTTCGACTCGCAAGATTTTTGGTGTCTAACGAGCGTCGAGTTGCCGCTGATGGATAGTAACTTCGAGCACATCTTGCAGCGCGCTTTTTTTTCGGAGCCGACTTGGACCATGTCGAAATGCTCCCAAATACCCGCTCTACGGTTGTGCTCCACCACCGAAGCCGCACTTTGAGAAGAAGACGCTGGAGTTGTGGAGGACGACGCCATTGGGAGAGCTAAGAGAGAGAGAGAGAGAGAGGTGAGGTGTGAGAAAAGAGAGAGGGGAGGGGGGGTATTTATAGGTTTTTTGTTTTAATTAAAAAAATAATAAAAATAAAAATAAAAATAATAATAATAATATATTATTATATATAATAATAAAAGGCAGCCAACGGCTCTAATAAGAGCCGTTGGCTGCCTCTCATGAGCCTAACGGCTCTAATAAGAGCCGTTAGGCTCAATCGGGCCTAGCCCGAGTTCGGATCAGGCTTAGCCCGAGTCCGGATCGGGCTTTGCCCGGCCCGGTCTCGGGCTAGCCCGATTATCGGGCTCTACCCGGCCCGGACCGGGCCGGGTAGTGCGGCCAAACCGGGGCCCTTTCAGGGCCCCGGGTAAAGGCTCGGCCCGGTTCGGGCCTGAATTGGGCCGGGCTTGACCGGGCCGGGCTCGGGCCGGCCCGTTTTTTTTTGTTCAGGACTAGGCGCAATGAAAAATAAAACCGCCTGACTAAAATAGAAAACTGCACATGCAACCATTTTTGATTAATTATTGGCAGCATGCGTTAACTAATCATGCCAGATAAGGAGGAGCAGATAATATAATAATAATAATATTAATATTAATTATCGAAGTTTTGTTGGAATTAATTAAGTGATTAACATGAATGCTAATTATCCAAAAAAAAAAAAAAAAAACAAGTAAATAATGCCCGGCCACTCTTTCAACTTTGGAAATTGGGAGGGAAGGCGGCGTGAAGAAAAGAGCCACAAAGTGGGAACGCCGCCTGCATGCGGCCATTAAAGAGCCACGTTGCTCTTAGGTCAAGAACACAGAGAAAATGGCGTGGATTCTCCTCCTCTCTTTCTCCCGCAGAAACATATGCTGTCTTCGATTTCGAGGTCTATCAGCCTCTTCTTCTTCTACTGTAAACTGTCGCCGTAAAAAGCAGCGAAGTTGGTGTGGGCCGGAGGGGCGGAAAAGTGTAGGGAGGCGTTCGAATTTGTGAGGCTGACGAGCTCCCGCGAGGGGGGAAAAAAAGGTAGGGCGTATTCTCTTTAGTCTTCGTGCAAATTGGGGAGCTCAATAGCTTGTGTGGTGCTGCTGTCAAGTTTTATCTGCATCTCTGCTTTCTGAGGTGGGCATTCTGATTTCAATCGGCATCCGTCTCAAGGAGGAAATGAGGGTTTTCGGCGAATTGGATTCGACGAAAGGCTGCTAGTTTTGCTTCTCGACCGTTGAATATGAACGCGCGTTGATTTTCGTGGTTCCATTTCACGCCGCAGACTATGATCGACCGAAGTTTGGCGAATGGATTTCGACGGCTGTTGTCGCGTTTCCTGCTCGAAGGGCGTGATCTTCAATAAGTGATTCGTTCCTGCGATGGGATAGCTAGGAAGAATGGAGAATTTTAAAGAGGAGTGGAGCTTGGAGAGGTCGTCCACCTCCAGGCCGTTGAACGACGGAGGCGTAATCGCGGCATCGGACAACAGCTTCGACTTGATCGCCGGCGGCACGTCAAGGGAGGAGGAGCTGAACGAGGATGAGAAAAGAAGCTTTCGCACCCGGATAAAGACGAACAGCCGTCCGAACCGAGGGGATGAGAGCCTGAGGGAGTGGCTTGATAGGCCCGGCCGTTTGGTGGACTTTCTAGAGTGCCTCCACATTTTCCGGCAGGTTGTAGAGGCGGTCAACCTTGCCCATTCGCAGGGAGTTGTGGTAAATAACATCCGGCCATCATGCTTCGTGATGTCAACGACCTTCAACTCTGTCTCATTCATTGAATCTGCCTCGTGCTCGGGCTCAGACTCTGATTCTGCCTACGGAGAAGAAGGCGGAAGTAGTTGCGGTGCCGAGAATCGCCTCACCATTGGCGAGGGAATGTCTTCTCTGGTCAAGGAGATGGAGGGGAAGGGGGAATTGGGCGAGGTGAGTAGAGTTGAGGAGAGGCGAGACTTTCCTCTCAAGAAGTTATTAAGCATGGAGTTTAATTGGTATAGAAGCCCTGAAGAAGCTCAGGAAAGGCAGAGTCTTTTTGCCTCAGATGTATACAAACTAGGGGTTCTACTCTTTGAGGTCAGAATTCAATCCTGTGTTTTGCCTTCATAAACATGGTTGACATTTTGCATATTTTGCTCTAAATATGGTGATTGGCAGTTGTTCTGCATGTTTGAGACTCTGGAGGAGAAGCTTGGTATAATGTCTAACTTGAGACATCGCGTGCTTCCGCCGCAGATGCTGATTAAGTGGCCGAAGGTCGCATCATTTTGCCTGTGGCTGCTGCATCCCCAACCCAGCAGTCGCCCGAAAATGAGGTTTGTTCTGCAATCACTCATGCTCTTGTTATGATATCAAGCTGTATGTGATGTTTCCGAGTACACTTTTAGGCGTATTTGATTGCTGTTATCAAGCATCTAGCAGAAAAAGAAGAATTTCAGCAGTCATATTTGATTGCTGTTCAAAAAGTCAACCCTCTCATTGGTTCCCCTGCCATTTAGCTTTTGAACTTATGAGAGGATTCCACAGGTGTAGCCCATCAATTTCTTTGCAAATTTTGATGTCAAGAAAGTTTTTGATTCTCCTGATAGAGAAGCAAACATCCAAAGACTCCTTCATCTTTTCCTCTGAAATCAGTATCAATGGGTCTACGGTGCTTTCTATTCTGCTCCCTTGATCGAGCCTGCACTAGGAAGGAGTTCTCCTACATTGATCAATACAGCCCAAGAGCTTCCCATCTCCTCATTGCTGATGATGTGAAAGCCTCCAAAGTAACCTTCGCACCTCTAAATCTATCCTCAACAATTTTGAAAGCAACTTTGGTCTATCTTGTAATGCCTCCAAGAGTCAAATTACCTTTTCTTATAACACCCCCATGCAATGATGTGGGACAGATTAGCAACATGATTTATTTTATATTCTATGTAATTTTGTCGTGAATTTGTTCTCATTCAATGTAGTGCATTTTTTATTGGTAGTCCTGTGTGTGTGCGGAATTGTAACATGAGAAGTCATATGTAATGTTGAGCATGGGTGTAACTGTCTAAATTACCTATCTTGACATTATTTTATCTGTTGATTTGTCATACAAAGTCTTAGTTTATTGAACCTGGCTATGATTATGTATCATCATAATTGTACATTAACGAGGGACGATGCATATTAAATAATTGAGTGTATGAAATGCATGCACGTTAAAATAGGGAGAATATGATATGTGTGCATGTTAAAATATTATGTGTGCGATTTTTATGTGTATTAAAATATTAGATATGTAATGTACATGCGTATTAAAATAACGGGGGTGAGATACATGTGTATATAATAATATTAGGTGGAGAGCCCTATATAAGAGGATGAATAGTTCATGTGTAATCATTAAGTTCTGGAATAAGATCTCCAGTTCTCTTCTTTTTTACTCTTGTGATCTTGTGCTTTTATTTGTTCATTCTCTTACCACCTTCTCCTTTCTTCATGCTAACAACTGGTATCAAAGTCGATGTTTTGACTTTGAACGTAAATGATTTTAACAAAGTTTAAGGTGGAGAATTTGATGGGATAGATAGCTTCAGTCTATGGAGAATTAAGATGGTTGCTCTATTGAAGCAATAATGTGCCTACAAGAGTACAAGGTCGTGTTCGGGTCAAAAAATGCCGAAGGAGATGACATCGGACGTGAAAAAAGAGTTAGAGACGAAGGCCCATTGTATAATTCAGCTTTCTCTCACCGACTAGGTGCTCCATGGAGTCATTGAAGCGTAGACTATGACAAAGTTGTGGAAGAAGCTCGAGACAGTTTATTTGAAGAAGTTGTTGGAAGTTGTGACCTATGAGCAGTCAAAAGATTAATGTCACTGCCAAAGTAATATAAACTTATGATGTCGCACATTAAAAACATATTGAAAAAGGAAGAATGATCAGGTTGGGTTCAATATAATTCGAACGTTAATTTTACCCAAGCCCCGAAATGTATTAATGAATAATAATTAAATTAAAATTAATTAATATCAGAATTATTAATTTGGTTTTTGAACCGAAGAGATGTTATTTAGTTTTGGAACTAAATGGCTGAATCCCACATATCCATTACTTCACATTTAGTGTTTTTCAAAACACTCTGTTGTGTCCATCGCCACCATATAACTCGAGTGGGACTAACTGCCCAGCCTATGACGCTTACACCATAACACCTCATGTCCACCCAACGCTTAATACGAAGCTTTGTGCTGTGATTTGTTTAAGGGGAAATAGCTATGTCATTTTCATAAGTTCGAGCTTATGAGTCAGTTGAATAAGCGTTCTACAAATGACATCAAAGTGAGGTCATGAGTTTGAGGACAAGCGAAAAGGCTTGAAGGGGGATTTAATGGTATAATGTCTGTAATTCAATCTTAACCTATGTGGGTTCCTTTCATGTGTATGTTCAAGTTACCTATTTGGTTTGCCTATGTGGCGTGAGGGGATGGGGGGGGGGATGCTGGGTCCTTCGCGACCCTTTTGCTCGAGTGGGACTAACCACTCAGCCCATGCCGCTTATGGCGCATCACCTCATGTCCACCCGATGTTTAATACGGGACTTTGCGCTGTCATTTGTTTAAGGGAAATTGTTGCGTCATTTCCATAAGTTCGAGCTTATAGACCAATTGACTAAGATACTACACACACACACAATATATATAAGCATTATATTTTCAAAATTGTAAGTAACTCTTTATGTGCGCTTCTCTGAGAGAGACTGAGAGTGAAGAGAGGAGAAAATAGAGACAATCTCTGTAGGAACAACTTCTTCCTTCCGCGAGGCTGTTAGGCAGACTGTGGTGGAGTTTTAGACGTTCGTGTGGGTAGTGATAAATATGCAAATAGTTGTATACACTTGGTCTTCGACAAACTCCTCCGAAATGAAACCAGTTTTCATTATTTCATTACATGTATACATTAGATTTCTTGATTTGTTAGTTTCATATGGATCTTGCGGGGATTTCGTGTATATCAGTTGTGTATTTGATACCCTCGAAACCAACATTGATATTAGAGCAAATCGCATGTAATTCAAGCAACGACTCTACTACTTCAAGATGAAGAAAGATACATCCATAAAATCCCATTTAGATGAATTAAACCAAATATCAATGGATTTGAAGAATATTGATGTGAAGATTGATGATGATGATCAAACGATGATCCTCTTGTGCTCGTTACTATCATTTGGGTAGTTTGTGAATAATATGGTGTATACCCGATGTACAACCCTGTGTTCGCCGAAGGGCAAAAAGACGAATCGGGCCGTAGGAGAAGCAAGCATGGGGTCGCCGCCCCGCGACGAGTAAGCCGCGAAGGTGAGGGGAAGGCGAGCCAGTCTTATCTCCCTGCGAGAAAAGTAATGCGAGGGCGAGGCAAGTGTATGCTCGCCACTCTGGGGGTGCATTTAGCAATGAGGAGGCGAGAGGCGGCCCCGGTCAGTATTTGTAGCACCAGGAGCGAACGAGTGGCCCCCTCACGGGCCGCTCGCATGGGGAGAGCTCGCGAGACCCGCTCGCGAGAGGGCTGGCGAGTGGCGCCTTCATGGGCCACTCGCCCAGCAAAGGTCCAGGGGTCAATTTACTCAACTACCCTTGGTGGGCTGCCAATAGCCCTTCAGAACAGCGGAGTTTGGCTATTGACAGACCAGTGTGGGGTGCAATTAGTAGAACCAAAAGACGGAGTTACGCTATTTGCAGACCAGAAGAGAAAAACTATATATAGACCCTGAAGGGCACCTTTGGAGAAGATCCACTTCTTTGGCTTCTTCCTCCTTAGGAGATTCTTGGTTAGCTCCCAGGCTCTCCAAGGTGCCCGACTTCAGTTTTGGCTTAGGAGGGGAAGCGCTCAAAAGATCTTCCGTGTGTGTGGTGGGTCCTCCACGCTGCAGCCAAGGGTCGGTATTTGGTTCTAAGTCTTCGGTCAGTCTCCTCTGTGGGATCAGTAGGTGTTAGCTGCACCCTTTCAGGGGTCCGAACTCCTCGTTGGGCCGAATCTCGGTTCCAACACCCGAGACACATTTCCATAGAAGATTTTAAAGCAGGTCTGCATTCGGAGGAGTTGCGTGGAAATGTGTCATCAGATCGACCAGATAAACTATTCAGAGGGGAAAATCACAGACCCACTCCATGGCCATCCACGCCAATGAGAACGCCTCCACTGATTCCATTCGCTTGGTTTCTCTCAAAACTCGATTAGAAGACCTAACGTTCCTCCTCCGTGAGCTCCCAACCACCGCCGCCCAACATAGCTGACTCCACCATCACCCTTCTATAGGCCTACCGACAGGATCTCCCATGCAGAACAATTCTTCAATATTTAAGTAACTCTCGCAAATCAGAAGATACTAATGACGACCATATACGTGGAAGGCACTGTGCTCCTCTTGGTGCGTTGGATGCGCAAGAAAATTCATAATCTCTCATAGCCAACCTATAAGTAGGATCTCCTCTGCCACTACGACACTCGTCAAACATCTGTAGCCCCGCGCCCTTATGCGCATTCGCGTACACAACCCATCCACCATTTCTTGAGCTATGGAGCAAGCTCGTTATGTCAACGAGGAACTCTACATAGACTTGCCTCCTTTCTCTACCTGGACACCCTCAACTGCTACCGTCTTCCTCTACATGGCTACCCCCAATTGTTGTCACCTCCCAAACCCTTGCTACCACTCCATCGACTAAATCATCTATCTCTAACTGGATCTCCATTGATCGGCCCACTATCACCTCCGCCAGTCCCTCCGTCAAGAATACCTCCACCACCCGAGCATCTATCTCACCAAGAGTACCAAGAGCTCCGCTGACATGACATGTGTTTTCATGCAAGAATCCTTACTATTCCACACACAAATGTCATCTCAAGGAACAACGCTTGCTGATCAATACTGGAGATGATGACCCCAACTTCAAGGACTTGGATTATCTTTTGCTCGCTGACGGCCACCCTTCGGGCCTCGACCTTGAGGACAATGTCAATTTTTGAGAGGGAAGTATATCGCATGTGTTTTTTTGTTTATCTATGTACCCATAGTGGTATTTTGGTAATAATATTGTTGTTGAAGTCTGTGACTAGAAGAAATCAAAAGATTAATTTCACTGTCAACGTGAATATAAATCTATGTGGTCTTATATTAAAAACGTACTGAAATAGGAAGAATGATCAGGTTTGGTTTAATATAAGTCAGATTTTAATTTAACTCAGGACCCAAAATATATATTAATGGATAATAATTAATTTAGAATTAATTAATGTTGGAATTAATAATTCACTTTTGAAACTGAATGACCGTATTCCGCATGTTCATGACTCTTCATTTAGTGATTTTGAAACACTCTGTAGATATAAAAGCATTGCAGTTTTGAAAGTGGTTGTTACGCTTCACATATGCTTACAGAGAAGAGAAGAGCAAAGAGGGACGTTCTTCGAAGAGATGAATCTAGTACTTTGTATCAGAGATAAACGATCATCTTCCTTCTGTGAGGCCATAGGACGGACTGTGGGGGAGTTTCAGGCGTTCGTGTGAATACCACCAATAGAGGTACTGATAGCTTTATGTGTTTTGTCTTTGACATAATCTTCCGAAACAAAATCAGATTTTATCGTTTCGTTGGAAGTATAAATCATATATCTTGATTAATTTGTTTCACATAGATCTTGTGGATGTTTCATGCATTTCCGCATTTGATGCCCGCGAAGCCCAACATTGTATGTCCACTCTAGTCTATGCAAGAGAGTGGAAGGGAGTCTTGGGACTGTCTTTGGTATCTTTAGGTTTCGATTTCTCATTTGGAGAGGGATTCGAACCGAATCTCGGAAGCTACTACGCACAAACATGCCTCTTGAGTTTGTATCTTGATTTCCATTTCTATTGTAATCAAGTTCTCTATTCTATATCCATTACAAAGATGTTGTCGAAATGTCCTACAACCGATGACACACTCCACTACACATTGTCATGAAAGCACACATTCTCACCATTATGAACATCAGGCTCCGGTGAGGGAACCTACATAGTAGGAATCATGAGAACCTCAATGAGAAGTTATAAATAAATCATGTAAAGCCAAAAATGTAATATTAACATAGGTAAAAGCACATCAAAGTGCGAGGGAATAACATTGATATCTTTCTGACTTCGTAGATAACCTAAAAAGTCACACTTACTTGATAGTAGTTATTATTTATCTTGACTAATGACTATGAGATAAGTTATAAATAAGGCATGTAAATCCAAAAGCTCGATGAGATAACTGATAGAGAGGATCCTCATTGAAAAAGTGGAAAAGGAAATCTTGTGATACAAAGTGGGGGAGGATGTGTTTTATAAGATGATAGTTTCCAAAATTGCGTCATCCTAAAGTTCAGATGGAACATGCATTTAGATAGGGAGAATATAAGTTATTTCAATCATGTCTATTTTTGCGGTCAACAACCCTGTTATATTGGGGTGCGCAGGGTCAATAGGGTTGAATCATACCCTAAGATGGCATTAAAGTTTGAATATCATTGGAAAATTATTCACAAACACTACAAGAGCTAAAGATACAAATAAAACTAAGAAATTGAGTTTTAAAGCATTAAATAATTCTCTATGATCCTTAGGAAAGGATAATCATGTTATCCTAGAATAGTCATCAATAAAGTGTCAAAATAACGAAAGCCAAATTATTAAGACCCCAAACATCTAAATTAACTAAAGAGGAAGGCTTACTGGGAAACAAGACATGATGCTTGCCCAATTGTTAGGAGTGAGACTCTAGGTTCCTAGGATGAGATAAAGAAGTGATCATTTTCTTCAAGCACAATAACTCCGGATGTTTCAATTGACTGTGAATTCTACAACAATGAACTGGTGGCAGTATGCACAACCATTAGAGGAGATCATGCAACATGTTGGCCATATTTGGATCAGACATTGCACTAATCACTTATTTGAACTTTCAATATTGAATGCAGCATACATAAAAAACAATAAAGTTGATGTTGAAATTACAATATTGAGTAAGTTAATGAATGGAGATCATATTGAAAAGAAAATTGTGAACAAAAACATAAAATATAATGTATACAAAGAAATAACCGCTAAGATAAGGAATGAACCTGATCTGATACCGTGTTATTATGAAAATCAAGTGTATTATTTTTATATAGCATCCTCGATATATACACATTCCATACCTAGGTTTTTTGTAGAGAATCTTTAAATGACTACAATGTTAAATAATAAAAAACTAAGTAGCTAATGCAGAAATTTGTGAAGTTCCAAGTGTTTCCAAATGCTTGCTCCACCCTGTTAAAATGGGCATCTTGAACTCCATTTGTACTAGCTTTAAATGACCAACTACATTTGGATTCTAGAACTGTATGGTTCTGTCATAGCTTTGAAGAAATGGAATTTTGCAAGTTACATGCATCTTGATATATAACATTCAACTGGCTTAGTGATTTAGTATGAATTAGGATTAAGATTATGCTAGTATTAACATACTAAAGAATAGTTAACGTTATATGATTATTACCAAGTCAACACTAAAGCTCTCATAAAGTTTTCTCCTTCTGTAGCCCTCATTGAAAATTTTGTTCTTCCTTTTGTACACAGTACTAATCTGCCTCCAATGCTAGATGTGAAATTCTTGTTCTGTCAGAAACTCACCTTAAGACATATACGAATAAGCTCATCATTTCCTTTCAGTTAAAAATAGGCTCTTCGATTTCTATGATTGGAACTCAGTTTCTCATGCATTGCAGTGAAGTTTTGCAGAGCGAGTTCCTGAACGAAAAAAGGGATAGTTTGGAAGAGCGCGAAGTGGCTATCAAATTAAAAGAAGAAATTGAAGCAAACACCTTACTTATGGAGTTTCTTTTGCAGATGCAAAGAACAAAGCAAGAGGCTGCTAATATGTTGCATGACACTATTCGCTTTGTCTCCCGTGATATCAAGGAAATTGGAAGTCAGAAGTCAATCCTCATGAAGAAAGGATCATCTGTTACAGTTGATAAAACAAAATGTCCACTACCCTCTTCTGATTTAGATTATAATTCAGCTTCCTCTGGATCTAGGAAGCGCATCAGGCCAGGCTGTAGCAGCTTCACTGACGACAAGCTTGATATGAGTCATTTCAGTAATCCAAGATCAGAAGTCAACCAAGAGAAGGTGCTTTCGAGAAGTTCTCGAATCATGGATAACTTCGAAAAGCTCGAGGCAGCTTACTTTTCATCGAGATGCAAGCCCACAAAGCCAGCAGCCAAACTTGCAAGCAGAAAGTTACCAGTAACTAATACTAGCAGAGGATCGAATGACAAAACTCAGGGTAGTTCAGTTGATGATTTGATTTTCAAGGAAACACGAAGTGGAAGTAGAATGGGGGAATGGATTAGTCCCTTCCTTGAGGGCTTGTGCAAATACTTATCTTTTAGTAAATTTAGAGTTCGTACTGAACTTAAACAAGGAGACCTGCTAAACCCATCCAACTTAATTTGCTCCCTCGCTTTTGACAAGGACAAGCATTTTTTCGCTACTGTCGGTGTAAATAGGAAGATTAAAATTTTCGAGTGTGACTCCATTATGAACGACGACCGCGATATTCATTATCCTGTGATTGAGATGGCAAGTAGATCAAAGCTTAGCAATGTTTGCTGGAATAGCTATATCAAGAGTCAGATAGCTTCTAGTGATTTTGATGGGGTGGTGCAGGTGAGCATTTACACTGCTTTGCTCTTTTCTTTATTATCCACATTTATTATATGATTTTTTTTGCTAGGTGTGGGATGTAACTAGAAGTCAAGTTACTGTTGAAATGAGGGAACACGAGAAGCGTGTGTGGTCCGTCGACTATTCTCTAACTGACCCCACAATGCTGGCTAGCGGAAGCGATGATGGTACCGTGAAGCTTTGGAATATTAATCAGGCAATTTTACTCTTGCACTTGGTGTATGTCATATATATTCACCATAGAATCTATATAAAATTGACATTATATTTTTCTCATGATTCAAATACAGGGAGGAAGTACTAGCACTATCCGAACAAAGGCAAATGTATGTTCAGTTCAATTTTCACCTGATTCTGGTCGAGTTATTGCTGTTGGGTCAGCGGACCATAATGTTTACTGCTACGATTTGCGTAATGTAAGGGCACCTCTTTGCACATTGGTCGGTCATGATAAGACTGTGAGCTATGTGAAGTTTGTGGATTCATCGTCTATCGTATCTTCGTCCACTGATAACACGATAAAGCTTTGGGACTTGTCTATGAGTGCATCAAGGGTCATCGGCAATCCTACTCAAACGTTCACTGGGCACACAAATCTGAAGGTATCCTGAGTTCATCACATTGTTATTAAATCTTATTCATATTCTTTACATCATTCTGCTCATTTGGGTAGTTGTGTTTATGGCTTAGTGATATATGAGATCATCATCATCATCATCAATAGCCTTATCCCAAAATTTTTTGGTCGGCATTATGAATCCTTATTTATCATTCCATTTTGTCAGTTGATGTTTGAGCTGTTAAACCTAATCCACACAAATCATCCTCAACAATCTTTAGTTATATTACCTTGGGTTTACCCTTTCTCCTACTTAATCTTTGGATGCTAACTCTATCTACTCGTATAATTGGTGAATCTTCTAATCTTCACTTTACATGTTCAAATTAAGTCTATTTTCTATGAGCGGTGTTCTTATAGGAAGTTAACATGCATCATTTAAGATTAAAAAAATTGCTCGGATATCGCGCAACGCCTTGGTATCGCGCAACGCCTTGGTGCTGTGTATATGTCGCCTCGCTAGAGAATGGAGGATCTTGGCCGTCCTTAGAACGGAATGCGAGGCCTGCCATGCGAGAAACCGCGGGCTGGCCTGGGCGAGCTCCTCAGCGTCGTCTCGCCCATACACATCATACAAAACATTGAATGCAACGTCATCGGGCACGTCGTTCCCAGTCCAGGATGGCAAGAAGGTGCTTACGGACACCCGGTTCTGCGGCTCGTCCCATGTAAGCAAAGGCTCGCTAGTGATATCCTTCCCCTCAACACCTCGCCCGTAGTTAGGGTGGGCTTCGGGGTCGTCGGCGTCAGGCCGCGCGGCCTCGACAAGGTTCCGGTGCGCGATCGCCTTTTTGCGCTTCTTTGGCTGCTCAACAGAGCTTGTCGCCGGGTCCATGGGCCTCTTGCCCTTGGGGTCGACATGCGGATCGTCCTCGCCCACTACGATCAATTCTGAGGTCGCAGGAGGGATGGGGTGGCTTGCCCAGGGCGCAGGGCTCAACATCGCCAGTCTTCACTCTTCACCTCGTCGGCAAGGGAGCGGAGACCTGCAAGAAGTAACAAACCGTTAAAATTCACAGATTAGGCCGCTGGCGTATGTGTGAGGTGATAAAGGATTGCCAATACCTTCGTCCGAGTTGATGAAAGGAAGCTCGTCCACGCGTCGTCGTAGCTTGACAACGTCAAGTTGCTTATGGAAGAACGAGTTGTACAGTGGCTTCGATGCCTCGGGCAGGTGAGGCGCCCTGTACATCACCGGCTCCCGCTGAACGGGTCGGAAAGGAGAAGCGCCGAAGGGGCCTTGCACGATAGCGGATTTTTCATTCCATCTGCGCACCTTAATCTGCTCTCTTTAACCTTCACGGAGCCGCCGCTGAAATAGGCGATCACATCAGGGGTCGCCTTCATTGTCAGAAGCCTCCGGAAGACGGCGAAGTCAAAAGTAACTCCGGCCTCGCGGAGAAAACAAATCAAGGCCATGATGACTGCGATCTCATTGGGATTTATCTGAGTGGGGACGAGACCAAAGTGAATTAGGATACGCCGAACCTCTAGAAATAGAGTGAGGTGAAGACCCATGTCGAAGTGGGCCAGGGGAAAAATGAGATCGTCTGTAAAGAAAGTATTAATATGCTCGCCCTCCACAGCTCGCCGAGCCTTGTACTCAACTGACAAATGATGGGTTCTGAAGACCGTGAGCTCTTCCGTGGTAGTCACGGACTTGGGAAAGGTACTCACTGCAAAATTGGTCGCGCAATGAAGGCGACCCTCCCCCTCATTTCCAGGCGAGCCCATTTCTGCAAGAAGAAAGCGAAGGAATAGCGAAAAGAAAACGACCTCGCACACTCACGTCGCTAAAAAGAACTTGGCAGAAGAAAATCACATTTATTTCGGTAGGGGTCCCCTATTTATAGGAGTTGACCACCGACATAGCATGACCGGGCTGACGGTTCTCACGGCGAGTCGCGTCTGCTGCGTGCGAGCAAGGCTCAATGAGCTCGCGGGCCAGAGAGGTTGTCAACATAAAAAAGATATGCTCTACTCAGGCCCAAAATCTAGCGAGGTGGGCCCACTAGTGCGAACTCTTTTTGAGCAACTAAAAAAGACCTCACCAAATGGCGAAGTCGGCATGCAAGTTGAAAACAAAGCATTACAGAAATCGCAACAAGGCAAATCAATAAATACAATACATGAGTTCAGGTCGCAATGTTATAGAAAGAACATACATGGTATTACCACATGGTCTCCCCGCCCTGGCGAGGAGAGTGAGTGCAAGAATAATGATGGCGAGGTATTGGACCTTCACGATCGTGACGGTGACCTTGGGAGCTATGTCGTTGGTGAACCCCGCTGGGCACACCAACATCTGGACGAGGAATCACCACATGTTCCTTCCCGTGAGATGCGGGCTTGTCGATGGGCGCATCGGAAGAAGTCGTGACATCAAGGCTTATGAAGAAACGGATAACGGCACCTGGACGGAGTCCGTCGCAGACAGTCTGCGAGTCTCTAGCGGGGGCGGGCCAAGAGGAGCCGACGACAAGCACACCCCGCTAGGTGTAGCGGCGACCGAAGTTGCGACAATGGTGGTCGTCGCAGGTAGGGCGGACTCTGGCAAACCCTGAGATAGCGGCCCACCCATAACGGGTGGGATCGTAGTGGTAGTGAGGTCCTCCAAGAAGCGAGCATGCCTCGAGTTCGGAGTTAGCTCCTTAGTTGAGACATCAACGCGAGGCGAGGGTAGCCTCGTATCCGGCGGAATCGCCAGAAGAACCTGCTTAGAAGAAGGCGAGGTCATGGACACCTCACCAACAACACAAGCTGCACGCGACCCAGTTAACGAGACATAAAGAAGTGTTCTTTATTGAGCAAAGAATTCTACTCACCGGGTAGGGTGACGAGGTTGGACCTCGTCTTGCCCGAGGGAGCTTCGTCGTCCCCTCCCCGTGAGGGGGTGGCGACGCCATTGTCGCCTACGGTCAGGTCCGTGACAGACCCAAAGGCACCCTGAAAAGTCGGACAACGGCGGAGCAAGAGATCATAGGCGATGCCAAAAATACCCACATTAGATAAATCCTGAGTTCAAAATTACCTTGGCGACCTGCTCCAGAGGCGGGTTTAGGAGCGAGTCAGGGGTGGTGGAGGTGGCGACCTTCTTTGCAGGAGGGTCGCTTCCCTCCCCGGAAGGCTCGACCTCGCTCAGGCCTTAACCTTTTAAGGCCTCGACCGTCTTCTTCCTTCTCTTCTTTTCCTTTCTCGCGCGCTTGAGATCGCTGCGAGAGAGAATTCCCTCGAATTGAGTTTAGAAGTTCGCGGCAGCCAAGGCCTCGACTGCTAATATCGAGCTTGCCCCAAACACCGGGCTGCCTTTCACCACAGCGGGCGACCCACTTCTCGGCGGGTGAGGTGTTCTTCTTTCCGCCGGCCATGATCCATGGTGCATGCTTCAGGGATCTCAACCTCTATTTATAGGAGAGGGAGAACCGAGACCCCTCAGTTCGGCAGAGTGCAGCTCGCCGAATAAGGGTTGGATGTTTCTTTCCAAGCTCTAGGCGAGCTCGCAAAGAGAGGGGTTGTGTACAATCCGTATTCGACGAGGAAGGCCCAAGCCTAAATGAAGGACCTCGGGTCTCAGATAATTGATTGTTGACTAGAAGTGAGAACGTCATCGAAGACAGGTGGAGCTCATCCAGAGCCTGCCATTATAGTATATCAGCTCGCAGGCGAGCTCCTTCCAGGCTCACCAACAAGCTCGCCTCGGCCACGCAGTCTTGAATAGCTCAACCATTCAAACAATCAATCCATTAACGAGCTGCTTCTGAGTTTCCCAGCGAGCTCGCCCAGCATTTCAGAGCTCGCCCACAAGCTCCCAGCTCCCTTAACAGGCGACCTCGCCTAAAGCAGCCTCAATCAGCTCGCCGCCTTCAGAGATTCTGAAGAGTAAGATTGCCCAGGAAACAGGTACCCAGTATCCAGCAATGGCGGGGCCGGCTATTCACAGACCATGTACCCCATGGATTGCCTATAAATAGGAACCTCATGGCACAAGTAGAAGGCGCGTTGAACCCCTCCCCCCAAGGTTTCCCTTAGTCTTTAGAGCTCGTCTCTTGTGCCTAGCTCAGCTTTGGCTTTAGGAGGGGAAGTTTCTATAAACTTTCGGGTGTGTGACGGGATCTCCTCGCTGCAGCTCATGGCCTTGTTTGTAGGCGTTCCAGGGATCTTCCGTAGCCATTCGGCTTCTTCTTGTTGTGGTTTGTCCGGGTCGACCGCTGGATCAGTAACCTTTGGTCACCCTTTGATCCAAACTTTGTGAACCAAATTTTTCTAGTTCCAACATGTATATCTCTATTTTATGATTTGATAGATTGATAATTACTAATATCATCTATACTAAACTTGCATATTATGCGTGTGGTCTGTGTTTCGAAATCAGAGTTTTTTATCTTCTAAACACCATATCCATGTTATATCTCTCGTTACCTTGGTTGATGAATGAAATGTAAGATGGTAAGCAGATTTCTAAATTATTCATTGATGTTCTTATTATGCAAGTGTGGTTCATTTTCCCCATGGCCACCTTTTCTTCAATCCTTTTTATCACTCTTCTCCATCTGAACTCTAATCCAAAATTACGGGGATCAACCGCATTGAGCAGAGCATGAGCATCAAGATCCCGTCGGAGCTAATTTTCATATTTTATATGTATTTTATTTATTTTTTAAGTTTAAATTAAATGATCGATTGTGCAATCTGAGCCATCAAATACATTTAACTACTCAATTTATAGGTACCATGGCTTATGCATGGATCGTTGAATTATGTACTAGGAGTTGTTGGTCTGTTGGGTGTTCAATCCGTCGTGCATTGCGACGAGGGTGTTGAAGCTCCTTCCTGCCATCGTCCAACCCCAAACCTTCCCTTGGCCGGCCACCATCGCTCCTTTGGCCCAGACGATCTTCACCGCACCTTCCCAGACACAACTGGCGCCTCCAACATCATCTCCTGTCACGCCGCAACTTCCCTTACCCCCCAGCGAGCATACCACCCATCTGGTTCATTGCCACCCATTCTCGTGCCCTATTAATCCACCCTTAACCCCTACCAGTTCATTGTCTTCCACCCCAATCCCCAAACCCCGCTCATCCATTCCCAAGCACCACCCCATTCCTTTGTCATATGCTAGTACCACTGCCTCATCCCGAGCCTCCACTCCTCTTTCACGCTTCCGTTCTACACCACAAAGCCTCCCTTTGCTTCAAATTGCGCCCGGATTTCATTCCACCCTGCCCTAGTACCCAATGAGTTTCTAGTTGTTTATTATTTTCCTATATTGTACGGATATCTATGTTTTTAAGTAATATTTTGTTTTACCGAGTTTGTCCCTTTATTGGGTTAAACATGTACTTGCTCGCCCGATAATCAATTTAATTGTGTACTTATTGCTTTTGCAATCACCAATGGGAATCTGAGATTAATACTATTTTAATCAATTGCATCAGTGTAAGTTCAAAGTTAATTAAATAATGCGAAGTGAGTGCCAGAATATTTTTGCATGATTGATACATATCGGCTATTTCTATTAGAAATAGTTGGTTCTTGAGTCTGTACTTATGTGCATGCCTCTACCTCTCACAAAATTAGATCCGCGTCGAATCCTATAACTTTGCCCTATATCGCAAAGCTCTAATCATCATATTTTCTAAATTTTGGTTCCATTTACTTTCCAAGCAGGAGTCTTTTTTGTTTATAAGATGCTCGCGACATTTAAATTTTGATAAACCATGATATGCAGCTTCCTTTGTTGGGGTTCATTTTGAATGCTATTATTTCATTGACAGATTGTTTAAAATCTCTTCTAATAGCTTATATATTCTTCTTTCAGAATTTTGTTGGCCTCTCAATTTCTGATGGCTACATTGCTACAGGCTCTGAAACAAATGAGGTAAGAATTATACTTATGTCTCTCTGTAGGCATAATTCTTCACCGAAATTACATTAACATGCTCGGTTGTATCAAAAACCATGACCCGATCACATTAGACAGACGTTTTATATTGTTAGTAGGTCAATAGTCCCATATCCAAAGCATGGTATCACTATTTTGCTCATTTTACAATAACAGGGAATTATCTTCTAAATACAAGGCAAGAATAGAAACACAGAATCACACACAACCAAAAAAATAAAGTGATTCGCGTAAATAGGGTTGTCAACTGGCGGAGGCAGAACTTCACTACGGAGAACATGATTACAAAGAGAAGTAATAATAAGTTGCTATTTGTTTGACACATCAAACTCAACAATTAATAGAGTTTATGCATCACTTCAATACACAGATTTCCCAAAATACTCCAGATGAAAAAATTCTAGAAGAAACCCGAAACCACTGTGAAGGGATCAAAAACTGAAGGGTTCAACTGAATAAGCTTCAAACAGATTAGAATTTAAGACATCTCAACACACTGTACCCGAATTTTATATTACTTCACCGATAAGGACCAAACCAACATTAAAGATCAAACTCCATATATAAAGAAATCAAGATTTACGTATTTCACTCTAAGATGAGCTACGTCCATGGGCAGTAGCAAGACTTTTCATTAGATGGAAGAACAGAGTCGGTTTACAAGAGAAGAGATGCTCAGTTTCGAGGAATTTATATATTACTCCATATACAGTAACCCCCCCCCCCCCCCCCCCCCCCCCCCCCCCCAATGACCTCTCGAAATACATAGTTATAATATTGAAAATAATTCGTCCGGGGCGCTGCTCCTGGAATGGCAAGGGTCGCCGCCTTCAACATGTCTATAGACTATAAGTAAACCAGATCATGTTAGTGGAGTTTTGCGAATTGTTTGAACTCATCATTTCTATTTTTTGCATTCAAACACAGACTTGTTGCATGCTCAGATCTGATTGTCTGATCCATTTGCATTACTGAATCTCCACTTTTATATATCATCTTAGTTTCTCTCCCTCCTGGACAGGTTTTTGTATATCAAAAAGCATTCCCCATGCCTGTTCTGTCTTATAATTTTGGCTGCGTTGATCCGATCTCGGGCATCGAGGACAGTGATGCCAACCAGTTCATCTCGAGCGTGTGCTGGCGAGGCCAATCATCGACTCTAGTTGCTGCAAATTCTAGCGGTAACATCAAAATTTTGGAAATGGTGTGATTCTTTGCTTTCCAAATAAAATCATGCCATTGTAAAACTTGCAAATTCTATATTCTGGAAAATTTGAATAGATCGGGTTGATGGCCTAATGTATCATATACTCATACAATATGAATGGCAGAAGAGCTGTTTATAGGCAATTTGGTGCAATTAGAAGGCTTTTAATCTGCTTTGTTTTTATTTATTGTTTGCAGTTCTTAGAAAAATATCACTTTTCTGTTATTTTTTTCATTAGAAAGCATGTCTGATACATTTTGGTTTTTTATGGGTAACATGTATGGTTTGAAAGATCATAAATTCATAATGAATATGTGATTGGAGCAGTTGGTAACGGTTCAAATTTGAATCTTTGAATGGATTGTTGCTACATTGATTACCAATATGAATCTAGACTTTATTGCGATGTAATTGGATTTTACTTTAACTATTTTTGCTCAAGGCTTTATAACACTTTAAGGAGGGTATGAGCAATAATTTTATTATTGAAATATTGTTGATTTAATTCAAACGCTGATATAGATACTTGTTGTTCGGTTAACATTCTCACGAGTCTGTAAGACGAGTCGCTTTAGCCTAAGAATCAATCAAATGCCTGCAGTCAAAAGGAATTGAGACTGATATTTTTAAGTGAAAATTGGAAAGGAAAAAAATCGTAGGATCAATTTCATTTCTGAGAGCTGCATTACATTTTATTATATTACAACAGAAGTCCCACCTTTTCAGGATGCTTTAGTAAGCAACATATGTGGCACAAATCTACAAAGTGTGGTGCCGGGTTCTTGTTCATCTTCAGTCGGTTGCATGTGAAGAGTGATTGTTGAACTGTTACGTAATCAGGAAAAAACGAAGCAGAAAAACAATACAGAAAACACAAGATTTACGTGGTTTACCCCAAGATGCACTACATCCACGGGCAATAACAGGTCGTTTCAATAGATAAAGAACATAGACAGTTATAGAAGAGGAAGCACTCGAATTTTTATGTGTGCAAACCCTGTAATAAGAAGAATCTAATAAACAACTCCGTGCAATACAAAATTTCCAAAATATCCCTGAAAATATACAAAAAAATCATCATGCATTGAATCGCCAGATGGGTTTGGATTCCAGTCAATTGCTTGTCTGAAGCGACCATTGAACTCCCTTAGTCACACTTTTGGAGATTCCTGAGCTCCTTGGCCTTCTACAGATTGCCAATCTGGAGAGATTGTTGAACACCATTGGTTGTGCTTTTAGAGAGACTACTGAGCATCTTCATCTTCTGCCAATTACACGGTTGGAGAGAATACAGAGTCTCCACCCTGTAACGCCCCGATCTACTGTGAGTGCGCTACAGGTCTGCAGACCAGTGATCCCAACCCCTCTCCACGGATTTAAATGGCCGCAACTCAGTTGGTGATGAAGACCAGTTTAGAGCTCCCTTATCCGGGAGGTCTGGGATTCAAGTCCCAGCCTCAACAACCCGCCACTGGAATTAGCGGTTGCGGTCATTTAGATCCGTGGAGAGGGGTTGGGGTCACTGATCTGCAGACTTGTAGCGCACCCACAGTAAATCGGGGCGTTACATAAAAAAGTGACGCACCGATTTACTGTGGGTGCGCTACATGTCTGCAGACCAGTGACCCCAACCCCTCTCCACGGATCTAAATGGCCGCAGCCGCTAATTCCAGTGGAGTTCCAAGCCCCAGCTTCAACAACCCGCCACTTGAATTAGTGGCTGCGGCCATTTAGATCCGTAGAGAGGGGTTGGGGTCACTGGTCTGCAGACATGTAGCGCACTCACGGTAGATTGGTACATCAATGGAGAATCCTAACTGTAAGGGAGTTCCCTAAAAAGTGGAAGTTTTACTTCTCCATTTCTAAATTTCTTTTGCTTTTGAATCTTATTATTGAGTGTGATTAAATGTTGGATAAGATGACTGGATGGTGAATGTCGAAGGTTTGTGAGAACTCGTCCATGTATCGTGATGACTAGGTTGGTTTGTAAACTAGGGTTAAGTGAGGATAAACTTATTCTACTATTGTGTTGTGGCAGAGGGTGAGAGATGGTGCGACAGGACAATGTGGTGTAATCTGTAGTTAAACAATTATATTATTGTTGTCTGCTGCGTTGGTGGACAGAAGAGAGTCATCTCAATGATAACCATGCTTATGTTATTTGTATTTCTACTGATATTTCTGGATTTAGTAATCTATGTTTATTGATATCACTTGGTTCTGTCTTTCTTCTGTAAAGGCTGAACCATGGCAACAAAAGATTTCAAATAACCTAAGAGGAAAATAATCTGCACAAAGTCTTGCATTTGATCCACTGAGAAGATAGAGACCAACAACTCCAAGAAAAGTTAAATTTCTCCATCTTACAATAGTGATTGAAGTTGAACTGGACTTCTATTGACTTGAAGAGATCAAACTTTAAACAGGTTCATGTTTACATTTACTTACAGTATCCATGTTTCACCTCACAGCTCACCTTTGAAGCAGAATCTGCTTCGCAGTTGGTCTTATGACACAGTTACTTAGTACCTGACAGCCCTCAAGCCAAAAATCCTTTCAATTTTACTAAAATGTCAAACTTTTAGCTCAAAACTTGAGCATTGAAGCAACATTTTCACCAGCATTGCCTTTCTTTAGATTACATTTCTACTATCTACATTGGTCCATCTTATATGCGCCGGACCCCACTAACTTATCCATGAGCCCTGCCAACCTCTGAGATCCCAGTCCCGGGTTAAGCGTCCCATCATCGCCGACATTTGAGCACATCGGCATCCCGGAGCACCACCCCCCTGGAGTCACCGTGTCCTTGCTCCTACGAAGGAGCAGCATGTCTATGATGCTTAGCACGGGGTCATTCTTTTTGAACTTTCTGGCGAAGGGGGCGTTGCTGCCGATCATATCCGTGGTGTCGGCGAGGGTGAGGATGTGCGGGTGCTGCTTGGGAGGATTGTCCCAGGTGATGTAGTGGAGGTCGTGGTTGACGACGGTTGCGTTGAATTCTTGCGTGTTGCAGATGACTGTTTGGAAGTAGCCCTCGGGCGCGGAGAGGAAGTTGGCGTAGTACATGAGGAGAGTTCTTGGTAGGTTGTCCCAGCCCCATATGCAGAACTCGACGAACTCCCGGGTTAGAACCATCCATGCAGATCCTGCAAAGCATATGGTTGCAGCTTATGTTTACTTTCATAATTAACTGCAATTCCAGTTTTCAGTCCTCCTAGATATACCGCTCACTTCTGACAAATAGGTGAGGGATTCAAAACATTTTCATATGAAGTTCTCAAATTTTTGTTTATTTGATTGCTGCAATTTCCTTTACAATTAAGAATGGTAGATTGTTCAAATTTCCTGGTGATGGAAAGAAGTTGCAGAATGTTGATGAGCTCATGGCTAGTTACAGTTAAAAAAAAATCTAAACTTGAAGTTCGGTTCAAATTCATTCATTCTATTCTTTTGCATACCTCCCACTTCTCCCAGACATTGCCCTCAACGGCACAAAGGCTTTGAAAGATTCAAATTTCCTTTATTTGATAAATGTGACTTTTAACTTTGCTAGGTGGGGAAGTGGACCCTACCATTATATGAAGCTTCTGTATATTGACTGGCTCAGTTGGCTGATAAATTTGAAGTCAATGCCTGACAAATGGAGGTCATTTTCTGAATATTGCAGCTAAATTACTAGCTTCTTTCTGGATTATGAGGAGGAAGAATCCTTTTTTTCTGGAGAAAAAAAAACGAGAGGAAAATTGTCCTAATCTCATCATCTATGGGGTTCTTGTTCTACTTTCCGCCAATCAAAGACAAGTCAAACTTGCTCTTCTTCTTCGGCCCCTAAGCTCTATCACATGTTCTTCATGAGTAGAACGGAAGAAGGAAACAAAAGTCTTTATTTATAACATTCATCTTTATTCATTAGTCAATCCAAGAAGATCAAAGAAGGCACGCATCATTATCTCTGAATTAGCATTAAGTTTCTAATTAATTAATCAATCTAGATGAAGTAATACAATTACCAGTGAAGAGTTGAAACGCATCAGGTAATTCTCTCTGCGGCGTCACCCAGAAAATATCAGATTTGTTCTTCTTGTAAAAGCCTGGATCGATGATCACTGGCTTCGCCCTCTGTTTCCTGAAACCAAATCAAAAACCGTTTTTTTAAGAACCATGATTCACCAAATCAGAAAAAGAATTTCGGGACTTACTCCTTCCATCCTAAGTTACTCGTGTGCTCCATAAAGTTGAGATTTCTCGGCAGTTTTGAGAACGTAAAGAGCAGATCTGAATTACAAACAGGAACGTCGGAGATGGGCTATCAAGTCATTTTGTGAAGATGATGAAGAGCAAAACTCACCATCCTGCGTCACGAGAGGATAATCCGAGGAGCTGAGGTTGATAAACCAATCCCATTCCTTGTTCTTCTTGAGAAGAATGGCGCAGGCATGAAGAGTGTTGGCCACCATTGTTGAGCCTCTGTAGGTCACCATGTTCGCCTTGGAGATCACGTGCACGTTTCCAACCATGGTGAAGAGTGACTGGTTCGCGACGAGGGCGGCGAGCTTCTGCCTCTCCGCCACTGGCGACTCCCGGTCGAGGTGCAGAACGTAGTAGTTGCGGGGATGGTAGAGTGCATAGAGAGTCCTCCATAGCTGGTCGAGATCGCCTTTCGAGCCGGAGATGAGGTAGGCGATGCGGGGAATGTTAGACGCCGGTGCTGGCGGTGCCGGCGAGGGAGAGGGGGCTAGTTTGACGAACAAAGGGGCGGCGCCGCTGCTGATGGATGGGCTAGAAAAGAGGACGCCGTTGAGGGTGGATAGGTAGGCGAGGAGGCCCATGTTGAAGGTGCTGAGGAGGAGGAAGGCACAGAGAAGAGAGCTCACGAAGATGGGGAGAACCCATCTCTTTTTTACTTGTAAAGCAGAGATGGTGAATCCTCCATTAACGTAGTACATCTCCACCCTCCCTTTTTTTGTTTTACTTCTTTTTCCTCTGTTTTCCCGTTTCCCTCACAACAATTTCATCATCATCATCATCATCATCATCTTCTTCTTCTTCTTCTTCTTTGGGCTAGAATGAGAGATTTTGAGAATTGCTGCAAGTTCATAAAACTGGTAGGACTATATAAGGGAGGAAAGGGTGCAAGTCGATAAAAGTTAGGAGACGAAGCATTCAAGGGGAAAAAACAGGGGCAAAAACAGGTCAGGAATATTTGTACTTCTCGTATAAAAAAACTAGTATCAAATTAAGGAGAAGATTGATCAAAAGAGGACTAATGTTGAACCGAGAGAAGAAGAAGCGCAATTAATTGTGTACTCCGGAACTCTTGTAATAGAGAGAAGAGAAGAAGATGGTGAGAGAAGGAAGAAGAAGAAGCAGTTGAGAGAGAAAGAGAGAGAGAGAGAGACTGGCTTTATAGTTTGATGATGATGGAGTTAGCAATGGTGCCCAAAATTAGGAAACGGTTGATCAGCGATGGGAACAGTGAAAACTTAAAACTGCTAGAGACATCTTACCTCTGCAAGCGGTAACTATTGCTTCTTCTTTTTTTTTTTCGGTTAAATTGGGTTTCAGTTCCTAGATTTTTTGTCTATTGATAATCAAACACCATATTTGATTAATTGTACATTTTTTATTTCAAAAAATACGACAATATTAGAGTCTTTAAAATAACTATTCGCACTCACTCTTATTTCTCCCGCTCACGCCCGAAAGCCGACGCTCCTGTTTCGCGTATCCGAAGCTCTCGCCCGACCTCCCCATTGTGCCGTCCCATGTTTGATTTCTGGCCGGCGAGATCATTTTTTCGGCTCATTTCGATTGCTTAGGCGAACTTCTTGCCCACAGGTGAGTTCTTTTTTCGCTTTCTCTCAATTTGATTTTATAGATCGGAATTATGTTAGAATTAAAAAAAATGCATTTCAATGTTTTTTGGGAACAAGTTTATTTTTTTTAAGATGTTCAATATATATGCCTAGTTTTATCTATAAAATCAATTTTAAATTTTTTTGGTACGAATAACAATGTGGGGTACAATTATAATTCTGTACTATGAATAATAGTGGGTTACAAATAGCCAAAAAAGGTGTATGATTATCAATCACTTTAAAAAATCAATCTTTAATGTTGAAACTGTCAACCGGCCCAACGAGGAGTTCAGATCCCTAAAAGGGAGGCAACTAGCACCTACTGATCCCGCGGAAGAACTTGACTGAAGAGTTAGAACTAGACATCGACCCTTAATTGCAGCGTGGAGGTTTCACTACACACCCGGAAGATCTTAGAGCGCTTCTCCTCCCAAGTCAAAGCTGAAGCTGGACACCTTGGAGAGCATGAGGAACTAACCAAAGATGTCCTAAGGAGGAAGAAACCAAAAACTGGATCCTCTCCAAAGGTGTCCTTCATGGTCTATATATAGTTTTTATCTGTTGGTCTGCTAATAGCGTAACTCCGTCTTTTGGTTTTATTAATCGCACCCCAAATTGGTCTGCTAACAGCCAAACTCTGTTGTTTTGAAGGGCTATTGGGAGCCCACCAAGGGTATCTAGGTAATTTCATCACCAAATCCTTCTAGGCGAGAGGTCCGTGAAGGCACCACTCGTCAGGCTTCTCGCGCACTGGATTCTCTAGGTTCTACTGGGTGAGTGGTCTGTGTGGGCACCACTCGCCTGACCCTTGGCTTTCTGGGCGAGTGGGGTTCCTCCCCCTCACTCGCCTGACCTCCCGCGTATCCGCACACCTAAGCGGGCGAATGCTTTGCAGATGAGGCATGCACTCTCCCCAAAGCTTGCCTGCCTTTCCTGACCTGGGCGAGTGACCCCCTATTGCTCTGAGCGAATGCTCCTCTTGACCTACCTTGCATGCCCTCTGACCTTCTGGGACCTGGGGGCCCACTCGACGAATACAGGGTTGTACACAATCCCCGCTCTCTGCGAGCGAGATCCACGCTCGGAAAGAAAAGTCAAACCTCTAATATTCGGTGAGTGTTTGCTGACCTGGATGGAATCTTTTGGTGGGTCCCTCCTCTTTGCTATATATATCTCAGGCCGCAGCGTTGAGAGTGTCTGTTTTCCACTTACTGCTTTTTCCTCTCTCTTTTTTCTCTGAACTCTCGTTATTCTAATGGCATTCATGATGTCGTCGTCGAGACCGCTCTCGCAAGAACTGCTGGATCGTCTCGCCGCCGCGCAGGAGAAGACTACCTCCAAATCTGCTCGATATGCCCCTAGTTCTCGTCGAAGAGGGATCCAGCCTTACCCTATTGACCAAGAAAAGCCAAAGTGGTTCGGCGGGACCCCCTGGTGACCGAGTCCGCGTCAAGGACTCCGCCCCCTTCCCGCAATCCTCCTGACAACATCGCCAAGGTAATCCGATCTTTTTGTCTTGTAAATAATTCTGGCGACTTGATATCGCATTGTTTATGATCACTCGCAGGACATGCTGGCGATGGGAGACGGCCTCGAGACCAACTCGGCGGGTGCTGACGCGCTCCCGCCTGTTGTTAAGGACGTCCCACCGGCTCTGGAGTCCTGCCCTCCCGCTACTCCCGGCGGAACCCTGTCGTAGCCCGGTAAGCTGCTTACTGCTTTCTCGCCTACCTTGTTACCACTTATCATCTCTCTTACCCTGCCTTTCGCAACCCCCATCTTTGGAACTACAGGGTTATCTTTGGTCCCGCGCAACTCTCCAGCCCGCGAGGCCATCACGAATCTCCCATCATAGGAGCCGGAGCACTCGGCTGGGAGGGACTTCGTCCACAATTCTCCCGCCGCTGATTTAGCTACCACTTCCGCCGCCAACCAGGTACCTTCTCGCCCTGGAAAGGGGAAATCATTTCATCCCCCCTTCCAGCCATTCGCAGGGCAACCTAGCTCCTCTCGTCAGCACCCAGGCGAAGAATATGTACCAGGTCAGTCATTGCATTCGTTTCGACCCTACTCGCTTGAACTACTAGATAAGGCTATCTAACTTCCGCTCACACATGCTACCGAGAGGCCTCACCGATGGACCCTCACTCTGAGGAGGAGGTGATCTCGCCACCCCCTCTCCCAGCAACCTTTCGGACTTTCTCGGGGATCTCGTAGACCCTTGGACAATGAAGGAGAGGGTGACGGAGGTTCTCGGCAAGCTTATCTGGATGCAGCGGGACCTCGCCGGTCGGACGCAGATTGAGCGCTCTCGAAAGGGACTACTCGCACCTTGTGGGAGAGATGGAGCGGCAGGGAGCTGGGTGCGAGGGGACTTCCCCCGGGAGGCACATCATGCGGGCAAGGGACCAAATATGCTTGCTTAATCAAGAACTCACCGATGTGAGCGCATACTAATACCCGCGAGTGCCACCGAGGACGGGGAGGCGAGGTCGGGGTCGATGACAATAGATTCAATACTGAGCCTACCGACACTCGCCCCCTGTATACCCTTACCTCGAATAATAAATTTGTTTTCGTAATGAATGCTGAGATCGGTCTTGTCTTGTAAACGATCTTGTTGTCTTAAATGTTAAACATGTCTATTCCGCATGATTTTTCTTATGTTTTGTCGAATGTTGTCTCACTTACCGTTTTGGTTTCGTTGTGCTTTATCTTGCTTTCGCCTTCCTGCGGAGGACTCTGCGTGCGGCCCTTGCCACCTCTGAAGTCGTGGCCTTGAAGCAGCGGCTGGAGGCCACCGAGTCCCTTCTCGCCAGCCGCCCAGTCTGAGTGGTGAGTATGACCTTTCATAGAAGCTTATGCTTTCGCGCCTCCTTGCCTTCTTGCCCTGACATTATCATTTTCTTTTCTTGTAGGACACAATCAACCCTGATATTCTGCGTGTGCGAGTGGCCAACCTCGATGACCAGGTTAAGGAGCTGTAGGCTGAGAACCAACGCATGCGAGTCGTCGCTGCCCCGCCACCTCCCGGGGAGGAGTGCAATCAGCATCACTACACTAACTATGAGATCGAGGTGTTGATGCAGGAGAACACTCAAGGGGCAGCGAAGCACGCGTTGGAGGTGCTGAGGCATGCTGGGCTTTTGAATGAAGGAGGCGAGAGGCTCACCGCTCGCAGCGTTCTGCCCGGGCTCTTCATCCCGCTGGACGCGCCGAAGGGCGAAACTGACCTTCAGCGCGAGATCGACCCCCTCCATTCTCCAGGCGAAAGCAGCAGGTCTTCCAGCGAGAACTCCGACGACCTCCCCTGAGGATCTTTCGCTTTCCTTTGTTCTTTTTGTTTTTGTTGTAATCCATGCCTGGGGCGAAATCCCCGTATTGTAAGTGAGCTTTTGTAACGAAATGAAAAAAAAAATTGTTGGCCAAGTCTCTTTTACTCTTTATTTTTGCTTATTTGTTTTCACTCGCGTATAGCTCGCGCATTCGCGCCATGTTCATGCATTCACACATATTTTGCGCACTCGCGCATTGTCACTATTTGACACTGGGTCGTGATCGAGTCGTTCTCGCCTCAACGACGCGTACCCTTTGGAAAGTCATAACCCGTCCGCACGCGCCCATACCCCTCTAGGATTTAGGTGGCTACCGCGACGATCCCGTCAGAAGCGTTACCTTGCCGAGAGCGCGCCTATTCTGAATGATTCTCAGGCCTTTAGATAGGTTAGCTCCTCGGGTGCATTCGCCAGGCGAGTGCCCCTCTCGGGGGACCCCATTCGCATACCTCCGACTGAGAGTTGGCCTCTCTTGTGCCGATCTTTCCTTTCTCGGATTTTCATTTCTCATCACGCCTTCACCCTGAATCGCCACGGAGTGAGCCTACGACCCTGCCAACTAGGTGAGAGTCTGGTCAGCGGGTCTGCTCAGGGTCAACCACATTTTGAAACTCTTTCATCTCCTGCCTCCGAGTGAGCATACAGCCTGCCAGCTAGGTGAGAGTCTGGTCAGCGGGTCTGCTCGGGGCCAACCACATTTTTAAACTCTTTTATCTCCTCCCACAGAGTAAGCCCACGACCCTGCCAGCTAGGTGAGAGTCTGGTCAGCGGGTCTGTTTGGGGCCATGTCACAACCTCTACCTTGCCAGCATCTCCAGAGATCAACCTGACCCACAGTCTAGTGAGAGCCCGGCAATGGAATCGATCTGGGGCACTCTAACACCACTTTACCTTGCCAGCCTCTCCAAAGATCAACCTGACCCACCGTCTAGTGAGAGGCCGACAGCGGAATCGATCTAGAGAACTCCAGTACCACTTTACCTTGTCAGCCTCTCAGAGATCAACCTGACCCATCGTTTAATAAGAGACTGGCAACGAAATCGATCTGGGGAACTCCAACACCACTTTTACCTTGCCAACCTCTCCAGAGATCAACCTGACCCACCGTCCAATGAGAGCCCTGCAGCGGAATCGATCTGGGGCACTCCAACATCACTTTACCTTGCCAGCCTCTCTAGAGATCAACCTGACACACCGTCTAATGAGAGCCCAACAGTGGAATCGATCTGGGGCACTCCAACACCACTTTACCTTGTCTGCCTCTCCAGAGATCAACCTGACCCACCGTCTAATGAGAGCCCAACAGCGGAATCAATCTGGGGCACTCTAGCACCACTTTTACCTTGCCAGCCTCTCCAGAGATCAATCTGACCCACCATCTAATGAGAGCCTAACAATGAAATCGATCTAGGGCACTCCAACACCATTTTACCTTGCTAGCCTCTCTAGAGATCAACCTGACACACCGTCTAATGAAAGCCCGGCAGCAAAATCGATTTAGGGCACTCCAGCACCACTTTACCTTGCCAGCCTCTCCAGAGATCAACCTGACCCGTCGTCTAATGAGAGCTCGATAATGGAATCGATCTGGGGCACTCCAGCACTCAAGCACATCATATGGACATGACACAAAAGAACAATAAACGTATACCAATTTACCATATACCTATATCTCTAGAGTGATAGACCATGTCTGGCTCCTTGAACCCCTCCGAGGCTGGTGCGAAAAGCTCCAACTCATAGAACGGGCTTCCACCACTCGCCGCTCTCGCCTGCTCTACGGGCTCCCCGACCGGGCTCGCACTCGCTGGGCTGGGGAGCAGCTCACGCCCGACGAAGTCTCGCTCCGGCGCCTCACCGACCTGCTCTTTGTCGGGCCTCAGCCCTGGGACGCTTTCGCCTCCCCTACTCGCCCCATGAGCTCCTGGACTGGGCTCGTACTCGCTGGGCTGGGGAACGGCTCTCGCACGACGCGATCTCTCCCCGACGCCTCGTCGACCTGCTCTTTGCCGGGCCTCTGCCCCGGGACACTCTCGCCTGCTGATACACGAAAATTGTATATATACGCAAGTGCACGTGTCAGTTCAAGTAATAAAGTGTAAGTAAAGATCGTTCCCACGAGGAAGTGTTAAATCTAACGTTTGCAAATACTAGCTTAGCCTTTTCTTCAAATTCAAGTCGATTAACTAACAAGATGATTGATTCAGAAAATAATTTATAATAACTTTAGGAAATATTAACTGCGATTATCTAAAAATAGTTAAATAACAATTTAGAGAAAAAGTCTTGTACATTGAGTTCCTTTGCTTGTTGCGATGAATTCTTAAAGTGACTTGATATGAATTGCTAAAACAACTATCTTGCAACGATTTGATATCTGAAATATGTTTATCCCTTACTTTCCTAGTTATCTCCAACTTAGGCAAAAATAACGAATAACATCAAACACACAAATCGATATTGCTACCGAGAAGACAAAATCTATTTCTCCCTTCTATGATATATTAAATTTATGATATACTTTCGCCGTTCCTCTCTTGAATCTTGCAGCGCAATATAAAAATGGAAATTTTGGTTAAACAATTACGCGACTCCTCTCTCGAATCTCGTTGCGCAGAATAAAACATTCATCTAGTCTGACTCCTCTCTCGAATCTTGCCAAGCAAATTTAAAGATGAAAACTTAATCCAAAATTTCCAAGAACAAAATCATTAATTCAATAAAAATAGTGTCACAAACAATCATAAAGAGAATTGAAATTCAAAACATCACACAAGCAAAGTACTTTCAATATACAAGAAGGATCATGAGTTAGTTTGTATCAAAATAAAATTGCTCCAAAATCAATGTACTTAATATCTCTTACCAATCAACCACGTTACCCATGTTTTAACGTATATCATTTATTCAATTTTTTCTTAACCTTCCATCATATAGTATAGAAGTTAATAAAAAAATTATTTTGCATAGAAGTAAATTCTTTTGAAAATAGTATAAAGTGAATAAGTGAAATATTTAATGAAAGTTTAGAATATCAAAATAAGTTTTAGTTTTAAAATTGGAAATCTTAGGTTTGGCTACTTATCAATAGAAGTAAAATAACTTGAATAACACATTCATGTATTTAAGATCAAAGGCAATCAAAGAAGTATTGAGTCTAGTTGAATCTTCACCTAATTAGTATAGGGTGTACCTCCACACTTGATACTTTGATAGTCCATAGCAAAGATATAACTTAAAGTATGTATACGATATATCATATTTGAGGAAAAGAATATTTTAATCAAGCAAAAGAAAATGTAAATGTAAATACTCTCATAGAATCAGTAATTCAAAGCTTCATCGCACCTCTTCTCTTTACGTACTCACGAGGCGAAATAAAATCAAAGATTCTGCTGATAAGTCCAAATGAAGTGTACCTGCAGTGGTGAGCTCCAACAAACAAGGAAAATAGACAAATAAAGAAAATTATACCAATTAAACTAGACTTAGAAAAATAAAAATGCAGGAAAAATAAGATAACAACTGGGTTTATTGTCTTCCCAGCATGACTTATTCAGACCTTAAAAATATTCTAGATTATTGGTCTGTGAAAGATAAAGTGAACAAGTAACTGCCTTAATATCTGTTGTGGTAACGGGTACCGATACGGAGATAACACAGTTACTCCCTCTCCTGAATAATAATACCTGAACTCCACAGGTAAGGGAAATAGAAAATAAGAGGAGGAGGAGGAGGTCTACTCCTCACTCATGTCTTCAAAATATATATATCCTTGTCTAGCAAGGTGTTATCGGCCTCATGGACAATACGTGGGGAGAAAGCAACAAGTATAACTGCCTCGATGAAGGAGGGATCAACCTCCTCACAAAAGAGGATGCTCACCGCATCAAATTGAGCTTGTTGCTCCTTATCCTCCCGATGCACCTGCGACTCATCAACTTGCATAGACTTAGATAGCGAAGGGGGTTTAGGAAATAAATTAGAAGAAAGACTTAAATAATTGAAAATCTGGGGAGTGGTCCCAGTCTCCCTCCCAACAGGCTCCAAAACCTGTACACTGTTGTCGACATCCAAGACAGGGAAAGAGATATCAGAGGGTATAGGAGTCACGCAAGCAACACGGACATCGCCAACAAGTGAGGAAGTGGATACTTCCTCAACCGGTGAGATGACATCGTCAAACTTTTGCGACTCGACTACAATCTCTGTAACCTCGCACTGTTGGATAGCTAAAGCAGGATAAGCGGAAATGAGTGTAGAAAGTTTATGCAGAGGAGGAACTGCGTCAATCACAATATCAGAGAACGTGTGGATTGGTTCCTCGTGAGGTGAATCCAAAAGAGATGATGAATGCGTGTGTAAAGGAGGCACAACCATGTCATTGCACAAATCATCGGAAAATATAATAGGAAAATTCGCAATACTCCCTCGTAGACAAGGTGGTACTGCGTATGGATTATCAGAGGTAAAAGGAACGTCGCGCGAGAGAATCCGCAATAGCCCCCCCCCCCCCCCCCCCCCCCCCCCCCCCCCCCCCCCGCAGACAAGGTGGATAAGCAGATAGACTAATTTCAATATACGACTCATTCTCCTCCTCCCTTTTACGTTGAAATGAAGCACACTCTTTTAATACGTGGTCGGTGCTATGACAGAAAATGCATTGTTCCCCACATCTTTGCGGTCTTTAAAGGGTCGTGCTGAAATAAGGGAACGATACTTGTTGCGGAGGTGCATAATTATAAAAATTAGGCTCGCCATATGACGTATCATAGGATATTGGTGTCACATAAGGTGAGTCATATGACATACAACTATGGTCTCCTATATAACATTCATTACTATTATGAGTATAAGACCTGCACCATCGACATCGAGAATAAGAAAACATGATGCTGCATGGGTAGATTCACAAATTGAAATGATGCATAAACTAGTTGTATAAATACAAACCACTATGGAGGCCCGCTTAGAAAATTTAAAATAATAATGAAAAAAAAAGAATTAAAAAAATAACAACTTCACAATTAATTTCTCAAATAAAACAACAAAAACTTGAGCTCTAAATACTCAGGGTTTACTAATATTGCAAGAAAACATTAAATTAGTTTACACTTCCCCGACAACGGCGCCAAAAACTTGATATGCCGAAAAGTGTATATATATGCAAGTGCACGTGTTGGTTCAAGTAATAAAGTATAAGTAAAGATCGTTCCCATGAGGAAGTGTTAAATCTAACGCTTGCAAATACTAGCTTAGCTTTTTCTTCAAATTCAAGTCTATTAACTAACAAGATGATTGATTCGGAAAATAATTTATAATAACTTTAGAAAATATTAACTACGATTATCTAAAAATACGTTAAATTACAATTTATGGTATATATATAGTTTTTTCTGCAGGTCTGCTAATAGTATAACTCTGCCTTTTGGTTTTACTAATCTTACCTCAAACTGGTCTGCTAACAGCCAAACTCCGTTGTTTTGAAGGGCTATTGGCAGCCCACCAAGGGTATCTAAGTAATTTCATCACCAAATCCTTTTAGGCGAGTGGTCAGTGAAGGCACCACTCGCTAGACTTCTCGCACGCTAGATTCTACTGGGCGAGTGGTCCGTGTGGGCACCACTCGCCTGATCACCCTTGGCTCTCTGGGCGAGTGGGGTTCCGCCCCCTCACTTACTCGACCTCCCGCGTATCCGCACACCTAAGCGGGTGAATGCTTTGCGGATGAGGCCTGCACTCGCCCCAAAGCTTGCCTGCCTTTCCTGACCCGGGAGAGTGACCCCTAGTGCTCTGAGCGAATGCTCCTCTTGACCTACCTTGCATGCCCTCTAACCTTCTGGGGCATGGGGGCCCACTCGACGAATACGAGATTGTACACTTAATTTTTTTCGACTTTAAGATTTTAGTCCACAAACTTCAGCTCTGTTTGGCATGGTATTTTTGCTTGGGTGAGTTTGGACAAAAACCTCACCGCCATAGAGTGAACATAAAAGGGAATGAAGTTCTTTACGTGAGATCGGACGTTCACACAACGGTTTATAATTGATGCGGATCGCTCGGGGCCCTCGGTAGATCGGGCAAATCGACCGCCTTAGCCCGCTAGCGCCCGAACGTGCAAACAGATAAAGAGAGTCTCCGTGGAGACCGAGTCCAAGAGTTGATGACGTGGAAAACCCGCAATCGGGGTGAAAAATTACGCGGTCGGAGCTGTGCCGACCTAACCTTCACTATGCCTTGAGTTCTTTTACATGTTTGTTCTTGAGAGAGCGAGGGCGACAGACCGCACCTAGCCAGCAGAGTATTGCAGCTACCGGACGGACAATTTTGTATTTTATGAAATTATTAGCATAACAACTAAAAATACAGTGTTAAGAGTATTATATATATATATATCTTATACTTACCATGATATGGTATCCTAGACCTATATTTTCAAGTCACTGCCCTACAACGTGAAATTACGATTTTGTCATTATATTTATTAATAATTTAATAATTGCAAAATTGCGTTTGCATGGAATCAAACCCAAAACCTATAATATATTGAATCAAGACAGCCACCACACCAACTGACAAGTTGTTGTAAGCACTTACATTACTATCTATATGAATGAAATTATAACTTTTAGAATAATACGGGCGCAGACCATTTGGATGCTCCGCTCCATTTAGAAAATATATGTATGTATATAAAAATGGTACTAAAAATGTCTCTGGCAGTTTTTTGCCCTTTTTTTTATTTTCTAATATATATATATATAAATATATAATATAATTCTATAAAATAAAGATACTTTAAAAATTTTAAAATAAAATACAAAAAATTTTAATTTTTAAAATTTCTAAAAAAAAGGAAAAAAAATTAAATGTAATGGGGGCGGCCGAAGCCCGCCAGGACGGGCAGGGTACTATCGTGCGATGCACGAGAGTCCCCTGTGCACTGTCACTCGTGTCAGTCGTATGTGTGTATTCATTTGATGTAGGCTTTTTGGTATTTGATGTTTGTGCTACATATAAACTGACAAGAAAATATCAAAATCATTTGGATGGAACTCTAAATGACCGGAATTCCCTCCAAAACTATGGTTTAATTAATATTATGATGTTGAAATTATTACTTATTGATTGGGTTCTCTTAAAATCCGAATGATCAAACCTGAGTCTTTTACTCGCAACCTCCACCGGGTTGCCGTGACGGTTTCGGTGGGCCTTTTCTCACGTGATTCAAAGTTTGTTTGATCCCTCAAACGAATGCTGGAGTACGCGAGGAGGGGGAGGAGCGCAATTTGGTGTTTGGTGAGTGTGTCATTTCTTTGATTAATAATTTGTTGAGGACTGATAGGTACCCTCTAATCCGGGCTGCGAATAGCCAGAGCGGTACCCTCTAATCCGGGCTGCGAATAGCCAGAGCACCCGCCTCATTTGGTGGAGGAAGTCAGGTTGACCAAACTAAACCACATTAGCCCCGTAACCACCCAACATGTGGGTGCAAGTAGTAAAATTATCTATCATTGGGTGCAAATAGTAAAATCATATATCATGGGGTGCAAATAGTAAAATCCATCATCATGGGGTGCAAATAGTAAAATCCCCATCATGGGGTGCAAATAGTAAAATCCCCCATCATTGGGTGCAAATTGTAAAATCCCCCATCATGGAGTGCAAATAGTAAAATCCTCCGACATGGGGGTGTAAATAGTAAAATCCTCCAACATGGAGTCCAAATAGTAAAATCTCATATCGTGTGATGCAGATAGTAAAATCTTTCAATACGGTCTTCGTGTTGCAAATAATATGGTTATGGTGTGTGCATAACCATATCCGTCATATGAATACATATAACCACAAACCTATACAAACGGGTGTGTGTATAGCACATAAAATAGTTATGGTGTGCCGGTAGCCGCATAACCACCATAACCACTGTAACCATTCATTATGGGTGAGTGTAAATATCTGAAATCATATTGGTCTGTGCGTAGTAAATTATTATGAAATATGTGTATTAATTTATATGAAACCGGACTGCAAATAATAATTATGGTGGTTACAGTCTGCGAATAACCGCATAACTACTGTAACCACCTGGGACCTATAAATAGAGCCTCAAGACTTCTCTCATTTCTATCTTTCTCTTCTCCCTCTTTTCCTCCTAAGTGCAAGAGAGAGAGAGAGAGAGAGAGCACTCCGTGAAGATCTTCATCATCTTCAAAGGTGACCTTGAAGATTCTTCGAAGATCTCCTTCGTCTTCGAAGAATCTTTCGAAGATCTTCGAGCGTCTTCGAAGATCTTCGAGCGCCTTGAAGATCCTACGAAGGTGTTCATCCTCCTTCGAGCGAGTGTTCCGCTCCAAGCGCGCCTTCATGCGCTCCGCTCTCAAGACCGCTCCAAGCGCGCCTCCATGCGCTCCGCTCTCAAGACCGCTCCAAGCGCGCCTCCGTGCGCTCCGCTCTCAAGACCGCTCCAAGCGCGCCTCCATGCGGTCCGCTCTCAAGACCGCTCCAAGCGCGTCTCTGTGCGCTACGCTCTCAAGACCACTCCAAGCGCGCCTCCGTGCGCTCCGCTCTCAAGACCGCTCCAAGCGTGTCTCCGTGCGCTACGCTCTCAAGACTGCTCCAAGAGCGCCTCTGTGCGCGCCGCTCTCAAGACCGCTCCAAGCGCGCCTCCGTCCGCTCTGCTCTCAAGACCGCTCTAAGCGCGCATCCGTGCGCTCCGCTCTCAAGACTGGCCAAAGTGCGCCTTCGTGCGCTCCGCTCTCAAGACTGCTCCAAGCGCGCCTCCGTGCGCTCCGCTCTCAAGACCGCTCCAAGCGCGCCTCCGCGCGCTCCGCTCTCAAGACCGCTCCAAGCGCGCCTCCGCGCACTACGTTCTGAAGATCGCTCCAAGCGCGCCTCTGTGCGCTCCGCTCTCAAGATCGCTCCAAGCGCGCCTCCGTGCGCTCCGCTCTCAAGACCGCTCCAAGCGCGCCTCCGCGCGCTCCGTTCTCAAGATCGCTCCAAGCGCGCCTCCAAGCGCTCCGTTCTCAAGATCGCTCCAAGCGCGCCTTCGTGCGCTCAGTAACAAGCACTCCGCGCACTCAAGAACAAGCGCTCCAGCAACAAGCACTCCGCGCACTCAAGAACAAGCGCTTCAGCAACAAGCACTCCGCGCACTCAAGAATAAGCGCTCCAGCAACAAGCACTTTGCGCACTCAAGAACAAGCGCTCCAGCCTCCAGCAAGACCAGCACTCCGAACTACTCTCGCGCAGCAGAAGACAAGCCGCAGAGACAAATACGCGCATATCACATCAATCCAACCTTCAAGCAGCAGTCGAAATCTCCAGAGCGCTCAGAGCGCAGCATTCACCTTCTGCAGCAGACAAAAGACTTAGATTCGTGAGCGGTGGCCTGTCATCCTCCAAGCACCTCTCTCTCTCTCTCAACAATTATAATGAGAGACGGTCTGTCGCCCTCGAGTTCTTCAAAACAGCTATGTACAACAACCAACAGATAGTGGAGGTTTTGGCCGGCACATACTTGACCACGTGGTTTTTCGCCAAGTTGACGGGTTTTACATGCTAAAAAAATTGTTTTATCAGCTTTCTCATTTTCAGTGACTGTTTGGGCGCTCGAACGCTCCCGGGCTAAGACGGTCTAATTTAGTCCTATCTACCGGAGCCTTGAGTGATCTGCAGCAAGGACATTAATATATTATAAATGAGATTTTATCAAATATATTTCTTTGGGGATGAATCCTTGCATGCCCTTGTTACATTCCATATGTTGCGTGAGGATTGATTTAGGAACAAGAAGAGTGTTCAAAAGCTTGATGTTGATTTCACAATTGACTAAATAAACCCAATTTATCTCTCTATCCTTTTTATACATTAATCACTTCTAATAGCTAACCTATTATATTTTTTTTTCATATAACATTGTAATAAACCCTAAAATAATATAGACAAGAGGAAACAAAATAACATAAAATAAAGTACATAAATATAAATGTGAAGTAAGAAATAAAAAAAATATATATATATAAAGAGAGAGAAAAATAGTGGAAAACTAATTGCAAGGAAAAATAATATAAAATTATAGAAGATTAACTAAGCATGATTTAAGTGTGGCGATATTATAAGACTTCATATTTGAGGGGTTAAACGGGCTCAAAATCGCACGAAGTTGAGCTCGTTGGAATCATCTCGGCGAGCTAATTTAGGTCGTGATTTTGCTGGTCTGATCCGAACATTTTATTTTTTTTGTGGTATCCATCAAGACGCATACCAAAAATAGCTATGCAAATAACTTTGTTATTCGCAAATCGCAAGTTTCACATTTGCATAATTTTATCAGATGTTTTTAATGTTATCCTCAAATCAAATAATAATAAAAAAGGAATATCCATGGGAGGATAATAATTGGATGCATAAGACAATAGAGTTGTCATTTTCATCCTTTTGGCCAACGTGGAGCTTAAGACAATTAAAATTTTAGGGTTTGTTTGGGACAGCTCTGACCGATGGAAAAGCTCTATTCCATCCGTCAGAGCTGCTTTTTAGCTGTTTGAGAGATCTGTGTTTTCAAAATCGTGTTTCTAAATACCACGTTTTAGGGTCTTTTCAAAGAGCCGCTACCCTCTCGCGTATCGCTCTCCTAAAATCACTTCCGAAAATCGCGCGTCTCGCTCTCCCCTCCTCCCGACTGTGCAGCGAATGCGAAGAGATCCCGCAAATCTCCGACGGCTTTCTTCTCCTCGACCGAGCTCGCCGAACACCGCGCGGCCCTCTTCGAGCTCACCCACGGCCTTCTTCTCTTCGCCTGTGCAACCCTCTGCTTCCCCTCCGGCGATTCGCATCCCCTGTGGTTTCTCCTTCTTCACATCTTCCTCCGGCGATTTGGAGCCCAAATCTGCACCTCCGACGATTCAGAGCTCGCTGCTCCTCTTCCACGTCCAGATCTGCTTCCAGATTTGCTCCTCCGGCGAGCTGCTCCTCCGACTCTTTGATTTCAGATCTACTCCTCCGGCGATTCCGAGATTTGCTCCTCATATCTCATTGATTAAGGTGTGTGTTTGTTCTGAACTTCAATATATGATGCCCAGGAACAATATAGGATGCACAGTACTTCGATGTGGTGTATAGAAAGCCTAATTGAATGTGGTGTATTTGTTTGTTCAAAACTTGAATCAAAATCAATATTTTTTTTGGTTTGTTTATTTGTGGATGTGTGTATTGTTTTGGATGTGGTGTATATGTGTATGTTTGGATGTGTGTGTGTGTGTGTGTGTGTGTGTGTGTGTGTGTGTGCTTTTTGGATGTGTATGTGTGTGTGAGAGTGTTTTTTTTTATGTGTGGACGTGTGTGTGTGTGTTTTGAATGAGTGTGTGGATGTGTGTGTTTTGGATTTGTGTATGTGGATGTGTTTTGGATGTGTTTTGTGTTGATGCAAAAAATGCCCTCTTCGTTAGTTGGGTTATGAAGATGAGCGAACTGTGGATTTCTAGTTACTTGGTCCCCTGTGAATATCGGGAGTGATGCTATCGAACGATCAGTGAAGACTATTGTTATGAGATTCCTGCTGATTGTTATCGCTTTTGACGCTTGGCTGCAAGAAATATTCTAGTGATAGAAAATGATTAGAATACAAAAAGAGGTTGGGGAACAGACCTGACTAAGAGAGGAGATTCGAGCTGAAATTGAGACCGCTTGATTAATCGATCTGTTTTGAAAAGCCTTCCACGGTGCCATTCTTGAGGACTTCACCCCCTTATTTATAGACGTGAGAGCTGCCCGAACGGGTAGCTTTCGGAGAATACGGGCTGCCCGAAGCTTTTAGGCAAAGAAGAGGCAAAATGTTTGTTATGCGAAGAAGAGGATTCAGACCGCGCGACCTCACATACCGCGCGATCTCCCAAGATGACCGTGCGACTTTGCTAACCCAGAAAAGTTCGGCATCGCGATCTTTTGGATGAACATTTTGGTTGTGTGTTGTTGATGAGTGTGTGAGAGTGTTTGTTTGGATGTGTGGATGTGTGGACGTGTGTGTGTGTTTTGAATGAGTGTGTGGATGTGTGGATGTGTGTGTGTTTTGGATTTGTGTATGTGTGTATGTGTGGATGAGTGTGTGTTGGATGAGTGTGTATGGTGTGTGTGTGTGTGTGTGTGAATGAGTGTGTTTGTGTGTGTGTGTGTGGATGAGTGTGTATGTGTGTGTGTGTGTGTTTTGGAATAAGTGTGTGTGTGTGTGTGGATGTGTGTGTGTGTGTGTGTTTTTTGGATGTGTGTGTGTGTGTGTTTTTTTGAATGTGTGTGTGTGTTTTTGGGTAGGTGTGTGTGTGTGTGTGTGTGTGTGTGTTTGTTTGTTTTGGATGTGTGTATGTGTGTGTGTTGGATGAGTGTGTATGGTGTATGTGTGAATACTCTGAGTGTTTTGGAATAAATGTGTGTATGTGTGTATGTGTGTGTGTTGGATGTGTGTGTGTTGGATGTGTGTCTGTGTGGATGTGTGTATGTGTGGATGTGTGGATGAGTGTGTTTGTGTGTGTATTTTTTTTGGATGTGTGTGTATGTGTGTGTTGGATGAGTTCGTATGGTGTATGTGTGGATGAGTGTGTGTGCGTGTGTGTGTGTGTGTGTTTTGGATGTGCGTGTGTGATTGGATGAGTGTGTGTATGTGTATGTGAGGATGTGTGTATGTGTGTGTTTTGGATGAGTTTGTATATGTGTATGTGTG